>JANKKI010000325.1:2400000-3000000 GCA_025175665.1 Cinchona pubescens
CACCAAATCAGCCCCAATTTTACAAAATAAGATTCGCACAAAAGAAAATAAGATTCAAATTTAGGGTCATAAAATTATACAAAATATTAGGGGTGGCAGAGCTGGACGGTAAAAGGCTTGGGTGAGAGAGAGGATAGGGCTAAGGGAGTTGGTGATAGGAAAAAGAAGGGTAGCAGCGAATCCGGTTGGGGCTGGAGATTGAAGTTGCAGAGGTAGAGAGGGTTGTCATTGCAGAGGAGGAGGAAAGGTAATGGCGGCAATGATGAAGAGTGGGAGAGGAAGCGACGAACCTGATGGTAGTGATATTCCTTCCAGTAAGGAATAGAAATAGTGAGTCGTAGGTTGGGGAAGGAGAAAGAATGGGTTGTCATGGCAATGGTGAAGAGATGGAGGAAGAAGGATGGCCAATATGGTAGTGGCAGTGGTAAGGAGGTTGGGAAATGAGAAGGAATAGTAGTGGTGGGAATAGAGATGACAATGTCAAAGGAGATTGGGAGAAGAAGTGACGGGGAAGAGGATGGTGCAGTGGCTAGGAGAGAATGGGCATGAGGAGAAAATGGAGTGTTAATGATTGGGAGTTACAGAGAAGGAGAAGGGAAAAGGTGGGAAATGGAAGGGTGAAAAAGGGTTGTAGTGGGTTGTTTGTGTTAAATTACCGTATTAGCTCATTCAAGTATCTAAATGACCAAAACAACATTTTAAGTCAACATTTTTAGCCTTTGATCGTTAAACTTACAAAAAATCTAATAGCTGCAATTTAACCCAAGAGCAAAATGCATGAATGGTCACCAAACTATTAAATTGTTGCATACAACAATTATTGAATTATTTATTTTATAAATTTGATCATTGAACTACTTTAAATATGTGTTTGGAGTCATTCCGCTGCAAATTTAGTTACTGAACTACCTTAAGTGTGCGTATACAGTTATCATGGAATGCATACTTAAGATAATTTAGTAACTCCAAACATATACTTAAGATAGTTCAGTGACCAATTTTACAAAAAATAATAATTCAATGACCTTGTATACAACAATTTAATAGTTTGCTGGCCATTTGTACATTTTGTTCTGAATCCAAACGACATTGGGGCAAAATGTAAGTTAGTAAATTATAGGTAGTAATGTAAACATTAACTAAAGTACAAGGAGGTTTTGCGTAATTTACCCTTCTCTTTTATCTTTTCCTTTTCTTTTTAGAACAAGTTACTCTTTTCTTTCCTTCGCTCCCATCTCTCTCTTTCTTTCCTTCACAGACAGGAAGGAACAGTCTTCCACGAGAATCCAAACCACCCTTCATTTTAGGCGGATAAAGCGGTGAACTCTTTGCAGATCCACATACACTGGGTAATTTTCTGCTCTTTTTTAGTTCAACCCCTTTTTTCTTTTTCTATTTTTTTTTTTCCAATTTAGCATTCTTGGATGAACATTTCACGCAAAACCCATGTGAAATGTTCCAATTTCGGTTCCCGAAGTTGCAAATCCATTAATTGTAATTCTTTAGTGCTTAATTTACTTATATTTTTTTGAATAATCAGATATTTTCTTAGATTTCTCAATTCTTGCTATGCTTTTTCCCTCCTTTCCTTTATTGCAGATGTAGTGTACATTGATTAAATTGGCAGTCCTTATGAAGAAGTTTGGTTCTTGACATGGTTTCTAGCTTATTTTGTGGTCTGGGATTGGCTAATTCTTGTAAATTCTTCGTACTTATGCTTGTTAATCACCTAATTTAGTTCTTTGAAGAATAGGGATTAAGTTAGTTTAGCCACTTTTAACCTTCTTCTTCCATTAATTACATCCAATCTTTGTCTAGGTTTTGAGTTGGTATGTTGTCCTGAAAATGTTTCTGTAAAGGTGATGATGAATCATTTATTTTACCTGTTTACTGATTGATTTTGATGTGTTTAGAAGGGTCAGTTTTATATTTGTTTCTTGATTTTATTTCCCTTTATTATCCCAAAATGAGTTCATGTATTTACATATCTGGTTCTTTCTCATCTGAATTACTTGCAAATGAACTACTTAAGGTCATTGATTTATGAAATACAATAAGTTTAAAAGACACTATGGAGTTTCAATTGAATTTTCTTGGGGTTCCAGGCATCGTATATACGTCTTTTTTTAGTGATTCTGAGTGGAGTAGCCTTTTGATTTTCAGGTTGGACTAAAGATTGAATTTATTTGCCTCGGTATGTCCTCTGGTGGTTTGACTGTAAAAGGAATGGAGGAGGGATGTGATTTTCGACCATGGGATGAACTAATACCTGATACACTTGGCCTAATATTCAGAAATCTCTCCCTTCATGAGATACTTACTGTGGTTCCTAGAGTCTTTGCAAATCATGGAGAAGGGCAATAATGGGGCCTTATTGTTGGCAAGAGATTGACATTGAGGAATGGAGCCGGCACTGCAGACCTGAAAATATAGATCAAATGCTTCAAATGCTCATTACAAGAAGCTGTGGTTCGCTCCGCAAACTCTGTGTTTCTGGCATTACCAATGATCTCAGTTTGGCATTCATCGCTAACCAGTGAGTAAATCCGACCACTATATTTTTGATATTCTTGCATTTACAACATCATGTTCCATCATGAAACAACCTTCAGTTCAGTAACTACACTTTGAAACCAGATTCAAAATGCAAAAATCTTTGAGGCCAAAGGGAACTTATTTGAGCACCAATTTATGTTCTGAATTACTTGATTCAATACATTTTTAGCATCCTTGATGTGTGAGTGTATGCTCTATGTTTTTCATTTTGCTATGTTATTGAGAAGATAGAATTTTAGCAATTTACCCAATAGGGCTGAATTGCAAGAAACTCAACATACTTCTTGAACAAGTATGAAATGGAGTCAGAACTTTATTGTGTCGCAGCTAAGTTGTCATTATTCAAATGTAACTCATACTCCCAAGTTCCTACTCTATATTATTTTCACTCATTAATGAAGAAAATTGATAGTAGTTAAAATCACAGCAATACATGAAAAATCAGAGTAGTGTTACAAGAATTGAAATGTGAGTAAAATGACAGCATATCTTACATACTAGCTTCTAAGTTTACAAAGTTCACTAGTTTAGCATAAACATTAACCTTGCCTAGTAGGCATCTAATGTTTCTTATGTCGTTATACTAAGAGAAGTGGAGGTTTTGTTTGACATTTGTTTGTTGTGGTTGCAAGTGCCAAGTCTTTACAGTCATTAAGGTTGCCAAGAAGTGAAATAAGCAACTCAATTGTGGAACAAGTTGCTGGGAAGCTCTCAACTTTGACTTTTCTCGACTTGAGCTACTGCATAAAAGTAGGAGCACAAGCACTTGAAACGCTAGGGAAGCTACTGCAAATTTCTCACTGGGCTGCGTCGAATAATGCACCCATTGGAGGTGATTGACAAACTGTCTCAGGATGATGAAGCTCTTGCGATTGCCTCTACCATGGCCAAACTCAAGCATCTTGAGATTGCCTACCTTCTTGTGAATACAACCAGTGTGATTGAGATTCTTACAAAATGCAGAAACCTTGAACTATTAGATGTTCGGGGGTGCTGGAATGTAAATCTTGATGAGAACTTTGTGAAGAAATTTCCTAAACTGAAACTTGTTGGACCACAAGTTATGGATTATGATGATCAAAATGGTTGGGATAGTTGCTCAGACTATGGTTCTTCAGGCTACTTAGCCTGGGATTTTGTGACTAGTGATATGGACTTCTATGATTATGATGAAATCCCTGATGGTTACTGGGCAGATGAGCAACAAATTGAGGATGTGGAAATGTGGTTTTACGATGATGTTGAGGCATTGGATGCTGGATATGATTGGCCCCAATCTCCATAAGCTCTGTCAACAATAGGCATATGTAAGTCGATAGTTAAGAAGTATATAGATGAGTTTTTACCCTTCTATTCTCCTGTTCATGGCAGTAGAGTTCTGCTTATATTGTTGCTTGTATACGTATTTCTTAGATGTAAATATAAGATGTATTGTGGCGGTTTGTTGTCAGCTTACAATTGAAAAACTTTGTTGCCCTCTATTAAAGCAATAATGTGGTTGATATCTACCTTGGTTTTGGTTCCTTTCTAACTTTCTTGGAGGGGGTTTATGCAAAGAATGAGTGGAATCAAATTTTGATTAACCAAAAGAGATATTTAGCCTTTTCATCTTTGTAATTTTACAAAGCTACTAAAGGAAATGTAAATTCTTGAACTAGCTGTTTACTTTTGCTTCAAAAGATTTTGAAATTAGGCGAACGGAAAAATTTTGAAGTAAGTTTGAACTTAAGAAAGGGTGTGATATGATCAATTCGAAATATATTTATTGTATACAATCCGTAGGAATCAATAGATCTCTTATGAGATTATTTAGAGTGAATAGATTATTTCTTGAAATTATTCAAAATTATGAATGGAATAGATGAGTGCCTATTGGTGAGGTCACCATAGTGGGAGAGGATTTTATTTTATTTTTAATGCTGTGATCAACTAAACTTCAAGCAGACTGAACTGGCCTGTGAAAGGGGAAGATAGAAAAATCAGTCATAAGACTCGTCACTCTTCATTAATCGAAGTTTGAAATTTCAAGAAAATCTGTCACATTTTTGTTTGGGTATTATCTGGGCCCTGGTACGTCACCTTAATGAATCTTGTAAAAGATGCGCATCGACTCCTACAGACTATGATTGAACTTTGTGAGTGGATGGTGCGACACCTTTCAAATGGAACTTGGTATTAGTTTCTTTCTGGCAATAGTCATTCTATTTGCACCAAAAGAAAAAGATAAGAACTATACCATCTGTTTAATTTATATTGGTTAGATTGTCATCACGGGGCTTAGATGCTGAATCATATTCAAAGAGTAGGGTTGAAAAGTGAACAAAGTTCTCGATATTCAGATGGAGTTGGATTCCGTAAGGTTTGTTCGGATTTGATTCGTCACTAATTAAATCGAAGTTAAATAAAATTTAATAATTATTATTATTTTTATTTAATTCAAATTCTACTTGATAAATTAAAACTTTAAAATTTATATGTAAAAGAAAACAAGTTATTCGATCTTGATTTGAATTCGATTTGATAAAACTCGTTTAAGTTAGGTTAAAAAGATAAACAAGTTAAATTTAAACAAAATTACAAGCTCCTTAAAATAATTAAACAATGTTGAATACTCAATTATTCAACTTATTTATATTAATTCACACCTTTACATATTAGTTACAATTAATTAAACTGCCATACATCTTCAAGATTAAAAATCCAAAAGTTTATAAAATTATCTTTACTCTTTGAATATATGCAACTATTAAGGGGCTACAGCCAACATGAAAATAAAAAATACTAATAATAATAATAATAAACATGTGTTCTTCAGAGGATGCTCTAATAATATTGATCGATGATTTGGATGTATCCAAGAAAGTTAAAAAGAAGAAGAAAGGCACAACAGAGTTGTGTACAATTTTTTTTACTTTAGATCTTCAAGGTCTTATTCTGTGGTACATTCTCATCATCACACACCAATTTTTTTCTACTCGACTTTAAGTAGAACCACTCAACCATACAAAGGACAAGGGGCAAGAATGCCCCCACGAGCTTAGATAACCTTGAATTATATGATGGATGGCCTCCCCATCCCAACTCCTATTCCCAAAAAAGAAAAAAAAAAAAATCACTAGAATATGTAAAACCAATCATAAATGGTAGGAATTCAAAGTAAAGGAGCTTATCCTTGATTGCTTAACTGGTGAGCTGAGTAAAATTTTTAAAGCAATAGTTCATTGGAGTATTTATATAAATTTGATGAATTGGGAATCTACTCGAGTTTGATGGTGAACAAATTGGGGAAATTTTTTTTATCAACTCATCATGTAGCATAACTTGAATTTAATAAGTTTGATGGCACTAATCGTTATATAGTTATCGATGCAACTTTAATATAAAATGCCACATGAGGTGACAATATCTCATCTAATATTATGTGAGAGTAAAAAAGGTTACATACAAGATATATAACCTTGCAAGGTGGTCAACGAGATTGGATTAAATAGTAATAAAAGTGATTATACTGTTAAAAGATTTAAAATTTGATTTTTATTATTTTTAATATTTTAGTGAGCGGTTTGTAAATATAATTATAATTTACTGAAATATGTATATTAGTGATTTGTCCGGACACTTGAGAACTCATAAACTTTATTTCTTAACAAAAAATAAAATCACCAAATCTTGAGAAATCGGTAAAACCATGTATTATAATTTAAACCCCACAAAAACCTTATCAAATTGAAAAGAAAAAGCTCAAGAATTTGCATGTCCATAATTCCGGATAAAAACTTGTACCATAATAAATTAAATAGTTTTTGGCCAAAAATAAATTACACTCATCCTAACAATAAACAGCCATAAGAACCTTACAAATCAAAAGAAAAGATAAGGGATTTGGTTCCCAGTCTTGGCCATGTAAAAAAGGTAGGAAAGATTCCCAACCTGCGATTCGTCATATCAGAGGAGGACTAAAAATTACAACCACACCCCTATACCGGCCAGTTGCATGCATGTGGTCGCTCCTGGCTGTTCTGAACCTGAAAGATGCCATTTGGATAATTCCAAATATCAAATTATGGAGGACAGAGATCAGGGGGTTCGGTCCTTGTGACTATTCTTGTCACCCTCCAAAATCTGCTAATTTCTTAAATTCTAAAAAAAAATAAAAAAGTTTTTTAAATTGTGAAAGTATTTTTTTTTATTTATTTATTCTGAAAGTAAGAAGATTGCATTTGAAAAAGTAACTTAAAGGTCGCTAATTTAAAGGTCGATTTCACTGAAAGCGACTTTAAGTTGTTTTTTCCAAACGCAACCTATTGTGTTGTCAAACATTTAAAAAAATTACATTACATAGATTTGCTTGTTAGGTTGATTTTGTTTTGTTTGTTTAAGTTGTTTTAGGGGTTTTTTTTTATGATTTAAAATTTAGAGTTTAGAATTATAGAAGAAAATAAAAATAAATAAAAATATTATAAAATAAAGTAAGTATAAAAAATATGGGGACATTTTAAAATTTAGAAAGTATATAAAATATTTAAAAGTAGTCAAAATGCATGAAAGTAGACAAAATATTTCAAATTTAAATCTTTAACTATAGTGACCTAATTAAAATTAAATACATAAAAAATTGAAATATAACATTAAGGGTATTTCAGTCAATTAAGTAGATTTTTTTTAGTGATGTTAGGTTGTGTTTGGATGGGTGGATTTGAATGGAAGGAAGTATTTGAAATTAATAGATTTAAATTAGGTGGATTTGAAATGCATGAATTTTGGGTGAATTTCAAATACTTTTCTTTTACCATGAAAATCACACTCTCGATTGTCGGTAAATTTTAAATCGACAACTAAATTAATTAATTTCTTGTTTGGATAAGTTATTAAGGATTAGGATTTCAAATTGAATTCACCCAAATCCCTCCATCCAAACACAATGTTAAAGTTTTTAAATGATGAATATTGTCATTGGAGATATAGTGTGTATATTTTTGTATAGGAGGCAAAGTGTAATTACTCACCCAGTTCAGAGGAGCAAAGTGTTATTAATCCCTTTATTTTATCCACAAATTATCCACCAAAATTAATGAATTTAAAATTTTCATCTAAAAGGAATAGTAAAATGTCATAATTGCCCTCAATCTTTTAATTGTCTAAACTAGCATAAAATTTAAAAATTGAATACATAGATTAAAAAAACTAAACTCATATGCATATTAAATCTATCTAAACTTAACACACATTCTATGAGAGATAAAAACTAGCAAAAAATAAGTCAACACTTTTTTAACATAAAAAATTAATTAAACCCGAATATATATGTGGATATTAACAAGTATAAATCATTCACTTATTTATCCAAACACTAACTTATCAAAACATTCAATAAACATACATCATGTCTAAATATTAACATTTATTTAAACCAGATACAAATTCCTAAAACAATTATTTGTACTAAAAAAAATATTGAACATGGATATTAAAAATAATAAAAATTCATTAAATTCTCAAAATAAACTATTACAAACATGCAATATAAAAATAAGCTATCACTACTTTAATATAAAAAAGAAACATGGAATATATAAATATTAGCTACACCCTACACAATATGAAATATACATAATTTAAATTAAACATTTGAAATAAATCACATATTAAATAATAAAAATAAATTAATAAATTACTATTATTAAAACATACCTTTAACCACATGATTTACTTGACTCCTACCAATCCCAATATCAAATTAGAATACAAAGAAGAGAAGAAGAAAATCTAGACAATATTCATCATTTAAAAACTTTAACACCATTAAAAAAACCTACTTAATTGATTGAAATACCCTTAGTTTTAAATTTCAATTTTTTATAATATTTAATTTTGATATTCTACCATTACAGTTAAAAATTCAAATTTGAAATATTTTGTATAATTTCTTAATTTTAAAATGTTCTCATATTTTTTCGACTTGCTTTAGTTTATAATATTCTAATTTATTTTCATTTCTTCTATAAGTCTAAATTCTAAATTCCAAACCACAAAAAAAAATCCCTACAACAGCTTAAATAAACAAAAGAAAATCAACCTAATAACTAAAATAATGTGCAGCTTTTTTTTTTTTTTAAATATTTGACAATAGGTTGCATTTGAAAAAAACAACCTTCCTACTTTCAGAATGCCCAAAAAAAAATTCACAGTTTAAAAAACTTTTTTCTTTTTCTTCACAGTTTAAGAAATTAGCCTCCAAATCCGGACTGCTAATACTGTTTGTAACATGAATAATGATGTAGAGTAGCATAAAGTTCGGTCATCAAAATACTGTAATTAAAATGTTTAGAATAAATTTGTGTATATCTTAAACGCATAAAAATTAAAGACCATGGTAAAGCATATAGAGAAACGAGTTTAAAATTGATTAATTTCTTAAACTGTGAAGAAAATAAAAAAGTTTTTTAAATTGTGAAGGGGCTTTTTTTTTTCTTTTTTTCTTTTTTTTTTTGTATTATGAAAGTAAGAAGGTTGCATTTGGAGAAAGCAACCTAAAGGTTGACCTTACTTTCTCCAAATGCAACCTATTGTCAGACATTTAAAAAAAATTATATTATTTTGGTTGTTAGGTTGATTTTGTTTTGTTTGTTTAAGTTGTTTTAGGTTTTTTTATTTTTATGATTTAGAATTATAAGAAGAAAATGAAAATAAATTAAAATATTATAAATTAAAGTACGTATAAAAAATATGGGGACATTTTAAAATTTAGAAAATGCATAAAAACTAGAATGTGCAACGAAATATTTCGAGTCTAAGTAAAAATTAACAAGACAAGAAAATAACGAATATAATTTATTTATATATATAAAAAATGAGATACAATCTCTAAAATCTTCTCTGATTCTTCTCTTCAATTAGCTAACTTGAGGGTCTTACGGCTTGATCCCAAACTTAGACTTGATCGAGGCTTGACAGATTGATCTAATGTATACATCTTTATGACAAAATACAATTTAATTAGGATACCACTCCGAGATTATAATGTAAGAATTTTAATTAAATTAAAATTTCGACATCTTCAAATGCCCCCTGGAGACTTGTTCAGGAATGCAAAACTTGAGTATGAAAGTGAATGAGTCTCGAAACAATTTATCCATCCATCTGCAAATGCATTTGCCTAAAAGGATCAAACGAGAGAATTTTTTTTTAATATGATATGACTGAACTTGGAGTTAGCTTCCAAGTTGCCTACGTACCCTTTTAGGGATCAAATCAAACGTAGTTCAATTAAACATATAAGACAGTTTTTTAACATAAAAATTAATTAAACCTGAATAGATACGTGGATATTGACAAGTATAAATCATTCACTTATTTATCCAAACACTAATTATCAAAGCATTCAATAAACATGCATCAATTTCGTCTAAATATTAATATTTATTTAAACCAGATACAAATTACTAAAACAATTATTTATAATAAAAAAACTACTGAACATGGATATTAAAAATAATAAAAATGCATTAATTCTCAAAATAAACTATTACAAACATGCAATATAAAAATAAACTATCACTACTTTAATATTAAAAATAAATATGAATATATAAATATTAGCTACACCCAACGCAATATGAAATATACATAATTTAAATTAAATGTTTAACCACATGATTAACTTGGCTCCTACCAATCCCAGTATAAAATTAGAACACATCTAAGAAGAGAAGAAGAAAATCTAGACAATATTTATCATTTAAAAACTTTAACACCATTAAAAAAATCTACTTAATTGATTGAAATACCCTTAGTTTTAAATTTTAATTTTTTATATATTTAATTTTTATGTTCTACCACTGCAATTAAATATTCAAATTTGAAATATTTTGTCTCCTTTTAAAAAATTTATGTACTTTTTTAATTTTACGTTAAATGTTTCCATATTTTTTGTACTTGCTTTAGTTTATAATATTTTAATTTATTTTCATTTCTTCTATAAGTCTAAATTCTAAATTCCAAACCACAAAAAAAAAACCCTAAAACAACTTAAATAAACAAAAGAAAATCAACCAAATAACTAAAATAATGTACAGTTTTTAAAAAAAAATATTTGATAATAGGTTTCATTTGGAAAAAGCAACTTAAAGGTCGATTTCACTTTAGGTTGCTTTTTTCAAATGCAACCATCCTACTTTCAGAATGTCAAAAAAAAAAAAAAAACTTCACAGTTTAAAGCGCTCAAAAAAGGATATATAGTATTACATACATGAATTATTGTCTATCTCACTTTTTGTACTCTCTCTATATATATATCTTGGCATTTCCCTCGGTTCAAAAATATTTCATGGAATACATTATTTCTTCCAAGTCATGAGGCTGCAATGTAATCGGTGAAATAATTTTCATGTCACAAAAGTAATTCATGGATAATGACTTCAGTTGCAGAAATTTAATCTATACTATATATATATAGAGCACGAGGGAGAGTTTTTGTATCCTTTATTTTATGATTTGTCAAATTTACTCTCCCCACTTTCTTAATATTTTTTATGAATTACTAATAACTTCTTCTCATGGACTAGGCTCCTCTCCATTAATTAGAAAGAACTTCTCTCTAATATATTTCAAAAAAATGTAATTTTAAATTATATTTTGAAAATCACAACCATTCATAATATAATTCATTTTATATATTTGTTATATATAAAATTTGAGAATAAATAGATTAATTTTTTCCGTTTGATTAAATGTTTAAATTTTTTTTTTTGATTTTAACTTATTTTACACCATCTAAATATTTCAGACAAATTGAGTAATAAAACATTTTTGAATATATTTGGTTTTAAAGTATGTTGATTTATTCATCAAAACAAAATTATTAATATAATTTTATTACTTTTAGAAATTTAGTTATTTAAATATAAATAAACATTGAGAGAAATTGGACAGGAAGGTCAATGGGAAGGATCCCAACCCTCTTTCTCATAACTCCTCTTCCACCTTTCACTCCCCCATTTCCCCACTTCCTATATTATCTTCTTAATTTTTTATTAGCATGTACACTCTCTATTCCTTTTTCTTTTTTCTTTTTTTTTGGAAATTTATGCAATTTTTTTTTTATTTTATTTTAAATTACACACTTATAATATGTGCCTTTCTTACTAGTATACATTATGGTCTTGTTGGAGAGAAAAGAAGGGAAAGTAAAATATTTTCTTTTGTTTGAGACTTTTGAGTGGGAAGAAAAGAAGGCATTTGGAAAGAAATGAGAGGATGAAAAACTTGAAAATTTTTCTCTCTAAATATGGAGAGAAATTGAAGGAAAATAATTTTTGTTCTGTAAAAGTTCTTGTAATGCCAATTTTACCTTGTAAATACATATCAAAATATTTAAATAAAAAGATAAACTTGTAAAAATCATATATTACTAATCTTTTTCCTCCCAAGCTCCTAAATAACATCGAAAAGAATTTTATAATTCTTTCTCTTCCTTTCTTTTCTCTTCTTTTCTCCCACTTTATGCATACATGAATTCTTGTGAATATTCCACTCTTATCTTAGGCTATACTTGGAGGATGCCACATTGAAGTCATGAGATAATATCTCAAAAATATCGCGAACTAATATAAGTAAATACTATGATTTAAATTATGGGTTCGAGTTATCAAGGATAAGTGAAAATTTACGGTCAATTTTTTAAAAAAGAAAAAAGAAAAAAATATATCATGGACTTCCATGGTAAGTTTTTAGTGACTGAATTTCTGAGTAAGAAAATATGAATTCGACAAATTGGAAGCCTTTTGATTGAATGCTTCTCTTTTTATTTAGGACAGACAGCCATAGACAAAAAATGACTGGATCTGCTGCAATAATAAGTTCCAGTATTAGTTTATTTTGGGGTTGATTAAGTGATATCTTCAAGGAATTTAATTTTCAATTGATATGTACCTTGCAGACCTATTTTGCGATGGACATTTAATGGCCTTTCTGTAAGGAATTTAAAACGATCAACAACTAAGGTGGATTTTTCTCCTAATAACTTTCTAAAACAAAGTTACTCCTTCATTTCTTCAATCCTTCCCCCAGAACTTCATCTACTTTGAGTATATAATGATATATAAGTTTATCATTCAAATTATTTTTTTAAGTATATCTATACAATGTCATGCCACTAGATCCGTCAAAAAAGGAACGAAATCTAACTAAATATCTAAAATTAGGATTTAGTGATTCAATATAATTTTACTAAATTAATTTTAATAAATAATCCTAAATTTGTAGTATTGTACATGATTTTCCAATTGTTTAATTGCAGACTATACTACATTTTCACTCGAAAGGGGACAACATAGTTTTCTTTCAAGTTTCAAGAGCCCTGTACTTTACTCCACACCCAAGCTCTTCTCTTATCCTGAATAAAAGTGGGGCAAACTGAAATTCAAAATACTAGCTCTTACTTTATGCTTTAATAACTTTACTAACTTATATGGAAGAGCACACTGAAAAAATCAGAACAGAAATAAGATATAGACAGCTTAGTGAGAAGCCCTTAACGTTCAAGTGGTAACTATGAGAGTGAGGATTGTTGAAGTTTGACGAGACTTTTTGTGTAATAGTGTAGAGATGGAATGGTAAAGATGTATATGTTTACGGCTCGTAGGCTTTGTATTGTATTAATCAGTACCTTTACTTGTCTTATCGTTCTTGTCTTGTATTTCATATGCTATCATCTAATATTTATAAGTAGAGTTTTCCGTCCTTATAATCGAGACCTCAAACCTATAAAATGTTGGGTCTACATGGTCTGCTAACTGATTGTTTCCGATCACTCGTTTGAGTAAACGTACATCAACATTAGTGCTAATTGCAAAATTATCCTCACAAGGATTACCGGACACGTGTCACTATTAAATAGGTGAACGTTTCTTGTATCACAAGTTGAGGAGAATACTGTGGGATTCCATCAGCTCTACAGTTGCCTGTGTATGCACTTTTCCAACTTCCTTGCCCCTTCCCTTCTCTATCTTCCTCTCTTTATCTGCTACCAACTCTCACTGTGTGTTTCGTACGTATATCTGTGTGTGGACGGCCTCACTGGCTTTGAGTTTGAAACATAGGAAGAAAACGCCCAGAAACACAGGTCCAGAAGATACTATGATTTAGGCAAATCATTTTGAATCAAAGAAGGGCAAACCGCAAACAACCTAATTACATCAAGGCAGCAAATGTTCATCAGCCAGGGTTGCCATTTCATTCTACGCCTCTGACAAACACTTATCTTTCAAATTATAAAGGAAAAAGGAAAATGGGAGAAAGGAAAACTGAAGAACTCAACATGAAATTAAGATAAATCGTTTACAGAATAATCATTTCATAAACCACAAATTACATGAAAGAATCATTTATTGATGATGCAATGCTTTCTGCAACCACTTAAAGAGCACATTTCAGTTCTTCCAGTTTCTGTCTTGTACAGCCTCTTGTAGATCTCCTTGAACCATTAGGATGTAAGCATATCAATCCCTCCAAAAGATCAGATGCCAAAAGGTGAAACTCCAATTTCTTCAATGAAAGAAGATCCGAGTAATTGGATTCAATCTATGAGCAAGGAAGGTGTATCCATTTTCAGTTATTGCTGACACATCCACTACACTTGATCGTTGTTGAATTGTTTCTGTCCAGCCAAAGTTTCAATTTCTTTTGTCTCTGTCTGCTGAACTCCATCCACAACTGACTTAGATGCAACAGCAGCATTATTGCCCTGATTCTCTTCCCCTTTGGTATCCCATAATTTTCCACTTTTTGCAATCACAAGTATGAGCTCGAGTTGTTTTTGCTGCTGCTCCTACAGAAGAAAACCCAAAGCAGTTGCAGTCAGTTCAAAATTCCATGCAATTGAATACCGTAACTTTCTGAAACAAAAACAAACAAAAATGTTTGTATGTGATGTTGCACTTGTACATGTGTTTGCGTGTTTTTTCATTTTTATTATCATTTTGTCTTGTTTTCTATTGTTTTTCTTTAGCTCTTTTCTGGGTTTTGGGCAGGACCGGCCGGTTCAACCAGTTTAACTGGGGACCAGCAGTGAGTCCGGTCCGGTTGCATATAACGCCCAGAAATGATGAAAAACAGTTGACACCCAGTCAAACCCGGTGAACCGGTAAGAACCGATGACCTGGGCAAGACCGGGGTTTTGAATCTTCAACCTACTTCCATCGTGATTCATAATCTCAATTTCTAATCTCAACCAACCAAAAAAAAATCAGATTCCTCAACCCAAAGAAAATCTTCAAGAAATCAGATCTTTTAATCCATCCAAAAACAAATTTAACCCTTTCAAGCATTAATTTCATGGAGATCTATTTGCCAATGAAATTTCTCAATCCAGGTTTGGAGAGGGAGGGGGAGAGGAAAGGGGGATGGTGATGGTAGTGGTGGCAGATGGGAGGAGAGTGGGAAGGGAATGGTGAGGTGGTGGTGGTGACAGAAGGGAGGGGAGGAACCCATAATTTAGGGTAAGGGGAGGAGTCTCTTATGGTGGCATGGTGGTGTCTAGGAGGGGAGGGGGATGGGAGGGAATCGGAAGGCGAAACGTGAGGTGGTGGAGACGGTGGTTTCGAAGGGAGGAGATGGGGATGGAATCGGGAAGGGGGTGGGGGGAGAAGGGTGAGGTGATGGTGGCGCAAGAGGAAGGAGTAGGGGATGAAGCTGCTAGGATTTTACCTGGGGTGGGAATAGTTGTTAAGGTTTCAGTTTTCTTCTCTTAAAACAATGACACAGTGGAGGAAAAAGAAAAGGTAATAGGCAGGCAGGGGGTTTCAAACCCACACCAGCAAAATGAGCACCAAAAACTAACACCAAGGAAAACCATCAACCATTTACTTTATTTAACCTATGGCTGTTTATTTTATTAATAAAATGAGACCCATATGGTTAAACCGGTCATGGACCCCTGTCCGGTTCATCTTTAGGTCTGAGTTTAAAAACATTGGTTTTGGGAGGAGGAAGGAGTCATATCACCAAAAACACTGTTTGACCAACTTTTCAACAACATTTCCACCAATCTCAAATGGATCTACAAAATACTTATTTTCCATTTATAGTGAAGCTTTTGAGTAAGGTAAACCTTGTTTCAACATCACTTGCATTCTATAATTCACCAACAGACTGCTTTACTCAAATAGTGCATGGATGTTTTGCTATAAAGAAAATGAGGACGACCTGCCAAACTGCATATTGTGGCAATCCCTTATTCTTGAAAATGCAAGTTGGCTAAATGATATTTAACCACAAGCAAATCATCTTTTACTGCTCCTGCAAGGGGAGTATCTAATGCACTTGTTGTGCCAATTCCTTCACCAAAGAAACCAGTAGAGAGTTCAGAAATAGTACTAAAATCAAAAGGAAGTTTTGAAATTTGTTTCAGCCATAATGGCCAAAGTTGTTTTACAATGGCTTTCATTTCATATATCTTGTTTGGCAAATGATAATGCCAGAGCTAGAATGTTAACAACAGAGCAAGATAGATTCAATGTTTTTAAACTCGGACCGGACACTGCCGCTTCCTCCACTCCACCTCTTCCACCACAACCACAATCACCGCCACCTCTTTCCCTCCCCATTCCCTTCTCCTTTCCTTCCCCTTACCTTTCCATTGCGCTGCCGCTGCCCCTCCTCCTCCTCCTCCTCCTCCTCTCCTTCTTCCCTTCCCATCTAAACCCCAGATTGAAGTATTGGTTGAAAGTCAAAATTAATAAAATATTGATGCATTTATTTTGTTTGGATTTGTCAAATCTGCATGATTTCTTGGGTTTCAAAATTTTGGGAGCTGAAGTGGAACGATGAATTGATGATGCTGTTTTCGGGAAGAAAACAAAAACCCAGTTTTAACCGGGTCAACCGGTTCTTCCTGGTTCTCCGGGTTTGACCAGTTTTGACCAGGTTTTTGTCAATTCCGAGTTTTACATTCATCTGGACCAGAGCCATTGCCAATTCCCGGTTTAACCAGTCGAACCGGCTGGTCCAGTCCTCGAGTTTCAAAACACAGCAAATTCTTACAAAATGACAAATCTACCCTTCCAGGTAAACAGCTGCCATTACAACTTTTTTGTGGACCCCAGTTGTGCCTTTTGATGCTGCCAGTGCCACCACCAAACGGCTGCAGGCTGGCTGGTCTGCCACCAAAATTCCTATGCAACTCCATCATCCCTCTTGATTCTTCAAACCCCAAACATACAGAAACAAAAATCCATTAGCCATCGCCATCTCCAAACCACATTAACTAACCTAAAAATATAGATTGTACCATCATCACTGGCTGATCCTTCTCCCCTCTAGGGGTATAAACGAGCTGAATCGAGCACGAATACTGCCTTACTCGAACTCGAATTCAAAATTTTTTCTAATACTCGAACTCGAGCTCAAACGAGCTTCAAAATTTGAGCTTGAGCTCGAGTTCGAAAAATTTGACATGGTTCGAGCTCGATTCGAACTGGCTCGAAAATAAGTTAAACGAGCTCGAACTCGAGTGGTTCGAGAACTTTGTCGTAGGTAAAAGATGTAATTTTTCGATATTTTATTAATTTTACATATAAAAAAAAAATTATATAATGCTCGAAAAGCTCGACGAGTACTCGAACATATTATACATACGCTCGAGATCGGCTCGTCAAGAGTTTCAAACTCGAGCAAGCTCGACTCGAACTCAGTCAACTCGAGCTCGAGTCGAGTTTTTGACCAAACTGCTTCGTTTACAGCCCTACTCCCTTCCACCTAAAAATCCTCCCCACCTCTATTAGCATTAAATGAATAAATAAATAAATAAATAAATAAACTCTCTATTAGCATCTCTCATTCAAGCCCATTACCTTATCACTCTCACAACTCCACCAGCACCCACTTCTCACCCCAACTCTCATCTCTCTCTCTCTGTCTCCACAAGAAGAAGTCAACATTGAATAAGTCAAGATGATTAACTCCCTTTAACCCGGTTGCATACCAGTTGACACTTCAGATCTATTTCATTCAAAAAAAAAAAAAATCTGTTGCTCAAACTTAGTTGCTCCTCGTTGATTTAATTTCTGATCCACTATTGATAGTTATATAGGTTTGAAAGGCTGTCGAAAATTATTGGGTCTGTGGTTGATGGTCGGATATATCACCGGTAGAGGTGGCCAAGGCATAAATTGGCTTGAAAGATCATTCAGAGTAGTGATTTTCTGTGTTTTGTTTGGTTATGAGTATTTATGGTAAGGCCATAAGGGATCACGAGTGAACTAGTGAAGGTGGAAAGTTGAGTTTGGGCGGGCACTTTAGAAATTAAAGTGAGATGTGGTTGACTTGTGAGAGGGTAATCTTGCCATTTAGTTAAAAATAGCTTTGTTATTAAGATAATGGCTCTGGCATTAACACTGGCCATCTTGTTTAGTTCAAGAAATGTATTCCTTCATCATTATTTCTTAAGTATGGGTGGAACTATAGTAATTTGTTTAAAAGCTTGAATGGTAATTAAAAGCAAGAGAAAAGATATGAAAGAACATCTTTCACTTCCATAACACAGTCAACGTCATGGTGAAGTAGGGAAGAATTGTTAACCAGAAGCTGCGTCACTGGCAATATTTTTTGTATAAATTAGTAAATTCGAATGTGAAATCCTGGCTACAAACTCATGTGACGTGCTAGCAAATAGCTATAGGTAACACCAGTATTGCTCTAGTAATACAGAAATTGAAGAAATCCAAGTTTCAATATTGTCTTATGATACTTCTTTCACTTGCCCCAGGTAATCATAATTTACCTTATCTATACTTCCAATGAATTCTTTTTAGACATTCATGCATTTAATTAGCAAATGAGCTTCTGAGAAAGTTCACTATGAATAATACCTGCATTGCCAGTAGAACCTTTTGAATTTCACCAAGCTCCTTCTCCAGAATGTCCTCTTGCATGGCCAAGGCTCGTGTTGCCTCGGAGTTCTTTTGGGCCAATGCAGCAGTCTGAAAAAAATGTACCCAAAACTGTAAGTTAGAAGATCAAATGAAGCCCCATGAAGAAAAATTAAATAATTGTACAGTGCTTTTCACAATTTGTTGTCAGCAACCTGATCAAAATCCACTTACTCCCTCCATTCCTTTTAAGTGTTGTTTAAGGTTGTGACACAGAGATTAAGATTGTTATTAAATAGTCTAAATTCTAGGCAAAATCGATCATGTATGACTAAATTGCCCTTTTGACTAGTAATAAATTAAAAGAGTTCCAACATTAATTCTTTTCCTCACACTATTTTCTCTCTCCCCAATCTCATGTCCCATCATCTTCGATAATTAATGGAGTTGGAAAGAGATAAGGGCAAAATTGGTTAAAAAAATTAATGTTTCATTGGATTTCTAAAGTGACACTTAAAATGGAACAAAAAAAAATTTCTAAAGTAACACTTAAAAAGGGAACAGAGGGAGTAATAAACTAACACAATAACTCCCCAAATGTCAAAGTTAGATGATTACTCCTTCTATAACAATTCTACTCAAAGGGATACCAAAACTGTTAAAGTATCTTAGTCAGAATCTCTTGCAACTTCCTCGCCAACTAAATATACCAAAATCACCGGAACTGATAGAGTTCAGATCAATTGCAAAAGTAACACAAAGTTGTGTCATTTTCCAACCATCCATTTCTTGTCATGCATGCAGAAAAGTTTCTCATGATAATTCCATAAACTCACCCTTCCACTTCCAGCATATATCCCACCAATCAACTGATCAAGTTCAACAAACACACCTCTACAAACCATGGAATAAAATTATAGTTTATGCATCACTTGACTGTTAAGGAAAGGTAAACACATTGACAATGCTTGCTAGAGGACTTCTCATGGCAAGCAACCACTTATTAAGAGGTCAATTTCCTTGACCACTTTTTACAATATAACATCTCCAAACATTAATAACAAACAAGTGCGAATTTTCATTTTGAAGAGAATACAAGAAAATAAGCCCCATTTCTGGAAATTTAAAGAACTATGTTGTTACCGTGAATAAGCATAGAATAAAACACCGCACTCCACTAACTAACAACTAACATGTAACTCAAATAAATTGACATACATACTCTTTTTTCTGTTCTAATACGTAAGTATATTCTATTTCAGAAATACCAGTTCATCAAATTATGAGATTTGCATCTAACCATTTCCCTCAGCTGCACCGAATTCTCTCTCTTTATATTAGACACTCGTCTATCAACAACAGATAGCATTATCCCAAGTCTTTGTGTCTATTAATTAACATCAAAGTTCTAATCTTCAATATCACATTACCACATTCGTGACTTCAAAATTGACAAGAAACGAAATCAAGAATGACATCAATACCTCGGCAATAGGGTCTTTTAGAGCCTTCCTAGTAACCCGAAACCGAATCCCGAGCTTCTCAACCTGCCTAGACAAAACCCGGATAACCGTATCCGATTTCTTCAAATCCTCCTCTAACTTTTCAATCCTATCCACCAAATTCACCGGCCTCGAGAAAAAATCAGCCTGACAAATCCTCCTCCATTGCCTACTCCTAATAACATGTTTATAGCTCCCACAAGAACACCCCCAACCAAAACCAGACACTGCCACACCAATCCCCTCTCCCCAAACCACGGAAACAACATCTTTTTATTCGCAGAAAGCCCAGAATTCACAGCTAAAATAACCGAAATCGCGACCGATGAAGCCAAGCAAAAGAACTCAAGAATTGAAAGAAATGCATCAAAATGAAAATCCCAATTTCTGTGAGAAATTTCTCTCCCAATTGTTCCATCTAAAAAGTCAAAGGGCTTAGCTTGAATAGCAGCCCCCCAATTACTGAACTGGGAGGATGGTGAAATTTTGGCAAAATTTAGGAAATGGGTTTTGCTGATTTGGAATCTTGAAGGGTTTAAGAAGGGTTTTGGGTATAATAAAAGGGGAAACTTTTGGGTTTTTAAGGGGTTGATTGTGGTGTTAGTTTGAGGATTTGGGGTTGTGAAGAGGTTTCTTGATGTGAGTGACATTTTTTAAAAAAGAAAAATAAGATTGGGATTTTGGAATCAAATTAGTTAATTTCAGCTAAAATAATTGAAGATGGAAGGCGAAAAAAACAAATGGGGAGGAGCATGTGGTGAAACAAAACAACTACGGAGGAGCCAGCTGAATTTTTAGAGTGAGAAGTGAGAACCAAGTGAAGGAAAGAGAGGGACGACAGACAGGTTCGATGAGTTCAACAATTTACATTGTTTCAGATAGGGTGTTAATGGTTTGGTTTAATGGGACAAATAGTTTGAATTATGGGTGTGTTGGTTTGGATTGAAATATTTTATATGAAAAACAAAAATTTTGAGTTAATATTTTTATGTGTTCGGTTAATAAAATAAAAATATTTTGAAATAAAAAATTCTAACGGTTTCATCTTTTATTTTATGAATACAAGTTAAAAAAATTTATAACAATGGTAATAAATACTTTACAAGTAATTATGGTTAATAAAATATTAATTTTGTTTAAAATTAAATGATACTACAATGTAGTAGTAAAATATGCATAATGATAGTTATATTAGTGTGGGACCCATGATTAAGAGAAAAATAAATGGAAAAGAATTGAAAACGAAAATAAATTTAGCAAATGAAATTATAAAAGTAAGTATTTGAGATTTAATGTCACTCTTGAATTATTTAAAAAATAACTTACGCTCAAAACTTTTGTAAGTTATTTTCAACTAGAGGAAGGAAAATTTAAAAAAAAATTTACACTGAAAAATATTTTCCGGAGTTTGGCACCAAAAAAATTTCTAAAAAATATTTTCCTGAAAATATTTTTAATCCAAATGAACACACCCTAAATTAATTTAATTTTTGATATTCGAATAGTATGTGTTTAGATAGACTGAATAAAGATGTTAGTTATGGAATTCAGATTTTGATTATTGAAAATTAATAATTGAATAATTAAATTTTAGTTTTATTAATTTTAAAATTTAATTTTTTTAGTTACTCATTCTATATATATTTATATTCATTCAACACTTTATATTGTCGTTAGATTTAATTACAATTTGTCCTTGTAAATAGGATTGCGCGTTTAGGTCGACAACCAACGTATAATTTTGTCAATTTTGTGAAATGAATTCACTATGATATTACATTAATGTTAGAGCGTTTTCGCACTTAATGGTGTCCATGGTTTCGAAACCGGCGGTTCCGGTTCCGAGTAAAGATAGAATCGAAGATGGAATCGTGGGATCTGATTTTGGTTCCGTCTAGTTCCGATCATGGTTTCAGTCCCAGTTCCGATTTCAAATATTTAAAAATAAAATAAACTATAATACAAGTTTCGGTTCCGATTTCAAATTTTTAAAAATAAAATAAACTATAATACAAGTTAGTATGAAAAAAAAAAATTATATTTTATTTATATGTCAATTGTTGATTTTGTTTTTAGAAAAAAAAAAAAAAAAAAGTATACGATTGCATTATTTATTGAACTATTAAAAATTGAAGTAAAGATACATTTTGACTAATCTATAACTAAAAGATAATTTAAAGAAAAATTAAATGTATCAACTACATTGGCCTATAAGACTATAATAGGCTAAGGTCATGCTAAGAATTTTTCAATGTCCGAATTTGTTCCACTTGAAGAAGTAACTATAATACTCTTATCACTCTCGGTCATATCTGTTTGGTTTTAATATCGATCTCCTGATCCCTTATACTCGCATCGTACCAATCTGCTAATAATGCTTGAATCTCCAAATGATCGGGGCTCAATTGAGACCGTCTCTCGTCCAAAATGCTTCCACCCGCACTGAAAACTTGTTCGACCGCTACAGTTGATGTCGAAGTTGCTAAAATCTGCTTTGCAATAAGAGAAATGCTGGGGTAAACCTTTGACTTATTACCCCACCATTCCAATACCAAAAATTCTTTGACTTCCACTAGCTCCTGCCTATCATCATCTTGGAACTCAAAAGAAGTAGTTAAATAAATATCAAATTCTGTACTACTAGCGCCACCCCTTTACCTTTTCAAAGTATGTAATATTTTTTTAAACGGAGGGATATTTATAGTACTAGTAGTATTTCGTGGACTACTACGAGCACTATTAGTTTCACTACTACCGGCACAAGTATACGGAACTTGAGTTTGATAATCACTATATAATGTACGAATACACCCTTTAGTCATTTCAACAATTTCAATTGGATCTACTTTGTTGTCTTTAAGAATAATATATTCTGACATTTTATTTATTGTAGTATAATATGCTTCTAAATATTACATCAAACCATCAGTTTTAACACGAGAATCTAAAACAGAAGCAACTAAATAAATAGGCGGAATATAATAATAATAATTAAGCCATTTGTGTAACATATCAATAACAGTACTTTGCAAAATAATGTCATTTACACTATCTTGTAAAATACTAACTATATCATATGCTTGGGGTATAAATAAATGAGACGTAAGAAAATAAATATCAGATAAAGTACAAGTAGCAGTTTCAAAAACATGCAAAACTTCTACCATTTTTCTACAAGTTTCCCAAAGGTTAGAATGCAAGTCAAAATTACTAGGATATCTGTTTCTAAAAATTTTGCATAATAAATTATTTTCATTATATTTTAAAGAACTATTAAGTAAATCAAATGTTGAGTTCCACCGATTGGGAATATCATGAACAAATTTTTTAGCTTTCCTGTCTTTCTCAATACAAAATTTAGCTCATTCTTTCATTATTTTTGGATAGCCAATTAGATAACTAATTGCATCCTTAATAAATTCAACCGAAGTATTAAGTGTTCTCAAACCATCTTGAACGCTTAAATTTAAAATGTGACATGCACACCTAATATGAAAAAATTTACCACCTATCTGTGGTTCACAATAATTTTTTAAATCTCTAATTGATGGAATATTATTAGTAGCATTATTAAAACTGATTGAAAAAATTTTATTTTCCAAGTCATATTCGTCTAAAATTTCTTTAATCATATTACTTATATTTATGACTGTGTGACTTTCATTAAATATACGAAAAGTAATTATTCTTTTTTCCATAATCCAATTATCATCAGTCTAATGAGCAGTTACACCCATATAAGAATTTCTATTCCAATGATTTCACTCCAAATATCACTACAAATTGAAATATGACTTTCTAATTTTGAAAAAATATCTACCAAAATCTTTTTTGTTCTTTATAATATTTTGAAATTTCGCGTGTAAAAGTTGTTCCAGGCATATGTTTAACTTATGGATTCACATGCGTTTGTTGAAAATGTACATATTTCTTTTTTTTTTCACCAAAACTAAATGGTAAGTGTTCTCCACAAACAAAATTAATTAATCCAGTTTTATATTGTTGATCAGAAAATTTAAATATAGGATTAGAGGAAGTAGATGCGTACCCGAGTATTTGAGATTGCGTCTTATCAATGCTGAATTCCGTTGGATGTTCCTTTGTCAAGTGTTTCGCTAGTGTTCCGTATCCGCTCCCTTTTTTTGAACTGTATGTAGCATTGCAATAATTACACACTGCATTAGTAGGATTCCCTTCGTTATCTAATTTTTTTGTAAAATATTTCGTAAACATTTCGACCTTTGGAGCCTTAGAAATAGGAGGTTTTGTTGCTAATTTACTTTCAGAATCGGGAGTTATTTCAATATCATCTCCAAGATTACTAAAAATTTCATTGGAATTTTGACTATCCATTAGAAACTAGTAATTTGAAATTTTGAAAAATAATTATTATAAAAAATAACTAATAGAATTTATGAAAATTAAAGAAAATAAATAACACTTGAAAATAGTATATAGTAAGAAACAAATTGAAATTATAAATATATAGACAATAAATACAAATTGATAAATAATATTAAAGATTATGAAAAAATTGAGAGTATTTGAGAGAATGAGAGAGGGATTGAGTTGAAAGAATTGTGTGTTAAAAATGGCAAAAAGAATGGGTATTTATAGTTAAATTTTAGAAATTCAAAAAAAAAAATAGCTTATGGCCGTTAGAAACGGCCATAAGTTGTTGAAGAATTTCTCCAACTCCAAAGGTCATGTGACCGTTGATTGGTGTGGTGTGCTGCTGTGGCAGCCACCAAGACCAACGGTCATTTTTTTGAATTTGTTGTTTTATTACATTCTTTTTTTATCCGGTTTCGGTTCCAAAAAATAGTGAATCAGAATCGGAACCTTGTATGCGGTTCTGGTTCTAGTTCTAGGAACCGGATTGCACGGTTCCGGAACCGCCGGTTTTCGAAGATCCAATTTCGGCTTCGAAACCAGAACCGTGGTCACCACTAGTCGCGCTGCTTGAGTGTAGTGAATAGTGAGCAAGGGCAGCTACATCTCCGTAGGAGTCCGGGTGTAGTGAAAAATATGCAAGGGTTCTCACAAAATAGGGGGGAGGATAGTGGGGAAGAAAAATATTCAAGAGAATAGGATTAGAATAAGAATTTGGAATATTGGAACTCTTATTGATAAATCAATGGAGGTGGTAGATACAATGATTAGGAGAAAATTTAATATTTTGTATTTACAAGAGACAAAATGGGCGGGTGAAACAGCTAAACTATTAGATAATTTATAATTTAAACTTTGGTACTTGAATTAAACGGGGTTAGAAATGGGGTAGGCATTATTGTAGATAGTTAGATGATAAAAGACGAAGCAATGTAGGTGACTAGAAAAAGAGAAAGGATTATGTCCCTCAAACTAATTTTTGGATGTGAAATTATTAATATTTTTAGTGTCTATGCACCTTAAGTTGGTCTAAATAAGTCCATTAAGGCTAAGTTTTGGGAGGATTTAGACGCGATAATAGGTAGTGTCCTCCAAGGTGAGTAAAATTTTGTAGTAGGTGACCTAAATGGGCATGTGGAAAAGGATAATGAGGGTTATGAAGAGGTGCAAGGTGAATATAGTTACGGGGGAAGAAACAAAGATGGAAAATCAATCTTGGAGTTTGGAATGGCATTCGACCTGTGCATTATCAATACTTTTCTCAAGAAGATGGAGAAACATTTAGTTATCTTTAAAAGTGATTCAACAAAATCACAGATTAACTTTCTCCTCACAAGAAAGAGAGATGGAAGGTGTTGAACCCCAGTTATGTTAACCATGTTTTGATGATGACCAAATCATACTAATGGTTTAATAACTTGAAAGTGTGCAGAAAAATAGGTAGGTTCGGACGCAAATGATCGTCCGAACAAAACAACCACAAGACTTCACGGACGCAAATAACTGTCCGAGTGACAGAGTTTCGAACGATGGTAATCGTCCGACACAAAGAATTTGAAGCAAGCTTCAGACGAAGAACAGCGTCCGATCATATTCCAGTAGACTTTGCTTCGATCGGACGCATCCTCGGACGTCCGAACGAATACCCTCAGAGAACGGACGCAGTGTCGGACGCAAGGTTTAGCAGCAGCCGTCCGAACGGTCCAACGGCTAGTTTGTTCGGACGCACTCTTGCTGCATCGGCCGTCCGAAAGGTCCAACGGCTAGTTTTCCAGTAAACAGAAAATAGCCGTTGGGAAGTTGTTGAAAGCAGATATTTGGCAACTATAAATACCCTTAGGTCTGAATTAATTAAGAGTAGACTTCTACATTGATTACAAACAATTCTTGAGCTATATGGGAGAAATAGTGGATACAAGTGTTGTAATATCAGTGTAGGTAGTGTGAAAAGAGCTTAGAAGTGTAAAAGTTCTTCAAATGTAAGAGTGGAGAGATAACAATTGTAACAAAGGGAGGTTGTGAGTGTAAAACTCTTGGCTCAACTAAAGGAAATTAGTGTGAGCAAGAGTGATCCTCATTTGTGTACAAGAGGTTATTGTCTCACCTACTTTGAAGAGACTTTTAGGGGCTGAACTTTAAGTTGTGAACTTGGTAGTTGCCTTGTAAGAAGTTCTTTGTAGTTGCAAGCTCCAAGCTTGAGAAGCTAGGGAGTTTGGTTTGATTCTCTTAATCTCAATATTCTTATTTGTTCTTTAAGCTTAAATTGTTGAATATCTATTGTATTCATTTGTGCTTAAGTTTTCATTAGGTGCATAAAGTTTGTATTTTCATTAAGCACTTAAAAAGGATTGTTTTTAGAGACAATCTAATTCACCCCCCCTCTTAGGTTGCTTTTGGGGCCAACAGAAGGATTTGTAGAGATTGTAGAATCATACCTAATTGGAGAAAGTTTCAACCTTTTAGCATGGACTTTTGGAAGTGGACATGAGGTTTAAACATTACATTAGTCGAAGGAGCCTACCTAAATTACCTAAAATTAAGTAGAGAAATTTAAAGAATGAAAAAGAAGAAATTTTCAGGAAAGATCTGTTAAGGCAAAGGAGTTGGGACTTACAAAGAGATTCTGACACTTTATTGGAATGACATGGTAACTAGAGTGAGAACAGTGACTAAGAAGATATTTAGAGAATTAAGAGGCTATGCCCCCATAAACAAAGAATCTTGGTGGTAGGATGAAAATGTACAAAACAAAATCAAAGTTAAGAGGGCTAACTATGAGACTTTATATAGTTGTGGAAGTGATAAGAATATTGAGAAATATAAACTTGTTAAAAAGGAGACAAAAAAGGTTGTAGGCAAAACGAGAGATATGACTTTTAAAGATTTTTATCAAAAATTAGAATCTAAGAAAGGGGAGTGAGATATTTATAGAATTGTTAAAGCAGGGAAAGCCCATAAGATGAAGGATTTAACTCAAGTCAAGTGTATCAAGGATGAAATAATAAGGTGCTAGTAAGAAATGAGAAAATTAAGGAAATGTTGGAAAGATACTTCCATCAGCTATTCAATGAAGGCAATGGAGAATATACTATTTTGGGAGAGTTAGATAAGTTTGAAGAGTATAGAAACGTAATGTATTATTAAAAAATTCAGGAATCAGAAGTGGAGGAGGCTTTGAAGAAGATGAAGAAATGAAAAGCAGTTGGCCCCGATGATATTCTAAATTGAGGTATGAAAATGTTTAGGAAAGAAGGGCATAAGTTAGTTTACCAATCTTTTCAATAAAATATTAAAGAGTAGAAAGATGCTCGACCACTCGAAGAAAAGTACTCTCATACCTATATTCAAAAACAAAGAGCATATACAAAATTGTGCGAAAAGATATTAAGTTAATGAGCCAGACGATGAAACTTTGGGAGAGGGTGATAAAAAAGAAGGTTAAAAAGGAGATTAACTGGTGTCAAATAATCAATTTGGTTTTATGTCAGGAAAATCGACTACTAAAACCATACATCTCTTAAGGAAATTTATCGAGAAATACCATGATAAGGAAAAGTATTTGATACATCCGAAGGACTTGATGGTGATCAATTGTCCACAAAGACTCGATATAGGCTCACGGAATCCGCACTTCAAGTTCCACAAGGTCCAATTACGAGATCAAGAGCTACGAACCTCAATAAAGCTATGTTGGGCTTAGTTGAAGTTGTTGAAGATCAAGAAGAGCTCACAAACCTTTTGGAGATGAAGTCCACTAAAGAGTCTAAGATGTTCTTAGTAATGGACGTCCAAGTCATTGAAGATCAAGCCTAGGATGAAAAGCTAAAGGGCCAAAATTTAGCCTCATTATTTCGGCCATGGAATATTCTTTTATTTAGTTGTTCTAGTCTTTTATTTTGAGCCCAATTGTTTTAAGTGTTAGTGTGTTTAATTGGGTTGGTTTCAAGACGTAATTATCTTTATTTTTTGGGCCATGTATTTCGGCCATTAGTTAAGTGTACAAGAATTGGATTTAAAGGCTAATGGGCCCAACTATTAAAATTAGCTATTCCACATTGAATAATTTAGTCCTAAAATCCTCCACCCTCAACTATAAATAGAGGGGTCTTGTACACAATTGAAGGAATGAATTTTGGCAATAAGATTTCAGTTTTTATTTTTCCTCTCATGCGAGTGAATTAGAATTTTAGATTTCTCTTTAGTCTTGTCTAGACTAGGAATCTAGTTGGGGCTTCAAGATTGAGCACTTGAGGTTATAACCAACACCAGGTATTGATTTTCTACCAATTAGGCTTTGGATCAATTCCTTGTTCATAGTTAAAAGAATGCCTTGTGGCTAATCAAGGAGGTCTATTAACAACTACCTTTCGCTTGTGCATATAAACCTTAGGCCGTCCTTTTTCGACCATAAAGTTGGGATCTTTAGCATTTGTGATCAAGTTCTACATACCCTGGGCATTAACACCCCGTATCATCGTGGTATCAGAGCTTTGGTTAGAATTTTGGTCAAACTCAAATTGTAAATTCATCACACTGTTCATATACTGTTCATCATACAGGTCACCGGACTGATCATCGTTACTGTTCACCGGTTCTGTTTATCATATTGTTCACCAGTTACTGTTCATTGAAAAAAAAATAACAAACAAAAAAAAAAATCAGATCTAGTGTTGCTTCTTTGTTATGGTCTTCATTATTCTCTTTGTTGTTGCTGCCAAAAAAAAAAAAAAATTAGATCTAGTGTTGCTGCTTTGTTATTATCTTCATTATTCTCTTTGTTGTTGCTGCCAAAAAAAAAAATTACTTTCTTTTCTTTCTTTTGAAATTATCTTCTCTAATTTAGTAAACTCTCTTTACTAAATTTTGTGATCTTATTGTTCTTTTTGTGCTTTTCTTTGTGTCCTTTTGCTTTCAGATTTTTGCCTTGACTCATATCCGAAAGGTTAAGCCTAAATTTTCAAACTATATTGATCCGAGATCCTTTTGGACATTATTTCCAATCAATACAATTGGTTGCTTTCAGGATCAACTTTTGGAACCCTTTGGCTATTTTCATAGTTTTTACAAGGCTTCATAAGAGAATCTTTGAGTGAAGTGAGATTTTCAAAGAGTAAGGTGAGATCATTAAGAGTGATAAAACCTAAAGTGAGGACTTGAGTGCATTACTCCCCAAAGAGTGAAACCCTCTCTTATTGATTATCACTAACCTTTTTTACCCCTTCTCTTTAGTCTTTGTTTTGTGACTATGGCACAGGAAAAGGACGTACAACAAAAGAACAAGGAGATGCAAGAAACTGCTATGCAAAGTGTAATGGCAAGGATCTTAAATAAGATGGAGGACTTTGATGAGAAGTTTGCCACTATGAGTCTTGAAATTCAACAACTTCGAGACAAACCACAAGCATCTACTTCAACTACTCCAAATAGAGAGACCACACGCAAAATCAATACTCAAGAAGACAAAGGAGAGTCTGATTATGATGCCTATTAGATTATGATGAATTAACCAATTTGTCTTTTGATAGGAGGCGTGGTCCACGAAAAATCCAAAGAAGAGAGCAAGTTCCAAGGCATAACCCTCGACGAGAACCAAGGGAGGGGATTCACCACCCAGGGGGAGGGGACACGCAAATTGGCTCTCTCAAACCAAACATGTCCACGTTCCAAGGTAAAGCCGTCTCCTGAAGAATACTTGAACTGGGAACAAAAGGTAGACTTTTTGTTTGATTGTTATGACTATTCAAACGAAAAGAAATATAAGTTGGCTGTATCCTACTTTTCTGACTATACTATGACTTGGTGGGTATCTGAAATAAAAGAACGACGTAGAATAGGTGATTACCCTATAACTCGTTGGACTAACCTTAAACCCCTTCTTGAAAGAGGTTTGTACCGCTCATTATCACAGGAACAGCTAAGGAAGCTCCAATCTCTCGACAAGGGAATCATTGTGGAGGAGTATGCTCGAGAGATGGAGATGGCAATGAGCAAAGCTCATCTAGATGTGTATTAAAGACAGGGTCTAGGGTGTTAAAACAATTGGGCTCAAATCTTATACACTCACCCTGATGGCAATTGGACGAGTGAAAGTGAAGATGAGATGCCACCATTAGAAGGACCTGATTTGAGTGATAAAGACAATGAATACCATGAGACTGGCATGGATGGACAAGTACTGATCGTACTGGCAAAGAAACTTACAGGCTCAAGCCACTGACGACCCTACTAAGGTACAACGTGAGAACATATTCTACACCAAATGCCATGTCCAAGGTAAGACTTGTGGTTTAATTGTTGATAATGGGAGTTGCGTGAACATAGCTTCACAATACATGGTAGATAAGCTAAATTTGCCAATGTTTAAACACCCTAGACCTTATAGACTGCAATGGTTAAATGACAATGGTGAACTAAAAGTAACTAAGCAAGTGCATGTCTCAATTAACCTAGGCAAATATAATGACAAAGTGTTGTGTGATGTCGTCCCTATGAATGCAAGTCATTTACTTTTTGGACGCCCTTGGCAATTTGATAGGAAAGCACTGCATGATGGTCATACTAATTGTCTTAGATTTGAAGAGGATGGTAAAACTATTGTGTTGCATCCTCTACCTCCCCAACAAGTCCTGCAAGAGCAAAATCAAATTAAAAAGAATGTTGATGAGCATAACAAGGCTTTGGCCGAACTTAGGTCAAAGAAGACTAATAAAAGGGAGTTTGCTAAGTCTAAAGTGAAAGAAGATGGAAAATTAACCCTGCAAGTTAAAGAAGTACACAGTGTAATTTGTCTATGAGTCTTGCTTGTGTATAAGGATGTTTATTTCTCTACCACTGACCTAGATGAATCTCTATGAAGTGTCTCTTATAGTTCTCTAAGCATAGACCTCCTTGATTAGCCACAAGGCATTCCCGTTTGCCTCCTCTTCGAGGCATAGAGCATCAAATCGACTTAGTGCCTGGAGCCGTGATCCCCAATCGTCTTGCTTATAGAACTAGTCCTGAGGAAACTAAGGAGATTCAACAGCAAGTCAAAGAACTGGTTAGTCAAGGCCGTGTAAGAGAAAGTATGAGCCCGTGTGCTGTGCCTACAAATACTAGTGGCCTAAACCTGATACCTGGTGTTGGTTATAACCTCAAGTGCTCAATATTGAAGCCCCAACTAGATTCCTAGTCTCTTATACACATCTAGATGTTGTCATGAGAGAAGGCCTGAATGAAAAACTGCTTTCAAAACCAAACATGGTTTGTATGAGTGGTTAGTCATGCCGTTTGTCTCTTACTAATGCACTAGAGCATATACCAATGAGGCTTATGAATCATGGCAGAAAGAGCTTTCATTGGTAAATTTGTCGTTGTCTATTTTGCTGATATCTTGATTTACATCTAGATGTGTATAAGAGACAGACCCCATTAGCCTTCATCAAAGTCCTCCATTGTTTTAAGACAAGAAAAGTTGTATGCTAACTTTAAGAAATGCCACTTTTGTTTGGAAAGTGTTGTGTTTCTTGGGTTTGTTGTTTCCTCTAGGGGTATCCAAGTGAACGAGTCCAAGGTTGCTGCTATCAAGGACTGGCCGATCCCCAAGAGTGTTTCTGAAGTGTGTAGCTTCCATGGGCTTGCGAGTTTCTACCGGAGGTAATATTTTCGTGAAGGACTTTAGCACCATAGCAGCCCCACTAACTAAGGTTATCAAGAAGAACGTCGGCTTTAGATGGGGAGAAGCTCAACAAAAGGCGTTCGTCATGCTCAAAGTTAAGTTAACCTCTGCCCCTCTTTTACTTTTGTCAGATTTTGATACTCCTTTTGAGATTGAATGTGACGCATCTGGCATAGGTATAGGAGCTGTATTGTTACAAAAGAAGCAACCTATTGCATATTTTTCTGAGAAATTAAGTGGTGCTTCTTTAAATTATTCCACCTATGACAAAGAACTTTATGCCTTAGTACGTGCTTTGGAAAATTGGAGTCATTATTTATACTCTAGAGAATTCATTATTCACTCTGATCATGAGTCCCTAAAGGACTTAAAGGGCCAAAACAAATTGAGTCGTAGACATGCTAGGTGGAATGAGTTCATTGAGTCATTTCCTTATGTGGTTCAATATAAGAGTGAGAAGGATAACATTGTAGCGGATGCTTTGTCCCGTAGGTACACCTTGATCACTACATTGCATGCTAATTTCTTTGGATTTGAGCATATTAAATCTTTGTATGTTTCTGATCATGATTTTTTCAACCTTGGACTGCATGTCTCTTATGGGCTGGATCCTACAGCCCATTAGGCGAAGGTTACCTTTTTATGAGACTAAGTGTGTATTCTGCTGTTCTTTACGTGAAGTTCTTGTTAGGGAATCACATGGGGAGGGTTGATGGGACATTTTGGCATCGAAAGACACGCACACACTTCAAGAGCATTTTCATTGGCCCCACATGAAGTCGATGTTGTGAATCTGTGTAATAAATGCATTGTCTGCCAACGTGCCAAGTCCAAATTGAAGCCGCATGTTCTTTATATGCCACTGCCTGTACCGAGTCATCCTTGGACTGATATTTCCATGGATTTTGTGTTAGGTCTCCCAAGATCTAAGTTTGGCAAGGATAGCATTTTTGTGGTTGTAGATAGGTTTAGCAAGATGGCACATTTTATCCCCTGCCCTGTTTTGAAAAGGAATTTGAAAACTTGGGAAGATTGTTTGCCAATTGTTGAATTTTCTTATAACCGTGCTATGCATTCATCCACTAAGTTTTCACCATTTGAATTAGTGTATGGTTTTAATCCCACTACTCCTTTGGATTTACTGCCACTACCAGTTTCTTCTGCTGTCAATGTAGATGGACAAAAGAAGGCTGAAATGGTCAAGAAGTTACACGAGAAGGCCCGCAAGGGCATTGAGAAAGCAAATGCTAAGATATCTGAGGTGCAAAACAAGTTATCGGTCGCAAGAAGGTCGTCTTTGAACCTGGAGATTGGGTATGGTTCATTGGCGCAAGGAGAGATTTCCCAACAAGAGAAAATCTAAGCTAGATTCTGTGGTGATGGACAGTTCGTAATATGGCTCGCCAGACAACGCATACTAAGCCAACATAGCTTATTGAGGTGTGTATCAAGATCTCATCTAATTGGACCTTGTGACACTGAGTCTTATCTCAGTGGTAGAGATTTGATATAGCCTGTGAAGAAATGGTAGACTAGCATGCTAAATCCAAGGGACATGATAAATCCCAAGGACTTGATGGTGATCTCTTGTCCACAAAGGCTCGATATAGGCTCACGGAATCCGCACTTCAAGTTCCACAAGGTCCAATTACGAGATCAAGAGCTACGAACCTCAATAAAGCTATGTTGGGCTTAGTTGAAGTTGTTGAAGATCAAGAAGAGCTCACAAATCTTTTGGAGATGAAGTCCACTAAAGAGTCTAAGATGTTCTTAGTAATGGACGTCCAAGTCATTGACACATAAGATCAAGCCTAGGATGAGAAGCTGAAGGGCCAAAATTTAGCCTCATTATTTCGGCCATGGAATATTCTTTTATTTAGTTGTTCTAGTCTTTTATTTTGAGCCCAATTGTTTTAAGTGTTAGTGTGTTTAATTAGGTTGGTTTCAAGACGTAATTATTTGTTTTTGGGCCATGTATTTCGGCCATTAGTTAAGTGTACAAGAATTGGGTTTAAAGGCTAATGGGCTGTAGGATCCAGCCCAACTATTAAAATTAGCTATCCCACATTGAATAATTTAGTCCTAGAATCCTCCACCCTCAACTATAAATAGAGGGGTCTTGTACACAATTGAAGGAATGAATTTTGGCAATAAGATTTCAGTTTTTCTTTTTACTCTCATGCGAGTGAATTAAAATTTTAGATTTCTCTTTAGTCTTGTCTAGACTAGGAATCTAGTTGGGGCTTCAAGATTGAGCACTTGAGGTTATAACCAACACCAGGTATTGATTTTCTGCCAATTAGGCTTTGGATCAATTCCTTGCTCATAGTTAAAAGATTGCCTTGTGGCCAATCAAGGAGGTCTATTAACAACTACCTTTCGCTTGTGCATATAAACCCTAGGCCGTCCTTTTTCGACCATAAAGTTGGGATCTTTAGCATTAGTGATCAAGTTCTACATACCCTGGGCATCAACCAGTATCAGTATTTGTACATGATTTTTATCGATTTTGAAAAGGCATAAAATAGATCCCTAGAGAAATTATGTAGAGAGTTTTAGAGAAAAGAGGAGTCAGAGTAGCATATATAGAATCAATAAAAGAGATGTATGGGGTTGTGGTTACAAGTGTTAGAATATCAGGATGATTGACACGAGAATCCCCTATAAACATAGGTTTACACCAAGATTTAGTTTTAAGTCTTTATTTATTTGCATTGATTACATATGAACTTACAAGGCACATACAGGAGGAAATATTATGATATATGTTGTTTGCAGATACATTGTTTTAGTTGCTGAAACCAAAGATGGGATTAATACTAAACTCGAGATTTGTAGAGAGGCACTTGAAACAAAAGGGTTTAGACTTAATAGATCAAAAATAAAATACATGAAATTTAAATTTAGCAAGAATCCATGTAGGAATAGAATAAGGGTTAGTATCGGAGATCAAGAGATACCCATCAGTGAAAATTTTAAATATTTAGGTTCAATTCTTCAGAATGATGGTGGTATAGATCGATATGTCACACATCGATCCCAGCGGGTTGGAATAAATGGAGAATAGTATCGCGAATATTATGCGATCGTAAAATTTCTGTATGACTTAAGGGTAAATTTTATAGAGCGGCAATTAGGCCAGCGATACTTTATGAGTCAAAATGTTGGACAGTGAATTACACACATGAGCAAAAGATGAGAGTAGCAGAAATGCGAATGTTAAGATAGATGTATGGGTACACTAGAATGGAAAAAATACATAATGAGCATATTCGTAATAAGATCGGAGTAGCACCTATTGATGAGAAGATGAGAGAAAACACGTTTAAGGTGGTTAGGTCATGTGTTAAGACAGCCAGTAGAAAAGCTTGTTAGGTGTGTAGATTTTAGAGAGAATAATTAACATAAGAGGGGTAAGGGAGACTGAAAAAGGATTGGTGGGTAACTTGTAAGAAATATATAATCCATTTAAGAATTGTGGAGGATATGGTCCATGACAGAGCGCAATGGCGTAGCAGGATTCATGCAGCCAACCCCACTTAGTGGGAATAAGGCTTAGTTTGTTGTTGTTGTTATTTATTTTATCTACAAATTATCCCCGAACATAAAATTAGAGTCACTTGTACTTTGGTATCTGATTTTTTATAAGCAAGTTGTAATTCAAAAGTAACGATGTTTTTTCGTCCAACATTATTACAAAACTTTTTTCCCTTCAATATTAATTGTATGAATTAGTTTACTATTTTATATTTTTTTTCGAAATCCATTTTTAGCATACCATCATATACTTGTTTCGCCAATATTATTTTTATATCTAGTATAGAGTTTAGATTTTATTTATTTAATCACATTATTTTAGTTTGATTATTTTACTTTAGTTTCTCTATTATCAATAATTAATTCATCACTTTGTATTTAAAAAATCACATTGTTTGAGTAAATATACTACTTTGAGATATAATCAATATATATATTTTAAATAAATTTAAGTTGATCAACTAACTCACTCCCTCATGCTACAAAAAAAAAAGTTAGAATAATAAATTTAGTTTATTATCATTTTCAAATTCTGTAAAGAATTTCACAAAGTAGAACTAAAAATATTGTAGGTAATTATGACATTTTACTACTCTATTTAGATGAAAATTTAACTTCACTAAACCTTTAGGAACAATTTGTAGATAAAATAAATATAGGGGCAATTTGCAACTGTCCTTTATTCACAGCGGGCAAACTGTAATTAAGCCTTGTTTTTATTTGTTATATTTTAATTTTATTAGTTTTAGGTTTTTGTTTATTATTGTTATTAGTTGTGTATATAATTTTATACTCAGTTTTTTTTAATTAACTAGAGAAATTTGATTAATCAGATAAATCGAAAAAAATTTAGTTAATCAACCAACAGAAGAAAAGTTTCTTTTGAATTTTGTTTTTTTTTTTTTTTACCAAAAATCGAAAAAAATTGAAAATTTTTAACCGAATTACCAAAACCAACCGTTGAACATCCTAGTTTAGGTGTTAATGTAACCTCTTTTTTTGTAATAAATAGTTCGGGAGCATGGTAGGTTGCCCTCTTCCTCTATGGCTAGAGCAAGCTATCACTATATTTCAGTGATTTACAATTGTCTTATAGATATCCACCAATAACGGAGTGAGGGCAATGAGAGTTGAATTTAGAAACTAACATGTCATCTAGTTGCCTCTCTTACCGTCTAAGCCAACACCTATTGACCTATAGAGTTTTGACAATTACAGTAACCCCACCCCACCGGTGGTATAGCGAATATTCACATCATCTCCTTATGGTTTTGAAATCTATAATTGAACCCCTATGCTTTTGGACTAAAGTTAATGAAATGTTAAGTTTTCTGTTAAGTTTAACAATCAAAACAAACAAAGTCAATATTTTTAAATAAATTAATTACTAAATTATTAATATAACTTTTTAACAATTTATATACATGTGGATTGGACTAATAATGATGTATTGGTCAAAATTGGGGTTAAAACATAATTATAACAAAAATTTGGACAAATGTGAAATTTTTTTCTTTCCTCTTCTTCCAAGATATGCTCAGGTCCAAATTGTCGACCACCAAAAACATCAAATTTCTCTAAAACAACTTGTCAATCTACTTCATATCAATATCAAATAGAAATAAAACTTTGATTTAAAGAGGTAAAGCAACTACATATGGTTGAAATGGATGGAAATAGTCATGGTTTCACTTTCACATTAATATTTTTTTGGGATTATTTTCCTTGTTTCTTGGCTAGGAGGCTTGGTATGGAAAGATATGGCTGTTGGCTGTAAAGATGGGGGATGTCGGGCAAGGAAAGGGAAGGGGTGAGAGAAATCCAATCTTCTGGTTGGAGAAGGGCTTGGGCGAGGAGAGAGAGCAGGGCTGAGAGGGAAGGAAAGGGGCAATAGATCTGGTTTGGAGAAGAGTTGCAGAGGAGGTTGGGGTGGAGATTGGGAAGATGGTAGTGAGGAGGGCGAAAGAGGAAGCAACAAAGTAACAGATGGTGGTGATCGTAAGGAATAGAAATGGTGAGCAAATTGGAGAAGGAGAAGTGTGTGGCGGTTGTGACGGCAGTAGTGGTGAGTGGATGGAGGAAGATGAGGCATGAAGGTTGGCAGAAGTGAGGGGTGGTGGTTGATGATGGTGATGATGAGGGAAGGAAAAGTTTTTAGTTTTTAAAATCTTTTTTTCAGTTAAAAAATTAGAAGACTTGTTTCAAAAAATTATTAAAGGACAAACATACCCTTAATTTGACCTTTGACTGTTAAATTATATGAAAAAATAACTGTTACACTTTAGTCCAAACTATAAGGAGGTAAATTGTAGGTTTATAAAAAATAGGGAGGTAACCTAGGTAACATTAGACAAAACACAAGGGGGTTTAGTGTAATTTAACCTAGTTTTGACAGTGTGGAATGGTAGAATATGATTAAATAGGATAAATTATAATGAACCCCCTTGTGGTTTGGTTAATGTTACATTACCTCCTATAATTTTCAAACCAATAATCTGCCCCCTTGTGGTTTAGTTTTTTATGTAAAATAGATGGAAACTTAAAAATTTAACGGATTTATACAAAAAGTCTAAAATACCCCCAACTCTAATACTACCTTATAGCTCGAAATACCCCTCCATCGGAAAGAAGGGGTCATATTTTATATTAACATACATAACTAACCTTGATTAGAGGTTTTAAATGACTAAAATAAACCTTTAAATAAAAAATTTTCAGCCTCCTGATGGTCATTTAATGGTATATTTAATAGTTTTGTTACTTTAACCCACATCACAAGAGGGTAGATTGTATATTTAAAAATCATAAAAGAGTAACGTGAATATTAGTCAAACCACAAGGGGATTCCTTCTAATTTACACTAAAATAATGAAAGATAAAAATAAATTTAGTACTTACTAAGGATTTTATCTACTTAGGATGGTCCTAAATTATTGGCAATTCACTAAATGGACGTGTTTTTAAGTTTTACCCAACATTTTAATTAGGATTAGTTCTCGGGTCATAATCGATGCATGTGCAATGAAGGAAATTTTGTGTAGTTTAATTATTATGTGAAATGTAATTGATATTGAATTATGAGATCGCTTTATATAACTCTTTATGAAAATCACATATATTCATGTTAGTGAATACATGGAATTTTTTGAAAAATAATTTTTAAAAAAAAATTTCTGAAGTAAGATCAACCTTAAATATTGGGTCTTTTCTAAATAAAAATCAAATATAAAGTGGAATTGGTATTTCTTACATTTAAATTTTTATATATTTAAGCAAATATTTAGACAACATAACTACTCCTCAATCAGAAAAGTTTTTTAGAAAAAAAATGTCTAAAAATATTAAGACCTCATTATTTTGTCACTATCGGTAACCAAAATATCAATCTTTAAAAGACTAATTTGATTGAGTTTTCACCAAATGATAAAACTAATTTTGTTCTTATTATTTGATACAATAATAATTTTGCTTCATTTTTTATAACTGGGAAGTATTTTAATACTTATAATTTTGCTACAAAATATCAATATAGCACTCTCAAATTAATAGCAGTTATCTAGAATGAGTATATGTGTCACGCCCCTGACCCACACATATCAGGCACGTGTTATTCGCCGTATCCATGAGACCGTAGTCCCACGAATACAAGGCATCATTCATATATAGTAACCTCAAATATAAATTACGCAACGAAAATATCTACTCACAAATGATATCTGATTTAATGCGGTACTTATTCAAATAATAAAACCTAAAATAAATAAAAATATAGTGTCACGAGCACACATGCTCTACTTGTTCCAATAGATGGACTTTGCAAAATCAAATAACTATAGTAGAATCTTATTACTAAATAACAATCTTCTTATCCTTTGTCCGAGTGCGTCTATGCTTTGTCCTCTATGATAACGTACTCATACTCATCGTATATACAAAAATATAAGGAATGGGGTGAGCGACAAGTCGCCCAGTAGATAGCACTTACACCCCGCTGGATTAGGCAGTTACATATACATATACTTTTAGCAAAGACAATTCATACTATCACACATATATGCTTTTATCAAAATCATCTTTCTAAATCGTATGTCATTTTCATTACATATAGTCATGTAATTCAACTTACATTTCGAAATTCATTTATCATTTATCTATATTAAGTCATATAACACATACTTTTCAAATAATCGATGACATATCATAAATTCACTTCCAAATCATGTACACTTCTTTTTTTAAAGGGCTCAAACCATACATGCTTTCATCGGCTCTGAGTACTCAGCCTAGTGATAGATTTCACTAGAAAAGGTTGTCAAGAAGTTTCCATGGAACCACTTGACCTATCATATATCGTTTATCGTTTATCAGTATACAGTCTCAATATATCAGTATATCAGTATAAGTCAGGACTATAATCCCTACCGACTATTTCATGTCTGTTTAGAGCCTTTGTCCGTTAATATTTATCCATTCGTCACATGCATTTCATACATATAAAAAATCATGCATATATCACGTTTTTATAACTTGAAAATCAAGCAAGTCAAATAGCCATACATGATCCAGATTTTTATAATCAAATAATCATTTCTTAAAGCACATTTCACAAAACAATTTAGAAGAACATGCAAATTTATAAAATCATTTAAGAAAATATATGGTTTTGTAAAACAATTCACAATTCAGAGGGTAAGCACCACCTACCTCGGTATGCCAAAGAATCACGTTACTCTTGTACTTGCGCCTTTTTAGTATTTCCTATCAAAAATTCACGTTTCTATCACTTAGTACATGCTTGGTATTTACTTAAATATCCTATAACAATTCCCTAATTACTCAACCTTTCCAAACATCTATAATTGTCCTAATTTTTGCAAAAAATAATATGAATTTACTATCATATCATATAGTTTTCTTGTAGTAAAAAGATATTTTGAAGTCATTATTATAACCTTATAAGACTTACTATAATTAAGAAAACTCATCTATAATATTTGAAAAACTTTTTGAACTTCATTTGTGCTAAATAAAATATTTTAGCATAGTTGACAAACTTAGAAATCCATTCGGCGTCTTTTCGTAACTTTGAAAAACTAATTTGGGCTTTTATGTAACTTTTAAAATACTTGAGGGTATTTTGGTCATTTCACAAAGTCATTAGGGGTCTCTATATATTATATAGAACCTTTTGGGGTTAAATATTAACTACATTTAAATTTTTTAGGGGTCAATCTAACATTTATAGAAACTTTCAGGGACCTAAGTGAAATGTTGACAAACTGTAAGGGCCTTTTGATAATTCCAGAAGACTACTATGGACTGATGGGATCTTTTGAAAAATCATCTGGGCTTATCTATAATTTCAGAACCTCAAAAGGACTCAATCTGACGCTCGAATAAAAGTTTCTTGGGCCTTTGTAAAAGTTGTATAAAACTTTGGGGGATTAAGAGGCAATTTTAGAAAATTTTATCAAATCTCATCTATAAGATTCCCGCAACTCCATGCCTACAACTAAAATTTTGTTTTCTTCTCTAATGATCTTTCTTCTTTTTCCTTCTAATTCTACTATCTGATCTCTTTTCTCTCTGATCAAATCATCTTTTTTTTCTTAAAAAAAAATATCCAACTATAATAAAATACTATTATAATTCAAAAAATAGATATATATATATATATATATATATAATTTTCATATGCATAAATCCGATTTTAATCTTAAGAAAATAATCATATAAATTAACTAGTTATAGTAACTTTTACATTAATTGAACTAACTTCCTAAGAAATTAATCTAATAAAGTGAATAACTAATATTCAAAATTATTAAGCATCTAATTTTTGTAAAATTAAAAAACGAAAATAATTAATTAAGACTAAGGAAGAAGAAGACTAACCTTTAATCATGACCGAAATTCTCTCCGAGGTTTGTGTTACGTAAAAAAAAGAATCAGATACTCTACCCTATAGTATATATATATATATATCTGTTTAGTTATTTGTAGATATAACTACCGAAACAATTATACTAGGGGTAGGATAGGACTATTTAGTTATTTAATATTTAGGACTCTTACGGATTTTTATCCTCTACTTGGCTTTGGTCTCTTAATAAAAATATATATTAAAATATTAAAACAAAACTAAAAAAATATTCGTGGGTATTACAATATGGGTTTGTAGTCTTTAGAACTCTGATATCCAATTCCACATTTAATTACAACAACTTAAAAAACATTATATCAAATTTAAGATTCATTAAAAAACTACATAAAAATTGAAAAATGACAATAAAGAAAATAGGTATTTACCCTCGATGAATTAGCCACAAGTCGCTATCCTATGACGGCATTTTCGTCATCAACCACCAATTCCATAGACTAACCTTTTCATACCAAAAATAAATTAAATTAAAAGTATAAGAAATTATAGATGAAGTGAAATGTTATTTTTTTAATTGACACCAAACTTATAAACTTACGGTGGACTAAAAATCTAAAATTTTAAAGTGAAAGTGTAATTGTATGTTACTGTTATCTTACTGGAATGATTCGTTCGGTTGCACTTTTTTATTTGTGATTTATAAATCTCTTGACATTGCATGATTTAATGTATGTAAGTAGTAGTTGAGGAGATATTTAAAAAAAACATAGCAACATAGTGACTGCTAAGAAACTGAAACAATTTTCCTTTTCAAATTTTAAAATGGGTTTTTAATACTATAATATACTTCCATTTTACCCATAAAATACTTTTAATATTAATTTCAACTCACACACATTTTTAAGAAATTAATGTATATTAGTAGCAAAAAAGGGTATGTATTAAATTTGACATAAATTAACTTTGTGCTTTATATATATTAGTCTTCGGGACACACTCTATACGTGTGCAAAGAGAAAAATTTTGTGTGGTTTGGGTGAATTATGTAAAATGCAAATACGAATAAATTATGAGTTCTACATATACTGAAAAACATTTAATATTCATAGTTTTGAGTATGTTGCTAAAGTTACTTCCAATCATTTATCGAGGCACATTTAATGTGTATATCATGAGGAAGAATTTGTATAACTTCTCAAAGAGGGAAATTTATATAAGACATTTATATATGTTGCATCATCAACGAAGTGAAATGATTTTATAAATATGTAACAATTGATAAAATATTATCACCTAAAATATCTAAAATGTTGTAACAATGGTATAGTTTATTCTACTATATTGTTCATCTCTAATGCGATGATATCTTTCTTCATTAAGTAAGTTCTTATAAGAAGCTTTAGCTATGAAATTAAAAGTAAAAACATTTTTAAATTAAAGTTAGATGTTAAAATATTTTTCAACATTTTTAAAATTAATATCCAACAAATATTCTACTTCAAAAAAATTTGTTGAATTTCTATTGAATAGGTTGGAGAACGTATTTGAAATACACTTTAAAACTAACCAATTAGAATGAGGGCAGATTATAGTTGGATGAACATATGAATCTTAATATTTTGCAAATTCTTTGGCAAAACTCTTATAGAAGGAATTACGTCTTATCACAACTTGAGACTAGGCAAATTATATTTAGCATTCTGATGCCATTTCCATGCCACTAACCCGTTTCATCTTCTATATATTTGTGATATATCATGAAATAGGTAGTTACTCATGTCTACTATTCCATGTTCTTCCACAACTATTGGCTCTTTTTCTCTCATTCAATTCAACTAATCTCTCTTCAAATACACCTCTTCAAGTGCAATTTTTAGTTCTTCGTGATTTTTGGTTTAATGTAAATTGTAACCCAGTTACATAAACACACCTATGATTAAGAAATTGTTTAGGAAAATTCTACAGTTCTATTTTAAGAATTATTCTCTCATACTTTAAATACTTGTATAATATAACATCATGTACTTTAAAAACTTATACTGTACATAGAGCTTTTAAAGCTAAGATAATGGTTCCCTAAAAGAGATTGTAGAATTCTCCGTTTAGGAAAATATTAGAAAGGATAATAATGTAAAAAATACATTAAAAATTTACGTGATACGAAAATGATATATTTAATTATGTGATGTATATTGAAATTGCATCTTTTCGAGTTTGTGAATACTAAATTTTTTTTTTTTTTTTTGGAAAATTATTTTTTAAGGAAAAAATTAAGTAAACATCAACTATAATCTTAGATATTTTTAAAAAGTAAATCAAACATAAACTAGTTGCGGTTATTTCTTCCATTTTAAATTCATTCCCTTTAGGAAGATACATAAACAATAGTTCAAGAAACATAAATTTTGTGTGGTGTAATTATTCTATGAAATGAAAATGATATTGAATTATAAGATTGGTTTATATAACCCTGTATGAAAATCAAACTTACTCATGTTTGTGATTATATGGAACTTTTGAAAAAAATAATTTTATTTTAGGAATTAAAAATCTTATTTGAAGCATCAAGCCTAAATCTTCGAACTTTCTTTTAGGACAAATAAAACATAAGTTAATAGTGGAATCTTGTAAAATTTAAAATTTTATTTCTTCATGTTTAAAAATTAGGCGACAAAATTTAGATCCCTAATTAGAAAAGTTTTTTCAAAGTAAACATGTTACAAAGATTAAATAGAACGGACCTTTGCTTACAAAGAGCTTTCTAGTTCTTACTTCCAGGTAGGGTGTGTATCGATTAACCGATCGGTTAATCGGTCAAAATTCAAAAATGAGTTCTAAAATTATTAACCAATTTCAATTTCGAATTGAATTCGAAATAAAATTCGATAAACCAAATTCAAATTCAGAAGTCGGTCTTAAATTCAATTAACCGCATTCGTTAATTGAGCCTATTAACGTTAGACTGAAATCCTTTACGAAAACTTAAGTACATTTTTAAAACAAAACCCAACAAACAATAAAATAGCCATAATTTCATTTCCTGTGTATAAAACTAAAAAAAAAAATTGCAAAAAATTTAGTACATCTCTCCAAAATCACAATTATCATATAACAGACATTTAGTAACACAACATCTAGAGGGCACAAATACATTCTATGACCATCCATGGTCATTAAGTAAAATATCCATCCTAAAACATCTAGCCTTAGTCCATGAGAATTTTTGTCCATAATCCATAATTATAATATCTAGTAAACTATACATCCATAGTCTATAAATATTAAATAAAATATCCAGTCTAAGATATCCACCCATAGTCCATAAAAAACTATACAACCATAGCGCAACCATAGTCCATAAATAAAATAATAAGTCTAAAATATCCAAACATAGTCCATTAAAAACTAAATACATCCATAATTGAAATAAGTATGATTGCTAATATGTCTGAGGGCTCTCAGCAGCATCCAAAAAGCATAATCCAGCCCATCCTCATTGTAGTTGCCCGACAATCCAACATAACTTCATCACTAAACCTGGAGATTATTATTCACACAAACATCAAGAAAATTTATTGTCAAATATAGTTGCACGAGTATTAGGATCACAAGTCACTACCTCCAATAACAAATTTAAGACTATAATTAACCACTCTTAATGTCACTACAAAAGTCAGTATGTGACAAGCAATTTAAAGTAGCATAAGAAGATGCATAAGAATCCATGAATATTTGCACGTAAACTGAGAAAACAAGTTAATATTAACGACTAACATCTCATTGTAAATTTTGAGCCATATGATGTTTCATGTAAATTGCACTTCTATATACAACATTAGCTTCCTAGCCTTCTAAAAAGTTTGTTTTAAACTAATATGTATACAAATTTTAGTGGCCATGAACATTCACCCTGCAATTTTTACAAAATCCCATAAGATGCTTGTTTAAAATAAATCAAGTCTATCTTGGATATCACTCCCATTTTATTTTTCTTGTTTTCAAAGTAAAAGGTTCTTCTTGATAACAAAGAAAAGAAGGCAAAAGGTGTTTATTAGACTGTTTCTAGATGATTCTGAATCTTATAACAGTCCAATATGGTACTTGTTAGGATGATGCAACAAGAAGATTGAACTCAGAAGAATAAAAATTACATACTTACAAAAAAAAGAAGATCTTCACGCAACTACTTCTAAAGCATAAACCAAATTTGCTACCAAAAATCCAACTGCTTGAAATTTAAAGCAATGATAGAACCTAAACAAAACTAATAATAAGAACCAGCATTATCAACTGTTACATGATTAGAAAGTAATCAAACTTTAAAACTTTATTGTAATTTCCAATAGTCTTGATTACTATAACATTGATATGTTAAATATCAATAATGGTTGGTTCCAATCCTTCCTTTGGCAAACCTAGAGTGTAATACCAAAATACAGAAATATGAGTAATATGTTTGTAAAATCACATAAAATAGGAAAATTAACATATAGTAAAATATCATACCTTTTTCAAACTCTTCAAGTCCTTCTAAACTCTCTTCTACACTTATTTCTGTGGATGATAATCTTAACCAATCTTGACCACAAGTCATTAAAGTTTGAACTATCCTAGGAGTCAAAGAACTCCTAAATGCATCAAGAACTCGTCCACCAGAACTAAAACCATATTCTAAAGCAATCGTAAAAAGCTCGTCCACCAGAACTAAAACCATATTCTAAAGCAACCGTAAAAAGGGAACAGCCAACACCTCTTGAGCCACTTTTGACAATATAGGGAATCTAGGACTATTAACTTTCCACCATGACAAAATTTCAAATGTGTCACTTTCTTCTTCTAATCCTCATGCAAGTATTTATCTAACTTTGATTTTGAGTCTTTTTTTCCAAGTTCTATTTTTCGCTTTTTAAGCTCCAATTTATATTTTTCTTGAATCCTCTTCCTAGCATTTCCGTCTGATATATTACTACTTCTAGTAGGATTTCAAAGAAGACAAATTAGATGCAAGATTCAACTCTTATGGATAGTTAATCCTCTTATACGCTTCAAACAATTCAACAAGGGAATCCCTTGCAATCTTAGCCAATTTTTCACCTAAACTTATATTTTCTTCACCATACATTTTTTTCAAAACAAACTTTGTGTATTCAAATTTAACACGAGAATCAATCATGGATGCAATAAAAATCAACATGTTCATATTTTCTATATTTCCCCAATAATTATCAAAATTTTCCTTCATTGATTTTTCCATAGCACGCAAACTAAAATCACCACTATCCATCATATCCTTTAGAATGCCATCAATATTGCTAATATCTCTAAAAAAAAGCTGTTAGAAGTCACATACTTTAAACTAGACACTTTCAAAGTCAGCACATAAAAAGTCTCTAGAAAGAAGCACAAATGCCTTGTATTTTCCCAATCTTCATTTGTAGGCAAATAGTCAAGATCCAATCTAAAATAAGGATCTTCATCCTCATACTTGACAAATGAGTTCTCAAATCTTTGTGCAGTGTCTAACACATGAAAGTGGAATTCCACCTAGTTGGGACATCTAGACATAACATTTTCTTGCAATCAATCTTCTCACTAAAGCACATTCTTTAAAAGCTGTCTATTGTCTCAATCTAGCTGGTGATTTCCTCACATATCTCACAGCCGTCCGAATATGGTTAACAGAATTTACATATTGCTTCAAACCATCATTAATAATAAGATTCATTATGTGAGCAATGCACCTAATATGAATCCATTTTCCTTCTAAAATTGATTTTCCCCAATTAACAAGTTGTCCCCTCAAGTATTGGACATGCATGATCATAAGTGCTAGCATTATTAACTGTAACAGTGAACACATTGTCTATGCCCCATTCAAGCAAATATTTCTCAATAGCTTTTCCAACCTCATTACCTTTATGACTGTAATTGGACTGAATTTTAAGATCCTCTTATGTGAATTCCAATTTTCATGTATGAAGTGAGCTATGAGACATACGTAGTTTATTTTTTGAATAGATGTCCATGTGTCTGTGGTGAGACAAATCAATGAAGATGGATTCTTTATAAAAGCTTTAAGCTTCTTTTTCTCACTCAATTATATATCATAACAGTCCCTTGAGACAAACTTGACCATCTAGATGGAATGACAGATTGGGGACAACAAGCAAGCACGAATTCCTTAAACCCATTCCCATCAACATGTTTAAAAGGCAGTTCATCAACAATTATCATCTCAGCCAACTTTTTTCTAATGTTTTCTTGGTCAAACTTCCAACTCATAAGTGTGGGTAAGACCTTTCCATCTTTTTCTTTTTTTTCCTAAGCATGATAATGTCTGATCCTTTTTGTTATCTGGATTCTTTTCACAAACCTTCACATGATAATTCATACTACTAGTCCCATTGTTCTTGGGATCAGTAAACAAAGGCTTACCACAGTGGATGCATGCGCTTCTTTTGTTTCCTTCTTCATCTGTCGCATCTTTAAAGTGACTCCAACATCCAGCTCTCTTTCTATATGGCCCTCGTTTCTTTGAGCTGGTGCCATCCATGTTCGTGGTAGGGGAATAGGATCGTTGTTAAATGCCACTCCAGTGGTGTTTACATTCTGTGAACTTTCATTTGCCATCTTCTGTTTATCCTGAAATTGACAATAAAACATGTAAAATGAAGAAATTCATTTGTTGAAAGGGGAAAATTGAAAATCCAAAATTTAAAAAATAAAAAATAAATAAAAAGAAGGGGAAACTAAAAAAGAAATAAATTAACCATATTATGACTAAGAAATCCTAAACTAAAAAAGGGAAAATGAATAAATGCACCTGCTGAAAGGAAAAAATTAAAAAAACCCCAAATTGAAAATGGCTAAATTTGTCGAAAACTTTTAGAGTTTCTTACTACTTTTACTGGTACTGAGAATAAAGAAATAGGAATTGAAAACATACCTTCAAAATCCCAAGAATATAGTAAAAGATGGAGAAAATAGAAATCAACGGTGAGAAATACTGAAGCGGTTGACAGAGAAAGGCATTTGGCTTGGTGTTCTGTTTAGCTATCTAGGATTTTAAAAGAAATATTGAAGTAGTCTAAGTAATTTCTAGGGACTAAGGACTTACGTCTGAATTGTCTAATAGACTAGCATAAATTTTTTTATAATATGATAATACTTAAATGGTTAAATGTGCTTTAGTTTATTCACACATTTTTACAATTGCTTTGTAAGTTGTGTATACCTATATATATAATTACACACTATTGTATCACTAACACTAATTAACAAACTATTATATGATTAACACTAATTATATATATATACACACATTATTGTATGATTAACACTAATTACAACTACATACACATTATATACTAATAACTATAAACATTAATACATACAAGGTATGACTTATACTGACTATATATAACATGACTAATATACAATCGTATTAAAAATACAAATTAGCATTTCATTTTGGATTTGTAGTTTATATAGAAGATTATAAGTTTATAATATTATTAAAACTACAGTATATTTAAATGAATGTAATATGAATCTTAATATATATATATATATATATATATATAGACACATTGTATGATTAACACTAATTAACACTAATTATGACTTATATACACGTTACATTATGTATAAGTTAATAACTATATACATTAATACATATAAGTTATAACTTATACTGACTATATATAAGCATATTAATATACAATTATTTTAAAATTACAAATTAGTGTTTCATTTTGAATTCGTAGTTTATCTAAAAGACTCTAAGTCTATAATATAATTAAAACTATAGTATACTTAAATGAATGCAATGTTATCTCCCTCTCTCTCTCTATATATATACATATACATATACTATTGTGTGATTAACACTAATTATAACTACATACACATTACTATGTATATACTGATAACTATATACATTAATATATACAAGGTGTGAGTAACTAATACTGATTATATATAAATATGACTCATATACAATCGTTTTAAGACTACAAATTAGTGTTTCATTTTGGATTCATAGTTTATATAGAAGACTATAAGTCTATAGTATTATTAAAACTATACTGTATTTAAATGAATGTAATATTTTCTTAATTAATAAATGCACACCATTGTGTGAATAAATTAGCACTAATTATAGTTGCATGTATGTTACTACGTATGTACTAATAACTATATAACATTAATACATACAAGGTGTGACTAATAGACTAATACTAACTATATATAAACATGACTAATATATAATCTTTTTAAGACTACAAATTCGTGTTTCATTTTAAATTCGTAGTTTATATAACTATAAGTCTATTATATTATTAAAACTATACTATATTTAAATGAATGTAATGTTTTCTAAAAATTTTATATACATAAATTCTATATATACATGTGTACATTTATGATATTATTTATGTGGCTATATATGTATTCTTAAGTAAAATTAAAGTATTAATTTGTAAGACTATATTATATAAAAGGTATATTTACTTGAAAAGAGGAAAAAAAGATGCAAGCTTTAATTAGCTTTGGTGGCAATTGTCATGTAGTAAGTCTTGAGAGGTCTAGAGTTTAATACTCTTCCCCTACATTTTTTGTGCAAGAGTTACTCTACTTATGTGTTTTCATTTACACAAAGAATTTGGTTAACAAAATCGGTAAATTGGTTAACCAATTTTGATTACTGAATTTCGATACCAATTTTGATTACCGAATTCTGATTAATTCTGAATTGGAAAAACCAATTTCGATTTCACACCTATTTTCTAATTTTAGAATTCAGTCAGGCTTATTAATAGATCGAATTCCGATCAATCGATTTCAAATTCCTAATTTGAAATTGAAATCAATTGCGAATTTGGTTAATCAAATTTGTGCACACCTCTACTTCCAAGGGTTGACCTTAGTTCAGGATCGATGTAACTATAGATGGATGATGCAAAAGGGTCTCAGATATTGTTGATGTCTTTTTCTGAGAGTTTAGTATCTTGATCCACCAGCTATTCTTTATTAGATTAGACATTTCTTTGCACTGAGCCCTTCTCTTAGTTCGCTTTCCTGATAAGGGGATGTTGGAGTGGATTGGATTCAATCCACCCTCAAGCCTTGGAGGAGCATATATTGAGATAAGATTGAATGCTATGCCCTTCTAACTAAAAACCTTTCTTAATAGGTCTGGTCCTTTATTTATAATTCTTGCATTAACCGGTTTGGAATTAAGTGTAGCTATATCACAAGCTCATGTTTATATGATCTTATGATGCTACAAATCTCCATCAAAGTGATTATTTTTTATAATTGAACAAAAGCGAGTCTGAATAGAATGGGTAGTCGTGGAGCATTCCGAGTATTCCAACTTTTCAATCTCAAAGGCGTCGGTCGGTCCTAGAAACGACAGCAGCGGCACGAGAAGTTAACGACCGGACTTGCTGCAACCTAGGGATCACTAGGTAGCTCTTTCACTCTATAGGGATCAGAGGTCATAGCACAATTCTTCTTGGATGAGGGTTGTTTGCCTGGGTAACTGATCCTGCCATAATTGACTCCTACCTATAGCTATAGCAATAGCACCGAGTTGTCGGTGGCTCGTCAATCTGTATTTCAAAGGTTTATCGAGGTGAAGTTTTTGGCAGCTATTCTGTTTGGTGTAGGTTTCTCTACTTTTTAGCTGTAATAGGCTATTCCGAGGGCCTTTGTTTGAGGTGAGATTCTATAGTTTGATGGTTACTTTTGCTCTTCTTTTCTCTTCCCTGCTTTTTCTATTTTATTTAGATAAGACCCACCATTGCCTTCGAGATGCCCGACACAATTCTACTTGGGCGCTTTTTATGCAATAAATAGAGCATATATAAATAATTCTTTGCCGCTTGGTCTTGGACCATTTTCTCCTTTCTAGCATACGCCTAACAATAAAAGGTGAACATTCAACATAACGAGTTATCTGATGATTCTATCTGTACTATCGGTACAAGGAAGATTCAAGCACACAAGTAATAATCTATTTCCTAAAGTTGCACATAATTCTACAATTCTTGTCGTGCACGTTACATACTGGATAAAGGAAATATCTTTAAAGAATTAGTTTTGGTACTTATATGGTAAGATGTCAACATACACCATCAAATTAATAGGGTTATCAAGAATGGAGGCATATGGATTTCCAATTAAAAGAACTCTATATGTGTTTTACTATGACAATTTAAAACCAAATTTTGATGTCAAATTCAAGAAATAAGGATTGTAAAAAAATAATTGCATACAAACTATAAAAATCCTAGTAAACGAAATGGTGTTTAGTGTTGATGAGGTATCCCTTGAATGCTAGCCTTTTAGCAACCACCAATCACTTAGGCTTAGTTTGGGAATTGGGATTTGGAAAGAAAAGAAGAGAAAGAAAAAGAAAGTGTGGTAATTTTCTTTACTTGGGGAGTTTAAAGTAAGAAGAAAAGAAAGAATTTGGAGGGAAATGGTGGGATAAGTAAATTAAAAGTTTTCCTTCCAATATATGGAGAAAAATGAAAGGAAAATTAAATTTGTTCTTTTAAAGTTTTTTGTAATGCCAATTTTACCCACTAAGTATATAACAAAATATTTAATTATAAGGATAAATTTGTAAATTCATTCATTTTCTTCTCCAAACTCCCAAATGACATGGAAGGAAATTACAATCCTTCTCTTCTCTGCTTACTTATCTTTCTTAACTTAAACTTTCTCTTCCTTTTTTTTCCATCCTAAACTCCCAAACTCACCGTTAAACATTTCAAACCCAAAAACAAATTTGAAAAAGAGGAAAAAATTAGAGAATGAAGTAAAAATATGAATTTATCTTTTCATTTGAAAGCAAACTTATAGTGGTATATGAAAGTATAGTTATTAAATCCGACTCGACCCGGTAGTCGGACCGGTCATTTATATTGAAGTAGCCATGAGACCAAGCCGGTCTATAATCTAACCAGACAAGGAAGCCAACTGCCAAGACCCAAAAAAAAATCTGGCAGTCGAACTAGAAGACTGAGTGCCTGACTGATTTTTGTAAAACCCGACGGATTTTGGATTTGTTTCCCTAAAATGACTATTTTGACCAAAAAAGTTTTTTTGAAGGGTTAAGTTTATGGGCTTTGTTGTCTTTTTGACCACATTAGCCATTTAGATTTAGACTTAGGGCTTCTATTCTACTTCTATAGTTTTGCTGAAATGCTAAGCAGCAGCCAGCTGACGGAACCAAACAAACACCAGCTTCATCCATCATTTTTTGACATTTTCCAAGCAAAAAATTTGAAAAGAAATCATTTATCCCCTCAAGTCTCGAATGAATTTTGAAGATCACCCAGCAGCTCTTGAATTTGAAGAGAAAGTGCAACAGATTTGAAAGAAATTTCAGCAAAAATTTTGATAATGAAGGGCAGCGGATTCGAGGATTTTGATGCGAAATTGGAGCAAAAAATATCAAGTAATTTTCTTGAATTCTATTCTCATATGAATTTTGTGTTAATTTTTCCTACGTATGGCAGAAAATTTGTCAAAATAAGTTCTTTTATATGTTAATTTTTATATATTATACTTATATCTTATGTTTATATATATATATATTATATATATATATATATGTTTGTTTCTATGATTCTATCAATATTGTTATATCCAATATTTAATTCAAAGACTAATTTTACGGTATTTCTTTGACATATTCAATATTTAAATTTTATTTAACAATTTGATTTTTCTAGAATTTTTATTTCTTTGAGTAGATGAAAATAATGACGGAGACAATGTTGATGGAGCGAATGAAACATGTAATGTTAGTGATGCCCAAGATCATGGTGCGATTGAATTTGGTGCTAGCTGGGAACCTGGGAGATGAAATTGAATAAATGTTATTGTTTGTAATCTCTTTCTTAAACAGATGGGAACTAGTTCAGTTGTCTTGACTCTAGTTGGACTCTCTCAGTTGCTTTGACTCTAGTTGCAGTTTTGATTTAATTTAATGATCTTTGTTGTTGGTAATACTGTTTGAAGTTGGCATCTAAGTGGAATTTGTTAAAAATTATGAGGAGAACATTGTTATAAAACATTTTCTGAACCTGTTGTTATAAACATCTAGGTTTAAGAAAATTATATTTTATAATTTATATATATTTTTATTATTATTAAGAACCCATCAGTTGAATTAGTGATTCATCGATTGAATCAGTGACCCACTAACTTGATCACCTTACCGGATTGATGACTGGCTGATCGAATTTAGTAACTATGTATGAAAATACAAGTAAGCTCTCAAAGTGAAAGTGTTACTGTTGTTGTCGTGATTAGTTGAAGGATTCTTTGGGATTGGCAATATACGTTTGTGAATCTCTATTGGTCTATATTTGATTTAGAATATGGCGATGGAGTTCGGTAGCGGGAAACCAAATAGTTTTCTTTTTGCCTTTTGAAATGGGTTGTTTCTCATATGATTTCCACTCTGCACATTAATCTCATTTTAATATCAATGCCCACCATATCTTTAATACCAACACATATCTTTTATGAAATTAATCTATGTTAGGGAGGGTAAAATAGAGAATGCATTAAATTTAACATAAGTAGGCCTTAGGTTTTATACATAGTAAAATACGATAAGATGTAAAAAAATTTAATCAAGTTGAATTATTTTTGAGTTTAAATTTGGAAGAATTTTACAGTCACTTTTAAAGAATCATTCCTTTGATTTTAAAAACTCATACAGTATAAGTTTAAATTCAATAAAGCACATAGTGTTGTATTGTACAAGTATTTAAAGTACAAATAAATAATTCCCTAAAAAGGATCGTAAAATTTTCCTTAAATTTGATTTGTTTTTTGATAAGCTCAAACTTGTGTTCACAGCTCAAACGAAATTTTACTTGAACCAAATTTATTTTCAGTTTAAATAGTTTGATTAATATCAAACTCAATTATGTTGAATACTTGGATGCAAGGGCAGAGTTAGAATTTTTGTTCAATGGGGCACTACTTAAATAAAAAGAATTAAATTATATTCTCGTATCTATTAATGACACTTTTTAAAAAAATTTAAAAGACTGTTATACGCTTGTTTTTTTAATATTCTTATTATAACCCTTTCATTTTTTGAGATGTCATGATATAAAACACAGCAGTATCTTTACCTTTTCACAGTATTAAAAACAAATAATGAGAATGTTATTATCAGTTTTTCACAAATAGTAAGAAATTTTTATATTTTTATAATTAAAACAATATATTCGCTCAAGCTTATAGCAAGCAATAGACATATATCTATTTAACAAATACTATAACATAATGGATGACACAATAAAACTTTGTTCATAAATATTAGTTCATTTTTAAGAATTCTAATGACTCCAACAAATTATAAACTAATAGACCAAAAACATTTTAGTTGTATTCATAAAATAATGTCTGATTACTTTTTTATTTTTTATTAATAGTTCATAACAAATTATTATAATGTCGGGTACACATATAATTATTTTTTAAATTTAGCGGGACACAAATATTTTCACAAAAGTCCATGGTTAAATAGGAATTTCTTAATAAGCCAGTGGGGACACGTGCCCCGCTCTAGATTCTATGTACATTCATCACTGCTTGGACATAGAAAGTTGTTATATAAATTTGATTTAAATTTATTGACATTATTATTAAGATATTTATTTTTTTATTTAATATAATGTGAATAAATTTAAATCAAGATTTCGTGATTTGTGCATACAAAATTTTCCCTTTGGACATAAGTCCTACTCTTACGGCAACAAATTGGGAGTTCAAAATTTCTCCACACGCAGTCAATAAATAATGTAGATACTGTAATTACCCATTCGGGTTTCGCCTAGCCAATCAATGTAGTTTCTTCCAGCCCCACCCCCGGGCCCCAGGTTGTGGGTTTATGTGCATTAATTTGATGGGATTGTATTAAATCCCACAATTATGTGTGCTTGGCCGGTAGTGTTTTATTTATTAAAAAAAAAAAAAACACTTGATATAAAATTTTGAAGTGCATGCTTTTCTAAGCACGTTTAGAAAGGTTTTATCGTAGTTTGATTTCTGTACTTAAGGATACAAGTTCAGACGGACTCTGACAGACCCGAGTTTTGGAGTACAAAACAGATTTATGATTCATTTTTAGGCCTTCCCTAATCTAGTTTAGGTCCTTTGGGCCAATAAGTTTTCTATTGGTACTACATTTGTTCTTCGTTGTGTACGCAAATCCATAGGATTGTGGGCTAAATCCAAATTTCGTCCATCTTAGTATGACAATAGGAAAAAATAGCCCTTCTAATATACACATCTTAGAATGTGTCCAAGACTCAACTTTCTGGTGTCCAAATGACTTGTATTTGGATGGATGGTTTTGGGAAGGATTTAAAATTCATTTAATTGTTGGAATAATTTGAAACACCCAAATAAATTAATTTAAAATTTATCTAAATTAAAAAAATACAAAATGAATAATTTTAAATAAATTTTTAATTTGAGTGAATTTGAAATTCATTCATTTTGATTTTACAAATCTTTCTCATAAATAGATGAAATTCAAATTTTTCTTTAAATCTATCGATGCAAATACAATGTAACTTATATTATTCGGTACAAGACTATAATTCATGATTTTATCTAACACAAGTTATCAAAGTATTTACTTTCATAACTCCTTTTACAGATTTGCATTTTTTTTTTTAATTTTTTGACAGGATTAGAGAGGGAGAATTTAAACCTACAACTTTGGTGTGCATGTCAAACGTTCTTACCCATCCATTTAAACAGAAGTATTTGGACTATAAACCGCCTCCGTCATACAACTGTCACGTTGAATCTCCGATGTCACATAATTAAATTGCACATTTTGCTTTAGAGTAAGCTGATGTTATGACATTGGTGTGGAATACAAGGACTCGTACGTACCTTACATGGTTTCAAGTTACAATTTGCCATGTAGACATTTAGATTTAAATATTATTTGAGCGCATACCCAAGTTTCGCTAATTGTAAGTGTAATTTTTTTTTTTTATAATTTTTGTCGTATTTTTATATAAAGTGAGAAAAATTATTAATGTGTTATTAGATCAATTTTAAAAGAATCAAAATTTGATTAAATATTCAAAATTAAGGATTAATTGTTTAATATTTTATTATAACGTAAATTTATTTTGACAAGTTGTATTGCTTTTGTGGTTTAGAAATTTATTTTCATTATTTTTGTGTAAACATCATACCTACTAGGTTTCTAATTAATCAAATTGTTGCAGTTGTTCTATATCACCAACACTATTAAGTTCTTTTATATAATTTCTCCAATATAATTTGGATGAATTGTTTTCCAATTGGTAATTTGTGTACAATTCAGTAAGCAAAATTATTATTTTTTTGGGTAATTTTTAATTGCTATTATTATTATTTGATTTTTGATCAAGTGTGTATATTTCTTCAATTCTTTTTCGACCGTGGGCAGTTCAGGAAGCTTGCGGCCAATGTTTTGAAAATCGGACCAGATATTGTATCGGTGGCCTGTTCGGTTCGCGGTTCGACCAATTCCATTGGTTGAACCTATCAGTTCACTAGTTTTTTTTTTTTTTTTTTTTTAAGTGTGATATAATTTAAAATGATCTAAAATTTATTTATATGAAATCCAAAATAGAAGAAAAACACTACATCTTGAGAATTCTAGTATTAATATCCAAAAATACTAATCAAATTTCTAAAAAAAAAAAAAAAATCAAACTTGTACAAAATTAAGTATAAAAAAGATTTTTAAAAATATTAATTTAACAGTTAAGATAGGTTTTGATATGTTCACTATTTTACCGTTTTGGATTTTATTTCACAATTTTTTAATTTTTCTCTTTATTTAAATAATTTTTTAAAATTTAAAAAAATTGCCAAAGATCTATTGAACAGATTTTCTTTCGATTCACAATTTTTTTTTTATTTTATCTGATTTTTTATACAAATAGGATATATAAATAAACTAGATCAATAACTCTTCTGATTTGCGATTAATAGAACCGATCAATTTGGTTCGATTTTTGAAACACTGCTTGCAACTTAGACGCGCATGAATTGTGGCTGCTAAAACGAGGACGAAGCAGCCACTACAATTAGTAGTAATGTATACACACACTGTAGTCTATAGTTGACCGTTACACTAATCATGGCGCTATATGGCCCAAGCAATGCCGGCCGGAATTTAATTGACCAAGAAAAATCACGTAAATATATATATATATATATATAGTTGATAGTACAATTTTCGCCTGAAGTGTAAGGTTAGAGGTTTGAGTGTTACTCGACATTTCTAATCAAGTTTGGGAAATAAAACAGTGAACGTTTAGCTAAGTTTGCCTACAAGAGGGTGAAATTTGAACCTTCATTTCAGGGAGAAGTTTTATGTTGGATTAGAGTAATTACTTGACTCCAGAATCAATGAAAGGTTTACATGTAAAATAAGAGGTTCATTTTTTTTTCTAAAATAAGGATTTATTAAAAAAAATAAGAAATTAATAATATGTAATCTCACCTACACTATTCAATTCTTATCTCTCATTCTTATATTTTAGATTAACTTCACCCCTTAATTTTTAAATATTCATCCGTTAGACTAAAAACTCTTGTGTTAGAGTTATAATTAGTGTTTGTGATTTTGAAAATCAAAGTGTCTGTGATGCTATTGCTTCTCTATTTTTGAATGAGAGAGTGATTTACTACCTATAAAATGATGGAATGATGTTATTGGTTTAAAAACAACTATAAGGCATGCCAATTGCTCCAATCTAAAAATAAAATTTTCTGACATTCAGCTATAAACCTTTTTTCTTGGTGGCAGAGCAAGATATTCTCTATTTCAAAATGTCTGTCACCTTTTGTTGGTACATACGGATTAAAAAAATTATTAAATTGTATCAATTTTGTAAAAGATGGTTCAAAGTGACTAAATTATTCTTTTACATTAATATCTCAACCACATAATTCTCCCTTTATTAATATAGCATTAAGGGCAAAAATTAAAAAAATATCATTTAATACTTTGTTAATGTTTTAAAGTAACAGATAATGTCACATAAGATAACATATCTAAAATAATAATTATTTTGAAACGAGAAAAGTATTTTTTTCAATTATCACGTAAACCAAAGACGAGATGTATAATCAATCTTGTTCTTATGACTTCACGAGATTAGTTTATCCCATATACTAGGTAAGATTGGAATAACTCATTAAGAAAGAGGTGAGATTGCTTAAACGGCAATTAAGAATTAAGCCGGACGAAAATTGGATATTAACTCAGCATTAAGTCAGCAAAATGAAATATTTAAAAGAAAATACCCATGAATAACAATTTACAAAAAAAAATTAGTTGTTCAAGCTTGACTTTCTATTTCCCTCAAGAAAGTGGGTTAAAGAAGAAGAACTCCACTTTCTTAGTAATTATCATTAGCTAGTAGTAATGAAATCACGCTGACCAAAATGTACAATAATTAAAGATGGTGGAAGTGTTTGAATAGGAACAAAGAACAAATAACACTAAATTATGAGATGCAGTACACCACAAGAAACAAATTTTGGAATTAAAGTTATACAATACTGTTGAGGAACCACTCTTAATTTTAAAGATTTGTACCATATAAGTTTTAAAAATATAGATAATATTGTATTATACGAATTTTTAAAACAAAACAAATTGATTCTCTGAAGGGATTTAACTGGATGAGAAATATTTAGATAAATTTAATTTTTGACCCACTTATAAATTCTGTAATATGAATTAAATTTTACAAATAAATTATATTAACTGATATAAATAATATTTCATAATAAAATTTAATCATGATACATGGTCTAGAAATGAGATCTGAAACAAGATCTGGCTAAATATTTTTCTAATTGGAATGCTAGTAGGACATTCTGTGGGAGCAACAAATATGGACCTTGTGGAAAATTCATCCACAGATTCCCAATGAAAACCTAACAGTTTGGATTAATTGCAATATATATGAATTACCACTAATTTACACGTTGCCTTTCAAATTATTAATTTTAGTATATTAGTATTTCATACTATTAATTGTGACATATTATTTACATTAGCTGAAATTTCGTTAATTTTTGTAACTATTGTATGAATGAAAAGACTTTCATAGCTACGATTCATAAGATTTTTACTAAATAATATTTTTATTTATCTAATGGTATTAAAGTTTTTCATCAAAAATAGCGATAAAAATTCACTAATTATCAACCGGTTCAAGTAATGTGTTATAAATTGATAATATAAGGTATGTAAGTGTTGCAATTGATTGTTTATGGTGCAACTCGTAAATTGATAATAATTTAAGGGTACAAATAACAATTAATCCTAAAAATTGCACATTATTGTCCACAAAGAATAATTTCCAGGGGCGGCACATTTTGCTTTTCTTGTTTGAAATAATTCAACTGGGCACATGGAATGGATTCCCAATTATGGAACCTTGAAGGGACTTAGAGGTCATTTGATTAATGAATGGAAATCATTCATTCGTTTCGTACCATGCTATTTAGTAACACATGTTTGTGCTGTTCATGGCTCCACGCTTTTCAAAATTTCAATCAAAGCCACAGCCTCTCAACTTTTCAGTAGAAGCCAAACAGTCACAAACATCAGCAATACTCAAATTAATGGCCAAAAAAAACAAAAAACAAAAAATCATAGTCCTAAATGTCATTATTCACATGTGATCTAATGTGCCATCAACAATGCAATTTGACAAATACTACTAGTTAAGATTGGAGAATTAATTTTAGGATTAATTGCAGTTTACACCTCTAAACTATGATAGATAATTTTACACTTTACGCTCCAAAATATTAATTTTAGCAATTAACCACTTCTAATTTTTAATTTTTAACACACTGCACCGGTGAACACTTTTAGTGATTTATATATTTTCATTATTTTAGCTAACTTCTTAATGTACTTTTAATTATTAACTCACACTCAACACCATAATTGAAGTCGTTTATATTAATACGGACAAGATCTTTTTATCAGCTAATAAAATATTTTAAACATTCTATTAGTTATGTATCAAAATTATAATAAAAATACCACACACATATAAATGCACACAAGCACACATACTAAGTAGTGTCTTCTGTGTATATTTAGCTTTGTATGATCATATATACACTTAATTTGCTTGTCAATAAGAGATTTTTTAAAAAAAAAAAAAAAATTGGGCAAAATAATGATGATATGTGAGTCACTAATAATGTTCACTAGTGTAATATGCTAAAAATTAAAAGTTATAAATGGTTAATTATCAAAATTGATACTTTGAGATACAAATTCATTATAAGTGCAAAAACACCATAGTTTAAGGGTGTGAACTGCAGTTAACCCTTAGTTTTACTATATACTGCTTAGAGATACAAGCATTGTTGTGTTGCATTGATTTCTTTAGAATGAGAATTCTCAATCATCTTTTCTTTTCAAACAAAAAGGTTGAAAAGCATAACATGTGGAAATTGTGACATAGGTAAAACAGATAACATAAAAAAATACCCAAAAAAAAAAAAAGGTTTCCCCCAAGAGTTGGAAAGCTGGACTGTCGAATCCAAATTCCAGCAAAGTTTGGCATGTCCAAATGGGGTCAGACTGTTCAGGCCCTGCCGGGTCATAGTCACATGTACAACCATAGGAATCTCGAACTTTTGATACGGTATATTAAAAAAAGGTATTATTCGTGGGTAGAAAATTCTTATATGAATTTATTTTTATTTACATCACTTTAAAAATATTTATTTTTAATAAATTAGAATAATATCGATAAATATTAACTAAAGAGTCCATCATACTTGCTGATAAATCGAATATAAACAAAAATTTCCCATATGGGTACTAACTACTAAAATAGTGTATTCTTTTTTGCCTACTTATTTGGTTGTTGAGATTATTTATTGGAATTCTCTAATTCATATAAATTTATGTGATTATTAATAATTAATTTTTTAACAAAATACAAATTTATTTAAAATATTATTGTATTTAAAGATAAAACTTAAAAAAAAAAAAAGGACTTTAGAAACTTAAACAATATTGAGAATTAAACTTTTTGTAAAAGCCAAATGTGAAAACAATTAATTTAGATAACCAAATAAGTTTTTTAAAGAATTCTGTTTTGTGCTTATTCTAAACAAATTTTTATAATGCATATTTTACCGTATAATCATTTAAACGTGTTTAGATAATTAAACCGTAATGAAATGGTTCACTAGCGTATGTTTGATGGGGTTGAAAATGTTTTCAGTAAAATATTTTCAACAATTTTTTTAGTGTCAAACACCAGGAAATTTTTTTTTGTGTATAATATTTTTTCAATTTTTCTTCATATAATTTACAAAATTTTTAAATATAAGTTATTTTTTTAATAGTTCAACAGTGATATTAAATTTCAAATATTTATTTTTACAACCTCATTTATCAAACTTATTTTCGTTTTCAATTTTTAATTTTTTTCTTTATTGTGGATCCTACAATAATATAATTATCGTTATGTATATTTTATCACTATATTACATTATTATTAACTTTAAATAAAATCAATCTTTTATTAACCACGATTACTTGTGAAATATTTATTACAATTGTTATAAATCTTTTTAATTCATATTCTTAAAATGAAATACGAAAAATGTTAAAAATTATATTTCAAAATATTTTTATTTTGTCAAATTAACATCGTAGCATACTGTGAAAAATCAAACCTGTAAATAGTTTAGATTCAGGTCGGAAAGGTTAGATTCAGGTCGAAACTACTGTATTCAGATCTGAATCTGATTAGTATATCTAGATTTGGATTTGGATCCAGATATCTATCGGGTTGCCTACAAAACTAAATCTACATTCGGATCCGCCAGAGCTTGTTGGATCTAGATCCAGATCCAGGTTTTATGATATTTTTTCAACTTTTTAAATTTTTATATAGAAATTTTATAATTTATAAAAAAATTATTTTTTTGTAATTATAAAAATGTTTATTTCAAAATTTATATTTATGTATTATAGAATATAATTTATATTGACAATTTACACAATATATATGTACATAAAAAATAACATTAACTGTATATCATGAGATCTATATCCAATCCGTTTATTATAATAGTTAAAGGATTCGAATTAAATATGAAAAATCAAAATTTATCATAGATCCAAACTAGAATAAATAAGTTCGGATCGGATCAAATTCAAATCTAAACCCCACCTATTAATAGGGGAAAAAATGAATTTATGTAAAAATATTTTCCAATATTTTACATCCAGCGGAAAGCATAATTTTCCTTTCTTTTTATCCAATGTTACCTGAACTTCCATAGGTTTCTTTGACCGACCGACCAAACCTCTCTCCAATCAATCTCTCATCATTCTCTTCCCCTTTCATTCATTTATTTAAACCCTTCAGAACTCTTCCTTTCCTACAACGCCTTCCACCCTCCTCCGCCGCCGCCAACCACCGCCATTCTCTCCCTGATTCCGAACCCATAAGAAGAAGAAGAAAAAATCAGGGAGAAAAAACAAGAATGGCTTTATCAAACGCCTCAGCGTTAGCCTCAAAATCACTTCTTCCATCCTACAACAACCAACTTCATCACCACCCCACTTCGAATTTCCTCCTCCCAAGCTCCACCATTCACCAGAAGCCCAAATCCCGCCACCCCATTTCCGCCATCCACGCGGCGGAGCCAGCCAAGACCCCTGCTGCTGCAGCTACCAAGGCAGCACCGCCTACTGTGGCGGTGAAGCAGCCGGGAAAATGGAGTGTGGATAGCTGGAAAACCAAGAAGGTAGTGCAGCTTCCTGAGTATCCCAATGAACAAGATTTGAAGTCTGTTCTTGAAATTCCCTTCATTGAGGCTTATCCTCCATTGGTTTTTGCTGGAGAAGCTAGGAATTTGGAGGAGAGGCTTGCTGAGGCTGCTTTGGGGAATGCTTTTCTACTTCAAGGTGGGGATTGTGCTGAGAGTTTCAAGGAGTTTAATGCTAATAACATTAGGGATACTTTCAGAATTCTTCTTCAGATGAGTGTGGTTCTCATGTTTGGTGGTCAAATGCCTGTAATTAAGGTGAGTAGTACTAATATATCCTATCAAGATTACTTTTTTTCCTCCTTTTAAAATGGTTTCTGTTATTTATTTTCTGTGGATTTGAAATGGGATGATTTTAGTTTTTGAAGTCATTGCTGAAAAAGTCATGTTTCAGATTGGGATAGTTTTGTTGTTAGAGAAAGTGTTCCGGTAAAGTGAGATTGTATGTATAGTTTTAGCTACTAATTGCTATTTATACTTATATTAAAATGGGGTTCTCAAATCGGATGCTCAAAATTTTCCATGAGGTTTGATATAACATGTATAATGTGCTGTTTAAAATAGAAGTTGAAGCCTATTTAGAAGTTTTATAGCTATTATTGTTATAGTTTTATGGATGAAATCGAATTTGGCTATATTGACTTTTGGCATTTATGTAGGTTGGAAGAATGGCGGGACAGTTTGCAAAACCAAGATCAGATCCTTTTGAAGAGAAGGATGGTGTAAAACTGCCAAGTTATAAGGGAGACAACATCAATGGTGATGCTTTTGATGAGAAATCCAGACTTCCAGATCCTCAGAGGTTGATAAGGGCCTATTGCCAATCTGCAGCAACTCTCAATCTTCTAAGGGCCTTCGCTACTGGTGGTTATGCTGCAATGCAGAGAGTCACAGAGTGGAATCTTGATTTTGTGGAGCACAGTGAACAGGGAGATAGGTGTGTAAAAAGAAATTTGAAACAGAGAGGAGTTTTAGGAAATTTCTCATTACTTTTCCTTTGCAAGCTTACTGTAGTATTTATTTGTATAACTTAGTCAAATGAAAAGCCAAGGAAGAAATGGTTATATCTGAAGAAGAAAATAGAACTTGGTTCTTGCTTTTTGACCATTTTGGCTAATTATTTTGAAAAACTTTTCTAGGTTTATTTTTGGACACTTAGATACTAGTAGTTTGAATTACGCTTCAATTAGGATTAGCCAACGGTTCTTAGTTTGAAATGTTTTCTTCTGGATTCATCTGCAGGTATCAAGAATTGGCTCACAGGGTTGATGAAACCTTAGGGTTCATGGCTGCTGCTGGACTTACCATTGACCACCCTATCATGTCATCAACAGAATTCTGGACATCCCATGAGTGCTTATTATTACCTTATGAGCAAGCACTTACTAGGGAGGACTCAACTTCTGGTCTTTTCTATGATTGCTCTGCTCATATGCTTTGGGTTGGGGAACGCACGAGGCAACTGGATGGTGCTCATGTGGAGTTTTTACGAGGAGTTGCTAATCCCCTTGGTATTAAGGTATCTGTGGTGCATATTGTCTTTAAAAAGGCTCAATCAATTCATTAAATTACTGTTTCCCAAAACATCCATGGAATTGGTGATTACTAACTGCTTTAAAGCATATTGTCCCTCCCTTATCCCATATTTTTATATTTTGTCAATGTCACCAATTTTAGTTAGAAACACTATTTTCGTCTTCCATATTTGTCAAAAATTTTCAGAAAAAGCAGCTTTCTGGTTTTATGGGTTGTCCACTTACTTTACATGCACTTGGTTATGTCTTCCAAAGTTCTGCCTTTTAGTGTATTTCTAAACATTCTCCTAAATCAGTTAAAGACAGTATTTCTCGAGCAAAACATATCCACCTGTGGACCGAGCTATGTCTACCCATTGCTTATGTGTTTTCTTGTGACTAATGTTTATTGCAGGTGAGCCAGAAAATGGATCCTAAAGAGCTGGTCAAAATCATTGAGATCCTAAACCCCACTAACAAGCCTGGAAGAATTACTGTAATTGTTAGAATGGGTGCTGAGAACATGAGGGTTAAGCTTTCCCCATTTGATCAGGGCTGTTCGTGGAGCTGGGCAGATTGTGACTTGGGTCTGTGATCCTATGCATGGGAACACCATTAAGGCGCCTTGTGGACTCAAAACTCGTGCTTTCGATGCAATATTGGTATGATATACTCTTCTTGTTTTATTGAGTGGTGATTCTGGTATACCGGCCAGTTGGACTCTGTTTGGTTGAGCTTTCAAAACCTGAAACTGAGAGATGTTAGATGGAACATTTTATTTATTTATTTTCAATCTTCCCATAAGCTTATTGAAAATTGTTCTTAAAAAGTAGAGATTTTTTGAGAACTACTCTCAAGTTTTCAAAAATTGTTTCCCAACTAGTCCTAAATTTTCAAGGGAGTAAGAAAAAGAACATAATGGTCATGGATAATTCTTTCTTTTCATCAATAATCGAAGCCCTAAATTCTTTCTTCAACTTATTTTCTGATTCTAAGTTGATTGTTTCTCATATTTGTATCATTGTGTAAATTATTGACTTTTTATGATCCCTATTTAGTTTAGCCTAATGGCAAGTGCATAACCATATAATTATTGTTTAACTATTTTTTTTTATGATAATACAGAATGATTATTAATGTTTCAACAATATGTGAACTTGTTATAATGTTACTTAGAATAAGAAAACCATCGCGACTATCAACAATTTCTTTACTCCGCATACTCGGCTCTTTTCTCATTCCAGACGAAGGTTTTTGAAGAGTCTGATTGAAATAGTTAAGTCTCTTTTGGGAGGGACAAATGTTCTACATTTAACAATTAAGAAGGCTTGAAAAATTCTGAAAATAGTGGATCCACTGAGGTAGTCTGTTTTGAGAGTAGTGCAAGATTTGGTACTTAAAAGATACATTATTTGGAAACATCTCTTAAGATTATCGTCACGTAGTTGAACAATTTATGTTCATATCTTCACAACATGTGCTGATGATACTATTTGGAGAATTCTTAATCAAATAATCATTGAGTTAGTGATTCCAAATGCATGTCTAATATTTCAAAACTTTAGGCTTCAATACTATGAATGTGAGAATAAAAAAGAAGAAATTGTTGCATCTTAGTATTAAGTCGAATATGCCAAGTAAAGCACTATACTTTATCAAATTTATATGTTCGTGGCAGAAGAGCTATAGTTAAGTGGCATAGTTACTGTATACTTGATAAATTTCATGGAGCTTTTGTTTCCCTCATCATGATATTCTACTTAGAATATGAACTGAAATTTCTGTATAGTGAAAAAAGTTGGAATGCCCAAAAGGAATGACAAAGAGAAGGCAACGAGGTAAACAAAGCATGGCATGATTTTATTTTTTGTGAACCTCTGAAATAGTATCACATGATTAAAAAGCTTCACCAACTCAAAGTTTTTTATTTACCAGATCAACATTCTTGGGCAATTAATTTTCATTTTACTTACGTGGATACTAATAATGTAGTATTGCACATTCATTCAATTATTGGTGGTAGATGGAAATTATATTCTTTATTAATCATCACACCCATCATCAACTAAGTTCAAATGGTTGGGGCCACTGAACAAGTGGTCCAGTTCTATAGCCTTGGGGGTCACATCTGAATAATTTGGTCACAATTGATTGTGATTAGTGGGATCACGGTCACATTACCTTTTGAACATCATTCCAAAACGTGGAGTAATTTGCATGTGTATTCAGAACAAAAGAAGCCAAAAAACATCTTGTAGATGTAACTGTACCTCACTTTCATCTTGTTCCTTTCTTATTTTGTAAACCTATATGGGCATTGTTATGACATTGCATGTGTTGGCAGGCTGAGGTTCGAGCATTCTTTGACGTGCACGAGCAAGAAGGGAGCCACCCTGGGGGAGTACATCTAGAAATGACAGGACAAAATGTGACAGAGTGCATTGGGGGGTCGAGGACGGTGACTTATGATGACCTGAGCTCTCGCTACCACACGCATTGTGACCCACGTCTTAATGCTTCTCAGTCTCTTGAGCTTGCTTTCATTATTGCTGAGAGGCTAAGAAATATAAAAAGAATTGGAACTCAACGCATGCTCTCTTTAAGTCTGTAGGTGACTCTCAATTCCCTTCTCTGTGTGGGTTAGGACATGTTCAAATACAAGAGGATATGGTAAGCAAACAACTCACTATTGGAAGAATTCTTTAAGGCTTCAGTAATGCGATATTCACTGTCATTTGGCTTGCAAACTGCTGTGGAATTCTCACTAGTTTCGACTTTCTATAAACAAAATGCTTGATGGGGTATCCATTGGTTGAAGCTCTGAAAGTACTTTCGAGTTGAAGTTGCATAAAGGCAAAGATCCTGCATTACCCTGCATTACCCTTTTGAAGAATGATAATAGTAATATGGATTTGAAACTAGTCTGTTTTAAGTTATTTGGTTTGAACTTTTGAGTTTTTTTTTTTCCAGGAGATGGTCTGTTGTTTAAAATGGAGTTCTGCTTTTCTCTTGCTTCCATGTTTTGTAATTTCCTGTTTTTTGTTGTGAAAAAAATAAAAATGTTTAAGAGCAGACAAGTAGATCACAGAATTTTATATTGTGTGTGCATTTTTTTTCCCCTCCTCTCTTGTTAAGCTTCTGCAGTAAGACGGAATTTCTACATTTCAAATTGCAATAACAATGATATAAGTCAGAATAATGGTGAATTATGATGTCTTCAAAGGTTTAAGGTGTACTTTAGAAATTTTTTTACTTCTGTTTGGGGGTGGGGGCAATGCTGAACTTTAGAAAAGTTGTTCCACTGATTTCAGGCGGTTTGAATTTGATGCAACATATATTAATAACCACTTGAAATTTTTTGGCACTCTTCCGTTAAAAAAAATATAATTTAAGGTTGGTATTTCTTAAGAAATATTTATAATTAAACTTTTATCATTTCTGAAAATGAATATTTTCTAATATTTTCATTCTCATAAAATAATTTTTATAATTATTAGTCATTATTAATCTTGATTTTTATTTTTTCCTTTCGTACTCATTAACTAAACACCTTTTTAATATTGTATTCATGAATCATGATAATTGAAATGGTAATTCCAATCACCAAGTAAATTTTGAAAACAAGTAATTAAACAAGGAAGAATTGTCCGTAGGCATGAATCAGTTCATTGGTATGTAATTATCGACCAAAACATAAAGAACTGGGTCTGTTTATTTGTGGTCTCATATATCAGGCCCAAGCCTAAGAAAATTCCAGGAGGAACTTGTGAACTCATTACTCAAAAATTTCGTTGTAATTTTGGCAATCTATTGAAGAAAGAACAAATAAACCTTAAAAGGTCGTCTTTTATTTTTTTATTTTATATATATATATAGTTTATTGAATAAATGGGAGGACCTACTTAATTCTTTTGGAAAATACTTATATAGCATTTGGAATCACTAACTCAATAGACCCAAGATTAAATATTATAAAATCTTGTTTACATCAACTTATGTCATAAATTCCATAACATTTAATCCACACCACAAGATCTACAAGTGAGATAAAAAATCAGGTCTACCTAAGTCTTTCCCAATTCTTTTGGATAAAGTTTTAGAATTGTATTCAGAAAATATATGGGATTTGCATCACTTGATGTATATTTTAGTATAATTTAGAAGCTTCATCTCAGAAAGTAGACATTATAGAGCCTTTTTGATAATTTGTACAATGCAAACATGAAATATTATAGAAACTCCTTATATCTTTCTAGAATTATTATTCATGTTATTATTTCCAACATTTGTTGTCGTAGTAATATATATTGAACTTCTCATTTACCCGTTTTTTGTTTCATTTATGAACTGTTGAATTAATAAACAAAGAGTTAATCGTTTTTACATCGCATTATGAATTCTTTTTTACATAAATTTCATTTTTTGAGATAGTTACTTTAAGGCCTTCAACGGAATCCTTTGAACATGCACTCTGTGACAAATCCTTTTTTGCAGTAGGAACTTCTATTTTTTAAGTTTAAAAATTTGATTGAATACTTCTAGGAAAACAGATATGTCCTAAATCGCTAAACTCAATAAAATCGTATCAAGCAAAACTCCAAAATGTATATACAACTTAAAAGATTCTTTAGTATAAATTAATTAATAGGTGAAAGAAATAAAACGTGCGTAGATTGGACACATTATAGTATCATGTTCTTTTGAATCCATGATTTGTTTCATACTCTTTATATAATAGTTTACACATCAATGTCATATTTTTTTTATTCAATTAAATACTTCTAGCTTTCTAATCTTTTTTTCAAACAAATTTGGTAAAAGAAAAAAAAAAAATGTAGTACATATCTTTGCTATTAAACTAACTTGGCGATGGAAATTCGGCCACGCGGCCTGTATAAAACGGTCTTGTACAGTTTACATGTGCATCACGTGTACTCATACTTTGTCCTGATGTATTACTATGAATTTAAAATGTACAATCCTATCAACAATTGATTTGGCAGCCACATGTCTGCATTAGTTTATGATCAATCAATATTCTATTCTTCGTGTCATCAGTAAGAGATAATCTCTTTTTGGATTACAAATAATATGTATTATTTGTCAAATAATATATTTTTTTCAAAATAATGAAGTATTTGGCCATCAAATAATTCTTTAAATAATATTTCATACTATTCATGTTTTGTTTTATTCATTATTCACAATCCATTGTTTGCACTATTCATGTCCTATCTATTATTTATATTTTAAAAATATTTAATTAATAATTACTTGAATGATTTTAAGCAAAGTGTTTTCATCAAATGCAGTATAGCACGACAAAGTGAAGAATCTTTACAGTTATTACTTTTTTATTTGCATTGTTGTTTTGTGAACGTTTTGGTAATAACGGCAGTGGAGCCTTCGATTAGCCCTGTAAATGGATCAGATCCGGGCCAGATATTGTAGATCTAGACCTAGATCTATTTAATATTTTCATATTCGGATTTAAATTCAGATACCTTCCAGGTTTATAAAAGAAATCCGTATCCAAATTCGTTAGACCTTGTTGAGTTCGTGTCCAGGTCTTGATATTATTTTATAAATTTGAAAATTTATATATAAAACTTCAAATTTGATTATAGATATGTTATTTGGTAATTTTGTAAAAAAAAAAGGATTTAATTTATATTAATATTTATGCATGTATTTTACATTAGAATATAAACTTATTGGATATATATATGTGTGTGTGTGTGTGTGTGTATAATACAAATATATATAATTTTATTACTTATTAATATTTTAGACATTAATATTTTAGTCGGATTGGAAAAACCAGATCCATATACGATCTATTTATTATAATAGATAAACTCCATTTGTTTCATTCCTTTGCCTCTAACTCATCATTGACATCGTAGGAAAATCGAGCCCCTTAAGAAGAGAAAAAAGGCTTCCAAAAGTGAGCTGATAAGGGAGATTCAAGCTTTGAACGATATTACAACATCAAGTGGAATCCCCTTCGGTGATTAAAATCATGCCCAAGGCTTATCAAGTGCTCCTAAAAAAGCATGAGATTTGTCGAGGTCATTATTTGAGAGAATGGTTTCGGATCTAGACTAAAGATAGCTCCAACTGCCCGGCCTTTCGAAGAGTTCTTTTGGAACTGAATTCTGAAGCTCCATAGCTTCCTACAGCTAACTTTGTTCTCCCGGATGAGTTGTGTCATTCTATTATTTCTACCTTAACTTGTGAAATCGTAACGCTCACGGGTTCTATGCTCATCCCGAAGATTGAAGCCTTTTGCCGCCTTGATTTCAGTTGTTGGAGGAGTTCCCGCATACTTACGTATCAATCATTTATCCCCTTTATTTATTTTCAGCTCTAATCTATTAACTTTCTTTCATTTGTAGAGATTGTACTGATAGAGTTGTAATTTATTGAGATTGGCCCTTCTGAAGAAAGTGAAGAAAAAGAAATTTAACTTGTCCCCCCATAGGAAACTGACTCGTCTTGCTAAGATAGCCTTCCTACTCTCGTGATTTATCCTCCTCAATCTTTATTGATGTTGATATTGTCTAATTATTATTCCCATAAGTAGCTGGCATTCAATTCAAGCCTGCTCCAAGTCAGTTGAGGAAACCCCCAACTGGCTCTTATACACATCTAGGAGGTCTACTAGGTCCTCTCATATTAAATCTTCCCCGACAGTGAGCAGTGGCCCAACTCGAGTTTCAGTCATATCCTCTCCAACAAAGCTAGTTTAACCGATAAGAGTTGTTCCAGATATAGTTGAGACCAGTGCACCAACTGATTCTTTGGGTGTTAGCATTCCCTTTACTATGTAAGCCCCAAAACCTGAAGTTTCCATCCGGATTGTTCCCATATGAACAAGTCATTTATGCCCATTTTATGTTTTTTGATTTGGGCTGGTTTTGATTTTCAATTTCCTTTTCAGGCCACTTTCGATCTGACTCATCTCCAGTTAACTGACTTGCATTCCTTATTAACTCGGATAAAAAGCCTGACCGATGCTTCTTCGGTCCCATCTGGTAACTTAGGGCAATCGGGTGCAGACCCAACATGAGTGACCGGGCTTCGACGTTCTTTAGTTAAGTTCATCACCAAATCAGTCGATAAGATCTTGCTCAACAAATTTGATGAGCTTATCAAAGCCAGTCCTTATCGACCTACATGCATGTTGCTAAGGACTAGCGTCAATCAAAGATAACAAGTGCTAGACTCGTGCATCGCTTCTCTGCCTTCTCGATTTGAGGATTCTAAATGAGCCAACACTATTTTGGCTTCTTATTGATCCATTAAAGAATAGTTCAATGCTTTGACTAACAAGGTGACACTAGCCTTTGCCGAGATAATGGAATTCAAGAAATCTATTGACAATCTTAATAAAAAGGAAAAATCCGTCCTTCGGTAAATGAATGAGAACAGGTAGTTGAAGAAGGTATCTCTAACAATGCAGCATGAACTTGAAAAAAAAAATTCAACCCTCTCTTGGAGGAACTAGAGGCACTTCAAGGCCAACTGTCCAAGATGGAGCTTGATAAGATAAGATGCTAAGGCTAACCGTACAAGCGATGTGTATACATCCTTCTATAGCAGTGTTCTTGGCATCTCAGGGACTAATGAACCAAGTCAGGGTCTTACCTCTCAAACGCAAAGTCACAGAGCTGATAATGTAGGCACTGCCCCTGATACGAGTAACGACCTTTTAAGTGCCCAAGTTACACTACCTTAACCTTCTTCCATTTAGATGTTTGACGCCATAGCTCCAAAGAATTGAATTTTTTTTAATATTTTATGGATAGCTGGTTTTTCCCGATCTTTGTTTTGTACTAGCTATAAAGCCGATAACTGAAGGATCTTTGTTATGTTGGCTGACTTTCTTAGTCTCACCAACTATTACTTTTATTTTGAGTTTTATTTTCCCTTCACTTGGCCGAAAGTTTGATCACGTGCTTGCTCTATGCCTCTACTGGGTACTCTAATCCGACAGACATATAAACAGCCATTTGTTCTTCTTTAGTCAAGCATTCCCATTCTGAGGGTTAAATTCCTTTAGGTATATACTATTAATTGGCTTTTTGTGCACTGTTCAACCCAAATCGGCAAGCAAAATATGCTATTCCACGCAACACTTCTTTCAAAATGAACGACCCTTCCTAATTCGGATTATCTCCATTTGCAAAGACTTGAATCCTTTTTACCTATTGGGAGAATAGCTCTCCAAATCGGTCACCTAGTTGGAAGAACTTAGCTTGCATTCTTCTATTATACAAATCAGCCACTCTCCTTTTATTGGATTCCAAATGATCCAAGGCCGATAGCCTTTCTTCATCTTGTGTTAACAACTCATCTAATATAGTTTGACTATATGCATTGGTCAACAAATCATGTTGATGAGCCAGTCGTAAAGCACCAAGGGTAACCTTGGTGGGTAAAATAGCATTATAACTATAAACTAATGTGTAAGAAGACATACCTATGTTAGTTTGAAATAAAACTCTATAGGCACATAGGGATTCTAATAGTAGTTCATGCCTATGTCTCTGGTTATCTTCAATCATTTTTTGACGATGTTCTTCAAGAACTTATTCATTGATTCATCTTGACCATTTCTCTGTGCAAAACATGGTGTTAAGTATGTAACTTTAACCTCTTATTTTTTGCAAATATCTTGACAAGTGCTCTAGTGAAACATAATGCTTGATCAATCATAATTGTTTCAGGTAGACCAAAATGATGGATAATGTATTCTTTAACTAATCCTATTACTATCCTTTGATCAGGTTCTCTGATTGGTGCCGCCTCAACCCATTTCTAAAATAATCTGTCATCGTAATATTGTAACTATCCATTATACCTATTATGTCTATCCCCTAGCATATGAAAGTCCATGACTTTACTATAATTGCCATTTCTCTCGTTGGTGCTTTTTGTATGGAGATGTGTATATGACATTTCATGCACCCCTTTGCAAATTTTATGTAGTCCCTTATCATGGTTGGCCAATATAAGTCATGTCTTCATAGCATCCACATCATCTTCCCGCCTTCTTGGTAAGACCACAAATTCCTTTGTGGATTTCCAGCATGCCTCTGTAAGCTTCAGGCTTGCTCAGGCACTTCAAGAGCAACTCATCTTTCCCTCGCTGATATAGCACCCCATCTAATAGTATGTAATACCTACAGTGTTGCTTTCCTTTTCATCTTTTGGGGAGGATAACCGTTAGGGTTCTTTAAATACCTACTAATAGGCTTCCGGTAATTGGCTTCATCTTAGATTCCAGAGATATCAAAGTTGTATCCGATTGCCGCTTAACATCAGAAGGCATGACCTTCTTAATCCTCTAAGTTTAAAGCTCCTTTGCCAATTAGAAGTTGACAAATTAGATGCCATTTGGGCCAACTCATTGGCTTATTCATTCTTTCCCCATGGTATATGTTCAAACAACTTCGTCAAACAAGTCGATTACCATTTATCTAGTTTATGATTAATTATGAATCTTCTTGTATCTTTATTTCTTTAATTTGCATTTTTGCCAATATTTCTTGACCGGTTATCAATGCTTCATATTCGGCCTGATTATTCAAGCAATCGAACATAAGTTTGAATGAATATTTTCTTTCTATGTTTCAGTCATTTATGATTACTATACCAACACCACTACAAGCTTCTGTGCTGGACCCAATGAAACTCATCTTCCAAGTTATATTACTGATTTGATTGATGCCTCTATTTATTTCAACTAGTTTTCCATGCCAAAAAATCAGCCAATGCTTGTCCTTTAACAGCAGATTGGTTTACAAGTACAAATTGATACTCCATGAGATACAAGGCCCATATTCTAATTCGGCCACTAAGAGTAGTTAGGCCGATATAACATATATTTGATTAAATCAATTTTTGAAGTTACATAAACGAAAACAAACAACATGTAATGCCGAAGTCGTTGTGCAACAAAATACAATGCCAAACACGTTTTTTTCCATAGGTTTATATCGTTGTTGTTTGAGAGTTAGGACTCTACTTAAGTAATACAATGCTCTTTCCTGTGACTTTCCATCATCTTGGACCAGGAAATAACCAAGCATGTCATCGGTCACTAATATATATATATAACTTTAATTGCTTCAATCGAACAAGCGACATCATAATCGATGGCTTGATTAGATATGTCTTCAGTGCATCAAAAGCCTTTTGAACATATTGTGCTTCCAAAACGAAGTGCTCATTGATTTCAACCACAGTAATGGCGAAAATGCTTTGGTTCGACTAGCCAAATTAGAAATAAACCACCAAAGAAAGTTTACTTTCGCTAAGAACTGTTGGAGCTCTTTTTTGCTTTTCGGCGGTTGTGTTCCGATTACTGACTTCAACTTGTCTTCTTCCGCCTCTATTCCTTTCTAATGCACCAAAATTCCAAGAAATTCCCAGCTGAAAACCGAAATGTGTATTTCAAGGTGTTCAGCTTAAGCTTATGTCTCTACATTCTCACAAAGGCCTGTCGTAAGTGTTCCAAGTGTTGCTCAAAGCTTGAGGACTTCATCACCACAACATCTATATATACTTGCAAGAAGTCCTCGATGCAATCATAGAATATGCAACCTACCAAATATTCTGGTAGGTTGTCCTTGCATTTTTAAGTCTAAACGACATCACCTTCTATTAGTATATATCCAGAGCACCTGGGCACTAAAATGCTGTCTTGTGAACGTATAGTCTTCCTTGGCTATGAATATTTGATTGTACCTAGCATTGTCATCCATGAAAGCCATGAATTTATTCCCTGTAGCCAATCAAGAAACATGTTTGATACTGGCATTGGATACTTATCTTTTGGTGAAGCCAAGTTAAGATTCCTGAAGTTTGTGCATACTCGAGTCTTCCCATTCTTTTTATGACTGGGACTACATTTGATAGCCACTCTACGTACATAGCCACTTCAATGAAATCGGTCATTAATAGGCACTCAATATCCTCTTTCACCTTAGCCATTATATCATCCAAAAATTGCCTTAGAGGTTGTCCGCATGGCTTAAAATCGGGCTTTAAGAGGATCTTTTGTTCTACTAACTTTCTGTCCAGACTTGACATTTCAGTGTAGTCCCATGTGAAACAATCTATAAATTCCTTCAATAATTGAGTCATTTTCTCTTTCTGCTCTATGCTCAAATGAGCACAAATATACGTTGGTCTGCTCTTGTGGGCATCCTCAAAGTTTATACTCTACCACATCATCTTTGACCTAAACTAGCACTCTTCTATATTGGTAGGTTAAATAGCCAACTTATCTATTACCCTAAGACTCAACTCGCCATCATCAAGCTAGAATATAGTGTTGGCGTAATGTATCATCGATTCACATTTCTCCCTTGCCTTGTTATTGTTTCTTTCATCTTTCGTATGCCAAACCTCGCTGAGATGTCTCTTCAACATGTAAATCTTACTTTCTCCTTCAACTTTTGTGTTCATTGTATCAGCTTTTCTCCAATTCTTTCAACCTTCGGCCTATGTTAGCTAGCCGAAATAGTTCATTTTTCACAGCTTTCTATCCTTTTACCACAGTCGGCAACATCATTTTTGCCGCTTCAGGTTTCTTATCCAATTTGTTCTTAACAATCCTGTGAGGGCTGATGTTGCCATAATAATAAACTGCCTCAGCAGTGTGTACTCCGACCACAAAAGGTTTCAGATCTGCCTTGATCACTTTTGCCTCATATCTATTCCAGAATACATCATAACATTTGATGCAATTAGGAAGGTATGCAACCAGTAGCATAAATCAAATCCCTCTCTAATAATGCATTATAGGATGATGATGAAGTTTCTACAACAAAGAAGACAGCTAAGGTTACATGGGACCCAATAGTGGCGTCCACAGGTAAGATGCCCCAAGTGTCTGTAGCCCTTCTTGTGAAGCTGCTCACAATAATGTCTGTTGATTCCAAATTCTTTAGAATCTTTCTCTATCTCTTCATCACGTTAGCTGGCACGATATTTATTACAGCTCCATTGTCCACCATTATCCTTGGGATCGGTATTCTATTTAGGTGGCCTTGTATGAATGATGCTTTAAATGATAAGTCATTTCTATGTTCAGCTTAGTCAGTACCACCTTAGCAGCAATATTTGGCCCCTTTACAATATGGACACTACCTTCGATTTCATTAACTTCTAACGGTATAGGGATGCTTGATATTTCCTCTTTTTTGGTAAATAATATTTTTGCTACACTTAACTGCTCAGGAATCGACTTTTCCTACTCACCAACATAATAAGATTGCTTCTCATTTGGCTTGAAACTTCTAGGTAATGCCACCACCATGTTTATCACCATCGGCTCTAAGCCATCAATCTTTACAATGGTCTATACTTTACTGTCGGCATATGCTCTACTAGTCTCTTCTTGGCTTTCGGTTCCTCCTTCCTTTGATAAAGCCAGTTACTCCTAGTCTCCTTTGCTTTATTTTCTATCATTTTCCTATATTGCTTTTGCCTTTGTTACATACGCCTCTGTGTCTTGTCATTGTTTGAGGGTCGATACCTCTTGGAAATTTCGGGTGCTGAGCCATTGACTACTTGTTCCTTCTAGGATTTGTTGGCCAGGCTATTCTCAGTTTATGCCTTCCTTGCCTATCCAAACTTTCTTTCCTACGTTGTCGTTGTAAGGTTTGATGGTGACTTTTTCCAGCATCAGATATATTCGACATTTTCATACACATGGCTCCCCATGTTATTTACTGGTTTCGAGCTCGTCGATAGCTCGTCAATAAGGGTTTTTCTCTATGCCTTGTTTTATAGCAGTTGAATTTATGGTCATGATCGTTGAGTTTTGAATGAACATTTGGCCAATCAGTAGCCCTAACTTTCAGCAGCTGCATTAACTATTGCGCAGCTTCTCTCAAAGTTGAAGATTTGGCATAATCTACACTCCCTTGGACTAGATCACTGCCTCTATCGTGGTCTTTTTCTCGGGCTTGCTTCCTCTTAATTCATGTTTGAGGCTTATCGTCGATGACTAATTTAACCGACTCGGATTCTCTGAATCAATCACCATCTGAAATAACCAAGTCATTATTGAAACTACAAACTTTAGATATGGAATGCAGTACCTATTCCAAGCGGGAATAATAATGATCACATTTGTGCTCGTTCGAACACCTTTGTTTGAAGGTATGAGTGTGCCTGAATCCTTCCTTTTATTTCTGCGTAACCCCAGCTTTATTGCTAGAGGACAATTCGATATTACCACGTTAGGCATTTTACCCTCATCATGTGTTGCAAAGGGTTCTTCTCCACTTCGGTGGCCTCTTTCTTCTCTTCTCCAAACTGAAACAAACCTTTCTCAATCGCACTTTGTACAAAATTTCTAAATACCAAGCAATTATTAGTAGAGTGTGACTAGTTTTCATGGTACTTGCAGAATTCTTTTTCTCGTAATTCTTGCACTGATGGATATTTGTAGTTCTTTGGAAACCTTACCTTACCGTCTGCTCTCAAATACTTAAAAATGGCATCCAATTAGGTTATATCGAAGCTATACTTGCAGTTCCCTTCAGCAAGCTATTTTTTAAGGGTCGCTGCCATAGACTATATCACTGGTTGCTAGGGCTTTGTGGCACCAGTGCTTTACAAGTAAAAAGGTTCTTCCCCATGATTTTAGCTGCATCAACTTCTTCGAACTGTGTGGGCTGACTCTGCCCCCTTGTACAAAGGAGACTTTATGGTCTAACTTCTTGTACAACAGATTCTTCATTTGCGTGGCCTTTATCTCATAGCCTCTCACTGTTGAATCTTCTCAAAGTTGTTAACCCCAATGTTTTTAAACTCAGACTGGTGAGTGAATCGATAGAGTTCCTGCTCGAGGTTCGACCGATTTAACGTGTCAAACTGCCGGTTCAATAATTCCTTTTAAAATAAATAATACCAAAATATGAATAAAGTTGTAGCAGCCCGTATTGCTAGAAGTTTTCGCTTCTCAACCTGGAGTTTAAGGTTCGAGTCTTCGCCTCTTCTATTCTTTTTTTTTTCTTAACAGTTTTTACTACATCTTTTAAGCAACCAATTTTATTCTCTTTTGGTCTTAATAGTTTTTACTACCTATTTTGACAAAATGATTTTTCTCTCCTCATTCCTTCCCCTACTCTCTTCTTCCTCTCCTACCTACCGCCCCTGTCTAGATGTGTATAAGAGATGGAGATAGGTATAGGCAGGAAAGTGATCAAGAGCTCCCCCTCTTATCTCCATCTCCTTCCCCCTCATTCTCCCCATCCCCATTCGGCTTCTCTTTTTCTCTGCTTTCCCTCATATCTCCTCTGCTGCAATATCTCTCCCCCTCTTCTGTCTCCTCCTTCCTCCCGTCTCCTCATTGCACTATTGTTTTTTTTTTGAATCATTAGTGTTAGATATGAAGATCTAGGCCCTTGAAAAAATAAATATGGTTCATTGATTGGGATCTGGGGCTTTGAGTGAAGAATATGGTTGATTTATTGAAAAATGTGATTGTTTAATTTCTATTAATGATTTGTTTTGGGCTTTGATTGTTTTTTAGAGAAAGAAATGCTAGAGAAAACAATTAATGGATGGAAGAGGTGATGGATTACTAAGGGTAGTGAAGCAATTCAAAAGCGGTGTTGCTTGATTCTCAATGGTTTATACCGGTTCTTCGATTCTAACTGGTTCTTTATGGTTATTTTACTCTTTCGGCTAGTATACTTACTCAGATCGGTGGTTTTTCCGGTTCACAGTCGAACCGGTCGAACCGACCTGAGTTTTAAAACACTGGCTAACCCTATTAACCAACTCAAATAAGTCCCTAAACATTTTGCCTTCGAAATATTTCACCAACTCAAAGTTTGGTATGCCCACCAGTGTAGTGGCAACAAACTCCTCTTCAGGGATCCTTGCATTACACCTCATTCTAGTAGTCTTGAACCTCTCTACATATTGATTGGTCATTTTCCTATCCCTTTGCACAATTTGAGCCAAATCAGTGAACTTAACATCTGGTTGACAATGGTAAAACTATTGATGAAAAGCACCTTCCATCTTATCCCACTCTTCAATCGAGTTAGGTGGTAATCTAGTGTACCACTTGAAAGATGTTCCTATTAAATAGTAAGGGAACAACTGCATATTAAGGAAATCATGGTTACTCACCTTACTGCATTGAATAGTAAACTAGCCAATATGTTCTACGGTTAACTGATGGTCGTCCCCTGAGAACTTGGTAAAATCTAGAAATTAAAACTCCCTTAGAAATTCATAAGTCCGATCGATCCACTCGGGGTAAGAACATAGTTTCCTATACCCTATGCATTCCCTGGGATTATTGGCTTTTCCTATAGTCTAGTGAACTATATCCCAGACTCTTCGATCAAGATTGCCATCATCCAAAAGCTCCTACAATTCCATTACTTGGTTTTTGCAGTTCAAATCTGCTCTTAAATCGTCTCGGGTATTCCTTCTATGTCCTGGTGATTAATCCCATACCTCTTCATCATGATCAATATAACTACCTGTCTCATCTGTGGTCCCATCATTTTTCCTCCAATATGGACTATGTCCATTCCTCATTAGAGGTAGAATGTATAATAGCCAAGTTGGTCGATCCCGATTTGGGATGTTCTGGAAGTTGTGGATCCTAACTGTGTCAGCATATTTCATACACTGCTGGTCCCTTATAGGCGAGAAAGCAATAGATCCTAACTATCGATCCTTAGCAGTCCATGTCTTTAGCACTATGGGTTCCATCTACCCTTGGGGTTTGATAGCAATATGCGACCGATTCTCTAGATCGCCATTGGATATTTTGCAGAACTCCCTCTCTTTCCAAGGTTTGCTTCGATTTAGCATTTCCTATCATCATAGCCTTTTCTTTATCTGTGTTGCTCAATCCCTTGGTACTTGATTTGCCTTGGGATGAACTCATAGCTGTACCGGTCAACTGTTTCCCATTGGTCCCTTCCTTGGGTTGCCATCTTGGGAACTTCTCATTTTTCTGTAATGTTCGTGAGAACCAGGGTCAATATTGCATTAACCACTGAATCTGAAGCTGCATTTAGCCTTTTCATGCCGATATCTAGATTATTGGCCTGACTATTATACCTTCGGCCAATTTCATCCATAGCTTGGCCGAGGTTATAAACAGCCCTAGTATTTTCATTCAACTTAATATTCATTTTTGACCATTCATTCTCATCCAAGCCCTTCTTCATTTGTCCTTCTCCTCTTAATTTCTCCATTATTAATTTGAATTTTGCATCCTTTCTTGCAGCCGCTTTGGCTATGTCCTTCCTTACTATGGCCACACTATACTAGGGCTGAAGGTTCTGAACTACACTCATCGCCATCTCGAATAGCTTCTCAATGAGAGACTTTGGTAGCATCTCAATAGTAGGTACTGCCTGAAGACGCCTGATCTTCAGCCTTACTTTCCTTTAGGATACTCTCCTCGAAACTGAGAATCCTCTCTTCCACAGAATCCTTGTTCTTTGCCATCTGTGCATACTTAACAATTTCAACACCGTCCCACCAAGCGTGCCAAAACTTTGTTCGTGCAAATTTCGACTGTCTAGACCGAAAGTGACAAACAAATCAATCTTCTTGTTCCCAAATATTGTAGAGCATGCTGTTGTTCATTAATAAGTTTAAAAGTGCGTCGATGTGATCTTATTTACAAGCAATTGTTGTCCGTTTGCCTCAATTAAGATCGAAGACTTAAATTTAGTGCGTGAAATTGAAAAATGTTAGCTGAAGGAACTAACAACTTAGGATTACTAGCTGAGATTTCATTAATGAATAATTACAACATAGAAACAACAAAACACTTCGATGGAATTGTAAACATAATGGAAACTTTTCTATATTGATAAGATTCTGGACGACACTAATTGATGATTCCTAACACAACTACGATTGTAATCAACGAAGATTTCACAACCCACAACTATATTATTCCTATCTAGAAGGCAGAATCCTAATGACTAAATCCTAAACTGGAGAGTATTTTTAGAGAGTTCTTTTCTTATCCTTTTTCTTCAATGTCCCATTTCTTCTCTTCTCTTCTCCTTTTGTTCTTTTCTTTCTGATAACTTCTTCGAGACAGTTACTATTTGAATTCATTTTCAACTGTTCCCTCCAATTTCTCCCTTTTCTTACAACATATAGCCCATGTTGTGTCTTCTGGGTTTGGTTCCCCCTATTCTGGTGCAGACTTGTGACCCATGATCATTTCTCTCATCTAGATTCAAATCAACCACCGGGTCTCAGCTTTGTCCATTTCGCCCCTATTTCTTAGTTTTGGTTGAAAATTGACATCAGTTGCCAATTTGGTCCAACAATACAAATTGTTGACTATTTCAAAATATTATTTCGTATTCAAACAATTATTTTATTATTCCAAAAGTCATCATTATTTCCAAAAACTGCTAAGTTCACAAAACTAAATATTATTCACCAAATACACCCCATTATTTGTAATCCAAATGGACCGTTTACCTAGTGTTTAAGTAAGAGATAATCAAATTCTAGAATCCATCAATTCCCAATATGGTGATGGCAGCAAAAAATTTGTATTCAACAAGACACGTACACAATAATCATATATAGAATTAGATTGAGCCTCAATAGAATAGGGTAACCAATTCTTTTTTATGGTTTAGTTCGTTATAAGATTAGGAGTGGCAAACAAAGTTACTAGTGCAGTTTGGTCAAAAGCTCCGCTCGAATACACATTGACCAAACTCGAGCTAAACTTTTAAATTCATGAGTTTGAGCTCTAGTATGTGAGGCTCGAGAGCTCGTTGAGCTTAATCGAGCTTCACTCAAACACCGCATACACATATGTGTGTGTGTCTATATATATATATATACTCTCTCCGTCTATTTGAAGTGTCATGTTTCTCATTTTTTTCTTGTCCCAAAATGTTTGTCATGTTCAAAAGATCAAAGCATTATAATTACACATTTTCCACTTTAAACCTTTGTCTTTTTGTGAAGACAAATGCTACACCATTTAAAATTTGAATTTTGAAGGGTAAAATTGGAAAAGTTTAAACAACTATCACTATCAACACACTATTCTTAATAAGTTAGATTCTCAAAAAATGACAAAAATTATGTGATGTAGGAAGTAATATTTTTACAGGTAAATTGCAATGAACCTCCTTGTGGTTTGGCTAATGTTCACATTACTTCCTTATGATTTTCAAACTTACAATCTATCCCCTTGTGGTTTGGGTGTTTTTGTAAAATAGATGAAAAATTAAAAATTTAACAAATTTTTGTAAAAAATCCAAAATACCTCTTAGCTTAATACCCATGTACCGCCCGAAAAACTCCTTCGCCGGAAGAGAGGGGTTATTCTTTATATTAAAATACATAACTAACCTTGATTAGAGGTTTTAAATGACTAAAATAAACTTTCAATAAAAAAATTTTAACCTCCTAACGGCCGCTTAGTGGAATAATTAACGGTTTCACTTTAACTTAAACCACTGTCTTTATAGATTGTGTATAAAAATTGTAAGGGCATAACATGAACATTAGCTAAACGGGGGTTCATTTTAATTTATCCTATTTTTATTACTCAAGCTCGATTTAGCTTGAAATCAAGATAGAGTTAGGCTTTGATCGATCTCGATTTCAAGTATGCTAAATTTTATCAAGTTTGATAGCTCGAGTTGTACAAAATATACACAGCTCAAATAGTATGGATTGTATTATTTAGAATATTATTTTTGGCGCATTATTGAGTTATTTGACAAATAATAAAAAATTTGGATACCAAGAAAAAGCTCTTGTTGTTGAGGAATGGCGAGACTAATTGTCCTAAATAAATTTTTGGATAGCGAATAATGCAAATAATTATGTTGCAATTAAGTGTTGGATGGTGCTTTTTACACTAAAATACAAAATACATACGCAAAAATTGAACGAAATTAATAGTATCAAATTTACAATCCCGTTCATTTTTTTTAACACTGTCAAATAAAGTACTAAAAACCACACACAAAGGTAGTTACCTCCTTGTCGTTGAAATTTGAATCTCAAAAAAATATGATATGCCCTTATGCGTATACTAAACATGTATTTCTTTAATAAAAAATAAAAATACAATTTAAAATTTTCATTTTTCTGGCTTTGGTTTGGGCATCCTAATATAGGTTTGGAAGTTTGAAACTTATAACTGTTTTAAACTCCACTTTCCCACCTATAGTTGGACTTTCCAATCTAGGTACGGAAGTCTAAACCTTATATACCTTTTTAAACTCCACTTTAGCGGCGAGCGAGAACGGATTGGGGGTTTGAAGAAAAACAAACACGAAGACAAACTTTCCTCTCCTTTCCAGTCGAGTGTCTACGAACCTCTCCTTTTACAGGCGAGGTACTTCATTCCTCAGCTTCGTGTTCACTTATTTTTCACCAGGTTTCATTCGATTTGTTCCCACTCATAACTCCAACTTTCCATCCTGAGTTTGGAAGTCCGATCTTACATTTCCATTTTTCTTTGTTAGAAAAATATTCAAACTGATATATAGTAATGAGTAGTCTAAAAATTAATGCAAATATGTATGAATAGTAAAATACATGTTTAGATGAATAGTGTAAATAATTGTGGATAATTGAAATAATAAATAGTGCAAGATGAAAAAATTAACCAAACAAATGCAAGTTTGACCAAACAACGTTTTAGATTACAATAGAAATAACGTGCAAAGTAAAAAGAGATAATTTCATAAATCTCTCTTGAGGGTTAGGCTAATATGGCTTAGTACCCCAGAAGTTTCAAAAATATCACTCACCTCCACCTCTTGTCAGTGGGTCCCAGAGTAGGTATTATAGTTCATGAAATTACATTTATACCTTTAGTTCTTTAGCCATCAAAATATTGCTAGAAGGGTCATTTCACAAACCCCTTTTAGGTTTTTGATAATTTCACTTGGCACCCTTCAGGGGTGTAAATGAGTGTACCAAGTTTGAATAGACATTGGCCCTGTATTGATTGCTCTTTTTCCACTTTTTTTTCTAGTTATTTATTTTTACGAGATAATTTTAGAAACCTCCCCTGAGGTTTAAACTAATATCACTTAGCACTCCCGAAATTTAAATATTCAGTGAATGATAACATAAGGTACCAAATATAAAAATTCTATGAGTATATCTTTCATGCACTGTCGGTGTACAAAACTTTTTACATCATCGGGTATAGATGCATGTCACATGTGCATTGTTTAAATTTCAAATTTTTTTTTGTGTAGCATGCATCTAAACTCGATGGTGTAAAAATTTTTGTACACTAATGGTGCATGAAACATTTACTCAAATTCTATATGTTGAGTTTTTTGATGCAAAAGTTATATTTTAAAAGATTAATCTTTCATGCGCCGTTGGTGTAGAAAATTTTTTACACCATCGGGTATGGATGTATGCCACATGTACAATGTTTAAATTTCAAATGTCATTTTAGCACATATGTCATGCATCCACACCCGATGGTGTAGAAAATTTTCTACACTAACGCTACATGAAAGATTTACCCTATTTTAAATATATAATGTCTTTGCTATTTCCTTTGTGATTATTTTCACCTTTTTTTTATTTTTTCATAGTATTTATTATTTGTTACAACTATATATAAATTTCATTTGTTTCTCTAATAATTAAACAAACTTTATCTTTTATGAGAACGACGTATAATATTTGCATCTTACTTCTATTTATTTTCTTGGCACTTAGGTTATAATTTTCTATAGCGACACCACCAAGTACTTAATTAGATAAAGTTATTTTGCCCAGTATGAAACTTTTTAAATATTATATATATATAGACACACACACACACACACACATATATTCTTTATCATTGCTTAAAGATAAAATCACTACCAAGTATCAAACAGGAAAGATCATTTTATAGATGAAGTATTTAGAAATTATCTTATTAGGGAAAATAATTTACAAGTAATCAAATGATATATGGATAACAATTACAAAAATGATTACTTAAAATTTCAAAAAAAAAAAGAAGAAACAAATGAATATAATTAAAATATAAATAGAAATATATCAAGAAAAAATAATGTCTTATGTATGGAAAATGAAATAGATTCAACTAATATATTCTCAAAATTATCACATAGTATATTAAAACCATTATAAATATTGAAAAAATAATTTGTTTTTTCTATCTTTCTATGCATAGAACACCTAGAAAAACAATCATTTATTTTATTCTAAAATGCAAGCAATGGTAATGAAAATACATATAGTTCTAAAGATATAAAAAATTACATGTTATTATTTTAAGTGAGATTTTGCATAAACTTCTATCATAATTAATTTTCGTTAATGTATTGTCTAAAATTGTATGCATATAGAGAATATATTAGTACATTTTCATATTTCTTACACTCATTACGATAACATTCACTTCAGTACTCAATTAAAGCTTTGCACTATCCACTCATCTTGAATAGTAAAAATATGGTTAATTCTGATTCAAAGTAGTTAATATTTCTCTTTTAAGTTCCTTGATTATATTGACCAATTAAAGATAAAGACATTTCCATATATTGAACTTTTTAAATATATCTATATATTCTTTATCATGATAGTTAATATTTCTTTTTTGGAATTAGTATCAAGTATTAAACATTATTTTATAGATGAAGTGTGTTATTTACTCTTAATGAAACCAGGAGTGTTACTCTAATGAAAAATATCTAGTTCTAAATATATTCAAAATAACTTGCAAGTTTTATATAAAAACTATCGTAATTAATTTTTTCTAACATATTGTGTAATATATATATATATATATATTCACATAGATAATATATTGGTTTTTTTTTCCATATTTCTTAAGTTTATGATAACATTCACTTTATGACTCCATTGATGTTTTGGACTCTTATATTCATCTTAAATAGTATCGAATGTGGTTAATTCCAAAATTGTATTTTGATATATTATTTTACTATGAAATTAAATTTGCATGTATTAAATATGTAAACAAAATCAAAGCTAATAAATGTGATACCTATCCATAGTTTTAAGAATAATTAATCTATTTAGTTTTCCATATATAAGACATAATTATTATTTTATGTATTTATATTTATATTTTAATTAGATTTATTTGTTTCTTATTTTTTGAAATTTTAATTAATCATTTTTGTAATTGTTATCCATATATCATTTGATTTCCTGTAAATATTTTCCCTAATAAATGAATTTCAAAATACCTCATCTATAAAATAATGTTGGATATTTGATAGTGATTATATCTTTTAGTAATGATAAAGAATAGACAGATATATTTAAAATGTTTCATACTATAGAAAATATCTTTATTTTTAACTGATCAAGTAGTTGGTGGTGTCGCTATAAAAATTATAGCTTAGGCGCCTAGAAAGGAAAGAGAAGTAATAAGATGCAAATATCATACATTGTTCTCATAAAAGATAAAGTTTGTTTAATTAATTGAGAAAAAAATTGAATTTATATATACTTGTAACAAATAACCAATAATATGAAAAAAAAATAAATGTGAAAATAATCACAAAGAAAATAACCAAGATATTATATATTTAAAATATATAACTTTTGCATCAAAAAACTCAATATATAAAATTTTATACATGGTACTTTATGTTTTCATTCTAATATTTATTTAATTTTTTTAAAATAAATATTCAGTGAATGATAACATAAAGTACCAATTATAATAATTCTATATGTTGAGTTTTTTTAACTCAAAAGTTATATATTTTGATTATATATTCAATATCTTTTCTATTTCTTAGTGATTACTTTTAGCTTTCTTTTTTTGTTTAAATTTTTTCATATCATTTATTATTTGTTACAACAATATATATAAATTTCATTTCTTCTCAAATAATTAAACAAACTTTATCTTTTATGAGAACAACGTACAAAGTATTTGCATCTTACTTCTTATCATTTAAAGATAAAGATATCTCCATAGTATTAAACTTTTTAAATATATCTATATATATTTATTCTTTATCATTACTAAAAGATAAAATTATTACCAAGTATCAAACATCATTTTATAAATGAAGTATTTTGAAATTCTTTTATTAGGGAAAAATATTTATAGGAAATCCAATGATATATGGATAGCAATTACAAAAATGATTATTAAAAATTTTGAAATAAGAAACAAATGAATCTAATTAAAATATAATAAAGAAATACATCAAACAACAATTATGTCTTATGTATAGAAAACTAAATCGATTAAACTAATATATTCTCAAAATTATGAATAGTATGGAATAGTATATTAAAATCATTATAAAAAGAAATAATAAGTTGTTCCTTTATCTTCCTCTAAAATGCACCGAACATTAAGGAAAACAATCTTTTATCTTATTCTAAAATGCACGCAATGCTAATGAAAATATATATAGTTCTAATTCATATATCTAAAATTATACATTATTATTTTAAGTGATATTTTATATAATTTTTATCACAATTAAATTTTATTAACATATTATGTAAAATGTGTATGCATAAAGAGAATATATTGATACTTTTTTATATTTCTTAAACTTATAATAACATTTACATCAACATTCAATAAATACAGTGCACTCTCCATTTATCTAAAAATGGCATAAAATATGGTTAACTCTGATCCAAAATAGTTTATATTTCTCTTTTAGGTTCCTAGATTATATTAATCAATTAAAATAAAGATTTTTTTTCATATACTAAACTTTTCAAATACATCTATATATTCTTTATCATTATTAAAAGATAAAATCACTATCAAGTATCAAATATCATTTTATAGATGAAATGCGTTAATTACTCTAATGAAATTAGAAATGTAACTTTCCTGGAAAATATATAATTCTGAAGACATTCAAAATAACATATAATTCTTTCAGAATTAACTTTTTTAAACATATTGTGTACTGGTATTTAGTTTTTCATATTTGTTAAATTTATGATAACATTTACTTCATGACTCCATTTACATTCTGTACGCTTCCATTCATGTTGAATGACATTAAATGTGGTTAACTCTAAAATTGTATTTTTAATTAGTATTTTATTGTGAAATAAAATTTTCATTTATTAAATATATAAACGAAATGAAAAGTCAATCAAAATGTATGAATTTAATTTAATTTTTATTTTTTGCATTTTTTCCATTAATTCATTGTATTGGTTACCAAGATATTTAATCTACATCTTTCTTGTTTTGTTAAATAGTGTAACAATTGCATTGTATTTCCAAAATTGACATGTAAACTCAATCTATATCTACTATAATTTTATAGTATTTAATAGTATGTTTTTTTTTACATAATTTATGTTGTCTTTTAAACTCCTTATTTTTTCTATACTGTTATTCCTACAATATATACGCAGTATTCTTGTAGATCTTGAATGATTTCAATAGAATATTTAGCTATGCATCATATTGTGAGGTTGAATTTATTTATTTTACCTTATCAATAGTTACTCTAAACCAATATTTCTTTGTTGGTTTTTTAAATATTGTAACTACCTACATTGTAATTTCCAAAGTTGACATATAAACTCAATGACAAGTTATACAACTATTTAATGTATTTAATAGTATTATTTATTTGCATAATCTGAGTTGTTTTATATTATTTACTTACCTAAGTATTTTTTTTTTCTATTGTCACTCCACAAATTATGCGTAGAATTCTTGTGTGTTACAATGATTATTCTAAAGTATTTTGGCATGCATCATATTATGGGTTGAACTTATTTTCTACCTTATCAGAAGTTACCCTAAACCAAAATTATACAAAATGATGTTATTAAAGATAAGAATTTAGTAATTGAATATACTATTAAAGATATATAAAATTAACAAATGATGTAATCTCAATCAAATATTGTGCGTTTTCTATTTTGCTCCTAATTAAGCTTTTATCTCAATTAAAAAAAATGTGAGTTTGTCTATTTTGATCCCGAGGTTTATTTTTGTTGCTTGGTTAATTTTCCTTTCATCATGCAAGGTATGACAAAACAAATCTAAATGAATCATAATACAATTTTAAATGAGATAATAAAACAGTGTCATAACTTATTTACTTTTACAAATTTTAAATTTTTATTTGGTATGACTATAATTTTGTGATTTTTAAGCTGGATCAATACTTCGTATTAAAAAGACATGTTAAATTTTTAATTTTTAACTGGTATGATTATTAATTTTGTAATTTTTTTTAAATTGAAGGCAAAACTTTGATACTAAAATATGTGTTATTGAATTCAAACCAAATATAGTCAAATAGAATGCATAAAGTTTGTTAGAGGCATTTCATGTTCTTCAATTTCTTTCCTGTTAAATGTTTAATAGAGTTGCATTCTTTTGGCAAAGGAGTTATTAACACTAATATATATAATAAATATGTAGTAGTATTAAAAAAAATAAGTAATCTTTTTATTTAAATGGGGATACTTGTATTTGAAATAGGTCTTCATATTTCATTAAGGACATGTTATGCATCAAACTATTTAGTTAATGGTATATTAGGCCTGACTAAAAGGACAAAAAAATTAGTAAATTATCTCGGGTAAGATTAGATGAGGAGTATTTTAGATAGGTCAATTATATTTTATTAAGGACATATTAGTATGAAATTATTTAATTAAGTGTATATTAGACATGACAAAAAAGTTAAAAAAAAAGGTAGTAGATTATCTTGGCTAGAATTGTATGATTAAAAAATAGGTGATACTATCATTAAAGATAGATAGATGAGGAGTAATTTAATTATTTACTCCTATAGGAAACAATATTTAATTAAGGACAGGTACTTTAGATATTACAATAAAGAAAACAGGTAGTTAGAATAGATGAGGAATAATTCATTTAATTATGTCTCCTATCGGGATGAGAATTATATTTTATTATGGGCGGGTATTTTAAACATTATAAAAGAGGGGAGAAATAACTCACATATATAATAATAAAATTAGAAAAAAAAAACACGTGCAATTTGTTAAAAATTTAACTTTTTTTAAAAAATTAAATAAATATTTGAATGATAACATAAAGTACCAAGTATAAAATTTTATATATTGAGTTTTTTGATGCAAAAGTTATATACTTTAAATATATAATATCTTTGTTATTTATCTTTGATTATTTTCACCTTTATTTTTTCATATTATTTGTTATTTGCTACAAGTATATATAAATTCTATTTTTTCTCAATTAATTAAAAAAACTTTATTTTTTATGAGAACAACGTATGATATTTACATCTTACTTCTATTTCTTTTCTAGGTGCCTAGGTTATAATTTATATAGTAACACCACCAACTACTTGATCAGCTAAAGATAAAGATATTTTTTATAGTATGAAACTTTTGAAATATATTTATATGTATTCTTTATCATTATTAAAAGATAAAATTACTATCAAGTTTCCAACATCATTTTATAGATGAAGTGTTTTAAAATTATTTTATTAGGAAAAGAAATATTTATAGGAAATCAAATGATATATGGATAACAATTACAAATATGATTAAATAAAATTTCAAAAAATAAGAAACAAATAAATCTAATTAAAATATAAATAGAAATACATAAAACAATAATTATGTCTTATATATAGAAAACTAAATAGATTAATTATTCTTAAAACTATGGATAGGTATCACACAGTATATTAAAATCATTATAAAAAATTAGAATAATATGTTATTTTTTATCTTTCTATCAAATGCACAGAACATCGAGAAATATAATCCTTTATCTTATTCTAAAATGCATGCATTGCAAGTAAAAAAAATAAAGCATATAACTAAAGTTATACAAAATTACACATTATTATTTTAAGTGAGTTTTTACAAAAACTTCTATCACAATTGTATTTTTGTTAACATATTGTCTAAAATGTGCATGCATATAGAGAATATATTGGCACTTTTTCATATTTCTTAAACTTATGATAGCATTCACTTTAGTATTCAATTAATCGCTCTTCATTATCCATTCATCTCGAATGGTATAAAATGTGGTAATTATAATTCAAAATAGTTTATATTTCTCTTTTAGGTTCCTAAATTATATTGATAAATTAAAGATGAAGACTTTTCCATATATTGAATTTTTTAAATATATCTATATATTATTTATCATTACTAAAAGATAAAATCACTATCAAGTATCAAACATCATTTTATAGATGAAACATGTTGTTTACTCTAATGAAATTAGGAGCATTAAAAATATATAGTTCTAAAGATATCCAAAATAACATGTAAGTTTTACATAATTTCTGTCATTATTTACTTTTTTTAACATATCGTGTAAAATATGTATGCTTATAGAGAATATATTGATATTTTTTAATATTTCTTAAATTTATGATAACATTCACTTTTTGACTCCATTGACGTTATGAACTTTTACATTCATCCCGAATGACATCAAATGTAGTTAACTCCAATATTATATTTTGATATATTATTTTACTATGAGCAATTAAATTTGCATGTATTAAATATATAAACAAAATTAAAGGTAATAAAAATACATGAATTTTTAAATTATTTTTTGTTCTTTTTCGATAATTCCTTGTATTGCTTACCAAGACCTTTTATCTACAACTTTCTTGATTTACACGTATGTATGTATGTATGTATGTACACGTATGTATGTATATATATACACGTATGTATGTATGTATGTATGTATGTATGTATGTATGTATGTATTTGTGTGTGTGTGTAAAAGTCTTACTAGATTAAATAGGGAGTATTTTAGATATGTCAATTATATTTCATTAAGAACATGTTAGGTATGAATTTATTTAATTAATGGTATATTAGGTAGGACAATAAATGAGAAAAATTAGTAAATTATATCGGGTATGATTAAATGAGGTTTATTTTAGATATATCAATTATACTTCATTAAGGACATATTAGCATGAAACGATTTAATTTAGGGAATATTAGCCATGACAAAAAAAAAGGGAATAAAGACATAGTAGATCACCAATTGTTAGAATAGATAAAGAGTAATTTAATTATTGTCTCCTATTGGGAATTATATTTCATTAAGAACGGGTATTTTAGGCATCACAAAAAAGCAAATAGGTAGTTGGAATAAATGAAGAGTAATTCATTTAATTATGTATCCTATTGGGAATTATATTTAATTAGGTGCTGAATTTTAGACATTACAAAAAAAGAGAGTAACACTTAAATAGGGAGAATTTTAGTTAGGTCTGTTGTACTTCATTAAAAACATTTAGGCACGAAACTATTTAATTAAGAGCATATTATGTGTGACAAAAAAGAGAAAAAAAATAGTAGTTCATCTAGGATAAGATTGTACGACTATAAAATAGGTGGTGGTATCCTAAAAATAGGTAAAATACATTATGAGTAATTTAATTATGTTTTCCAATCGAAAATTCAAAATTATATTTTATTAATGGCGGGTATTTTAGGCATCACAAAAAATGGAGAAGAACATTTAAATATGTTTTACCTATTGAGAATTGGAAATTATATTTCATTAAAAGCGGGTATTTTAGATATTACAAAAAAGAGAGAGAAACACTTAAAATATGTTTTCTATTGAGAAATTGAAAATTATATTTCATTAAGGTAGGTAATTTGGGCATCACAAGAAGGGGAGAAACACTTTAAGAGTAGAAACAAAAATTAGAAGAAACAACTCACATATATATAATAGTACTAGAAAAATGCACGTGCATTGCATGTTAACCCTTTTAATTTTGTTAAAAAATTTTATTTTTAAAAAATAAATAAATGATCAGTGATTGATAACATAGAGTATAAAGTGTAAATATTTATTGATTTTTTTTATGCAAAAATATATATTTAATATCTTTTCTCGTTTCTTCATAATTATTTTAACCTTTTTTTATTTATTTATTTGTTTACTATTGTTTGTTATTTGTTATAACATTATACCAAACATCATTTTACAGATGAAGTATTGATATTCTTTTATTAGCGAGAAATATTTACTAAATGAAATCAAATGATATATGGATAATAACTACAAAATTAATTATAATTTCAAAAATAAGAAAAAATGAATTTGATTGAAATGCAAAGAATGAATACATAAAAAATTATTATAAAAAATTAAAATCTAATTAAACCAGTATATTCTCCATATTATTGATAGGTATCACACAGAATATTAAAATTATTATAAAAAATTAAAATAATAAGTTGTTCTTTTGTGTTGCTCTAAATTGCACCAAATCTTGCTTTATAACAATCCTCTATCTTACTGTAGAATACATGTAATGCTAATAAAAAAATGTAGTTCTAAAGGTGTCCAAAATTACATGTTACTTTAACTGGGTTTTATACAAATTTCTATCACAATTATTTATCGCTTACATATTATGTAAATATGTATACATATACAGAATATATTGTGCTAAATGCCTTTTATTAGGGAAAATATTTACATGAGATCAAATAGTATATGGTAATAACTATAAAATGATTAATTAAAATTTCAAAAATATATAAGAAAAAAAATGAACCTAAGTAAAATGTAAAGAATAAATGCATCAAACTGAATAAATTAAACTAATATATTCTCTATAATATGGATAGGTATCATGTAATATATTAAGATTATTATCAAAGACGAAAATAAAGGTTGTTCTTTTATCTTGCTTTAAAATATAGAAATATTAATGAAAAAAATCCTTTATGTTACTCTAAAATATAATACAACTCTACTAAAAAATATCCAGTTCCAAAGATATCCAAAATAACATGTAATTTTTATATAATTTCTATTGCAATTAATTTTTTAAAATACTGTGTAAATTGTGTATCAAAATAGGAAATATATTAGTAATTTTTTCATGTTTCTTAACTTTATGATAATATTCACTTCAAGATTTTGTTGACGTTGTAAACTCTTCCCTTCATCCTGAATGGTATCGAACATCGTTAATTTTGAAATAGTATTTTGATATAGTATTTTACTATATAATTAAAATTCGTAGTTATGAAATATGTATTGTCTCTTATACAACAAAATTAAAGCTATAAAAGTGTGTTAATTTTACTTTTTTATTTGCGTACTTTTTCTGATTAATTCCCTGTATCATTTACTGGGATATTTAATCTACATTTTTATTATTCTGTTAAATAGTGTAAAATTTGCATTATAATTTCCTAAGTTGATGTGTAACATGATTTATATCTGTAATTATTTTAAAATATTTAATAGCATGATTTTATTTGAATAATTTATGTTATCTTTTACATTACTTACCTACTTATTTTGTTTATATGTTATTCCAACAATTTATGAATCGTACTCTTATTGGTCTTACAATGATTATTTTAGACTATTTTTGGCATGCACCATACCATTGGTTGTAATTTTTTACCTCATCAATAGTTAATCTAAACTAATATTATTTTATCAAATACTGTAACAATTGGCATTAATTATAGTTTCCAAAATTCACATTTAAAATGAACATATACTAGTAAATATTTAGAGTACTCAATACTCTGATTTATTTGCATAATATATGTTGTTTCTATATTAATTAATTACTTATTAAGTTTTTTTTTTTTCTATATTAGCATCACAAATTATGCATAGAATTTTTGTACGCATTACAATGATTGTTTTGGAATATTTTGGGCATTGCATCATATCATAAGTAGAATTTATTTTATCTCAATTAAAAACCGTGAGTTTTCCATTTCACTCCGAGCTTTAATTTCATTACTTGGTTAATTTTCTTTTCTTCATGTAGGAAAGGAAAAAAATTAATCATAATAGAAAGGGTTGTATACACTTTACCCCCTAAAACTATAACTTTAGTGACACTTTGTTCCCTGAACCAAAAGAATATGCACTTTTGGTTCTTTAACAATTGGTCAAAGAGAATATTCCCTGACATTGTACAATTTAAATACAAAAAGACAAAAATAGCCCCAACAAAATGTGCGGTAACAATAATATTATTAGGCAGCTAAGTGAATAAACATGTTTCCAATTTTGCCCCTTTGATGGAGGGAAAATAGCATGTGACATAAGCTTTATTGTTGTGAAACAAAATATTTACAATAAAAAGGAAAAAAAATAGCAGGTTCTCAAGCCATGTATGATTTAGTGCTGCTAATGTTCAGGTTAGTCGATCAACTCCAGCATTTAAACTAGTTCATGCTTTAACTGCCAGATTGAAATCATTAAAAAAATTCTTTGTGCTTGACATAGATTTAAAGACAAGATGGGAGATTTGATTCTATTTTTCTTTTCCAGCCAATCAACTACAGTAGCCATGCACCGGATGAAACTGCTAAATGAGTACTTATACCTACTTCTCTTTAAAATTGTGTTTGGATCAATGAATTTAGGAAGAATTTAAAATTTATCTATCTTTTGAAGGGATTAATAAGACTAAAATAGATGAATTCCAAATCCACCTAAATTAAAAAGTGTGAAATGAAGGATTTCAAATAACTTTCTAATTTGGTTGAATTTGAAATTCATCCATTTTATCTTTAAAAATCACTCCAACAAATGAATAAATACTAATTTTCCAAGCCTTCCCTAAATCCATCAATCCAAACACAACATAAATGTTATTTCTTTTGGCCGGCAAGTAATTGTCTTGAAAACTACTACTTTTGGTTCATGCCTTTTGGTTTAGTTTCATAATAAACATTGATATTTTATGCAAATATTTTTTTGGATGGTAGGCTATTAGTGATATAATTTGCTTGATTATATTCTCATTCTATATTCCAGCGTAGGTTTACCTAGCTATTTGCTAATACTTTGTATTATGCAAAATAATTTAGAGTATAGAAAAAAATATAAAGTGGCTTCTTTACCTTGTTGCTTGACTAGCCTATAAACCTTCTCCAAATTCTTAAATGCCATTAATCCCTTGATCCAAATTCATTTACATTATTAGAAGAATTAAATTTATTTCAATAAGTTGAAATAATGTGAGTGAATTTGAACTAAGAGATCTATGGTATCTATTATGAACCAGCTCTACCCAAAAATTTTCCTATGAATCCGGTGTTTCTAAATACACACTTGCATTAATTGTGTTTTGTCCATTTTTTGACAAAAAAAAACCATAATTTAAATTACAAGACGCTTCTCCATATAATCTATTTATCATGATTCGAGTCACAAAAGGTATAAGGGGAAGGGTGGTTTAAAAAAAATCATTTCTCCTTGCTGCATACATAATAGAAACCCATATGCTTTGATTAAATTGAATAAAAATGCAACAATTAGTCATTGATATTATCAAACCAAAAGGGCAATTTTGTCTATAAATTCTAACAGAAATATGGAGGGTATTGGGTGTCCAAATACTTTACATGTAAGCATTAATTATTGAAATATTTAGATGGAATCTTTTTCAGGGTAAAGTATACATTTTTTTAGTTTAGGGGGTAAAGTGTCACTAGTATTATGGTTCAAGGGGGTAAAGTGTATTTAACCCTAATAAAAATTTAAATGAGATACAAAAATAGTGTTATATACTTCACTATTTTTTTCACTTTTATAAATATTAAATTTTTATTTTTATGATTATTAATTTTGTAAGTTAGAGAAAAACTTTAATAAGGCAAAGGTAAGTTTAAAATGAAGAAGCTATTAACACTAATAAATTAAAAAATGGATCCAATAATTTAACTTATCTGCTACATTGAACAACTAATTATTTATTTTATATTGATCCTAAACTACAATAGTTTTATTTTGTAACAAAAACAAATACATGATTAATCTCAATATAATAGAATCAAAAGTTTAATACTTTTATTCAAGACTCAAATATAGATATTATTGGAATATGGAAATATATATATATATATATATATATATATAAATTGAGTGTAATTAATAACATACAAGGGTATACTTGAATAAATAGTTTGAGAAAAAAAATAATTATTTGTGAATTTATAATATATAAAACAGTTATAAAAGATTGTTTTTATTAGGAATAAAAACATAAAATGATTTAAATATATATAACAGTTATAAAATAATATTTTTATTTATTCCTTACTCAAGTATAAATTTAATTTTTCTAATATTAAAAATTTATACCTTCTTATTATGTATTTAAGCCAAAATTTAATAATAACTTAAGGAAAAAAACAAGTTGGAACATACATAATAGTTATAAAAACTATTTTTATTTTATTTTTGATCAAATATAAATTATTTTATACAAATAAAATTTTTACTATCGTATTATGCATGTATGCCCAAATGTCCATATAGATGTAAAGAATTATGTTATAATAGTTTGAAATATATATAATATATAAAAGATAGATAATCTTATTATATCAAATAGAGAGTATTTTAGATATGTCAATTATACTTTATGAAGGGCATGTTAGACATAACTATTAAACTAAGGGTGTATTAGGCAGGACAAAAAAAAAGAAAAAAAAAATAGATTATATATCTCGGTAGGATTGAATGACTAAAAAATAAGTGGTAAAATCCTAAAAATAGGTAGTTAGATTAGAGGAGAAGTAATTTAATTATGTTTTTCTATGAATTATATTCATTAAGTCTAGCGGGTATTTTAGTCATCACAAAAAAATGAGAGAAACAATTAAAGGGAGAAACACTTAAAGAGGAGAAATAATAAAAAAAAATAAAAAAAAGAAAGAACTCGTATTTATATATAAATTATGGATAGTATAAATAGATAGATAATTAGATATAGATATATTAGGGTTTGATCAAGTTCGAATTCTAAGTATGTTAAATTTTATCTAGCTTGACGGGCTCGAGCAGTACAAAACATTCGTTTACACAAGATGTCGCAAAATATACCTTAGTATCTTGCGAGAACGAAGTCTTTTAGTTTTTAAGTAAACATAAGGCTTTCAAAACTGTAAAAGGAATTAATAAAATCTTTTGTAACTAAAACAGAAAAGAATTAGGATCCCATGGTCAGGTGCAAAAGACTCATTGGCCAAATGCAGGATCAAAATTCCAGGCATCACAATCCACATCCATCTGCATTTCCAAGCCATGACTTGCACAGAAGGTTTCAAAAGAGAAGAGAAGTCCTTGTTATAAAACGAAACATTGCATGCTTTAAAAGGCATTCAATTATTTCAAAGTTAACCATAACTAGTAATGTGAAGCACACCACCAGGTTTATAACATTATAAACAGAAAAAAGTAGTCAGTTAACAACGAGAAAGCTAGAAAAAGGAAATATTTCCTCAAATATATCTGACAAAAGAAACAGAAAAAATAATGTGCCATACTCGTACATTGTAGTGGACAACTATTACAATGTCCATAGTGCCCATTAGAGGTCTTCAAAAGAACTAATATCATACTCGTGGACAACGAGGATCTTCAGTACATATTCTGAAGTGAATGGTATCATCATAAGCAGCCTATTAATATTACTGCCCGTCTCATGTACCTCCTTCCTTTTAGGAGTAAGGCATGTAGCGCATTGGCCTCCTGAACCTAGGAGCCTTCCTGAGATATGCAAGATATTGAAAATGACTTTCCACCCAAAACAATAAAACACAACTGGAAATACGTGAATGAAAAAACATATTACCCATATCCGTAAGGTGAGTAGAAATATGGAGGTACGTAAGGCCTCCTCGATCTGTAACCTGGGTAGGGATTAAAACGCCTTCCACGAAATTGCTTCATTCCAGGAACATTGGTCCTTTTAGGCATAACCTGCAGGAAGAAAGAACAAAGATTAGGACATGACCAAGCAAGATATTAATAGCACAGCGGTTGCACTTCCAATACCCTGTACAGAAGGCAAAATTCCCACATCATGAGTTAATTACTAACTTGTGAAAGCATTTCTCCTCACTTTGATGCCCAATGGAGTGACTACCAAAATTAAACTCTCATGCAATTTACTAGTTAAACAGTTTTATTTTGTATAATAAGCAAAATTGATAAAGTATCTTGTCTTGGAGTGACAAACCAATTAATAAATTGCTTGGCTATTCATGTCTGCATGAGTAAGTGGGGGGAGGGGTGGAAAGGAACAGCATAATTAAACCTTCAATTGTCGTCCATGGAGTTCAGATTCATTCAGAAGAACTGCCTCTTGAACAGCCTCTTGTTCAAGGAATTCAACATAGGCAAAACCCTTGGGTTGACCAAACTTATCAGTCAGTATAGTCACCCTGTTTACAGTACCACATGATTGGAAATGCTGCTGAACTTCCTCAGGGGTGCAAGCATAGTCAACCTGAAAAATCAAGATTCAGCAAAAAGCATATTTATTACGCCATTTAAGTCTTGAAATCTAGATTCCAGTTATTTAAAAGGTTAAGGTAGTGATTAAGGTGGTGAACCACAACACAATTAACCATAATTGCAGAAACTTAAATACTCAACAATGTAACCATCAACTAAATTCAGTTTCTGATAAAACGAAATTGTACAGTCAGCATCATAACAGGAGACACTATCACAATAAACCACAGAAGCCATAGCATGAAAATTAACGGCAACCAATCAAAGCTCATATAACTCATCACAGGGCCATTAAAAAGGCAATATATACACTTCTCTTTACTTGATGGATTTGGGGGAAGGATTTGAAATCCACCCATTTGTTGGAGGGTTTGTAAAGCTAAATGGACGAATTTCAAATCTACCTAAATTAGAAAATTATTCCAAATCCTTTGTTTCACACTTTTTAATTTGGGTGGATTTGAAATCCATCCATTTTAGCCTTCAAATTCCTCCAACAAATGGGTAGATTTCAACTATTTCCACAAATCCATCACAACCTATATGAATAAAACAACACAACAGAATTTCTGCCACCCATTGGTTTTGACATGCCATTAACCATATTTCTTATGCCAAAGCAAGTTTCCAGGGCAGATCATGCTAACCCAATGAGAGAAAAAGAGATGAATCCTGAAAACAGTTGCAAGGGCATAATAACACTATTGCGCAAACCCACGAGACACCGTAAGCATGTTACATGGATCGTGGTACAGTTCAGTATGGGGTACGGGTAAGGGTACACGGTACTAGTACATGGTACGAAGGGGTAGGCTTAGTTAGTTCACACTATTTAGGCCTAATATCAAAATTCACTATTTAGGATATCTATGCATAAATTTTAGAAAATAAATAATAAGTAAATCACATAAACAAAAACTAATTAGGATAATTAAACTGCTATGTAGTCCACCTAAATACAACTTCCTAAACTTAACAAGTAGGAACGCGTCTTTTTTTTTTCTTCCTTTCTCCTTCTCTCTCACGACTTTCACCAATCACGTCTCTTCTTAAATAATTAGGAACGCTATTTCGCAAACTACCCACATTTGGGAAGGCCATTCCCGGAACGTGGAACGCAAGGGATATCAACAATCCATGTAACACAGCATGGTAATAGTACTATGGCTTTCAACACTCTCTCACTGAATCTGACGTATTCATGACATCCACAGCACACATTCAAGAATTTTCATGCTAATTGATTTAACCTTAGTTAACAAATCTCAGAGAATCAAAACAAGATTTACTCAATTTTATCCAATTACACAATGTTCTGCCCACATTGGTCAAGAAATACATCTCCATTCTAGCGTTCCCTATCAAACAATGGTGTAAGAATGAACTTCTCGATGCATGCAAGGAGGAATCTCATTATGGGTGTAAAGACATTTCATCCCAACTCACTCCGGCCTACGTGGTAAAATCTCTAACAACTTTTAAGTTTACACTCAACCCTAAGACGATAGCTAGGTTCCTTTTGTCTGGAGCCATCTCAGCTTTCATAGTATCTAATAAGTGAGCTTTATGCATGATCTGCAACTAACAGGAACATTTATCAATATCCAATAAGAGTGGAAAAGGAGAAAACTTGGTAAAAAAATTGTCTAATAGGTGCTAACTTGATTCAACTTTCAAATCACTTGCTTCAAGTCATCGTCATCGTCATCACCATCACCAGACAAGTAAGAAATGCCTAAGTTCTGCAATCAATTGACTTAAGTTTTCCAAAAAACAAAAGAACAAAAGAAAGGAAACTATTTCACTTAAGTTAGAAAGGTATTCCAAGTTCTTAACCAGTACTAATCGCTACACAGTAATGGTAAACATTTTCTAATGTCAAATTTGCCAATCCACTGGGCCAATGCTAAGGATCAATATCAATTTCGCATTCTTTTAGTGGAGCTCGACAAAGTAAGTGAACAACAAATGTAAAAGCATAGTGTATATCACCAATTAATTTACAGCCAAATCAAGGAAATGGATGGAAATATTTCTTAAAAGGATCTTGAATATTAATATGGGCAAATGCATGATAATATATCACAAGGCTGTAGGCAAGTAATGACACCTCACCACATCAGGCTAAACAGTCAATCAATTATGAGGTAACAAGGTCCACCACCAGCCAGCAGCAGTCAAACTCAGCAAGTAGAATTTGCATTGCAACCACTAGACTTGGCTCTTTGAAATATGCGGATATGTTTTCTCGAACAATACAAGAAGCTCAAAAAGACTAAATGTTACATAGCTCTACATCCATTTCAGCGTCCCACAGAACTGTTGATGTAAGAGGTACAAATACCTCTCAATCTGGAAAAAACCAATAGAATTTCATAAATTTTGCAGAGTTTGCTTCATCTCTTTCCCCATTCATCATTTTCTTTTCAGTCTTCTCTTCTTTTACTTCTTTTATTTTTTTTTCTTTTCTCTCTCAAGTATTCCTTCAATTCCATATTTTTTTTTCTTTTTTTCAATGGGGGAGTTAGCAACTATTTTTGCCATTATTTTTTCTCTCTCCATTTTTTCTATTTCTCTTTTCTTCTGATCTCTTTCTCTTTTTTCCCCATAATTTTTTAATTACATTTCTTCACAATTCAAAAATGCAAGTACAATAGCTTCTAGCTAAACTATGCCTACTCAAACCAGATGCACTCTCTTTTCACCATCAAAATAAAGTGTAAGAATTCCATCTCTATTTCAGAATAAGAATGACCCTGCGATAATATTCAAAGTCAAAGCGTGACTCTCAAGAATATCTAAATCCAAAACCAAAGGTCGGCATTGAAAAGAAGAAATAGGTCATAAATCTAAAGGAAAAAATGAAAATAATATAGATTACTAAAAGACCTGAAAATCAAACAGAAAAAGAAAGAATTTTGCAGCAGGTAAAGACAACTTAGAATCTCTATCCCAACGCGAAACAATAATGATATATGCTAGATGCATAGTATTCTCTAAGCCATTACAAGATGACAAAAAATGTCTACCACTTTGTTTTTCTTTGTTCTTTTATTTTCCTTTTTCTGCTATTTATTATTATTATTATTATTATTATTATTATTTTATTTTATTTTTTATTTTTTTTAATATTGCTTCTTCATGTACGAGGTTATCAAGGAATATTGAAATATTAACAAATATCATGACAAATTTGACGTCTATTTATATGACGACAAAATATACAACCACCCTAGAAGAATTAACTCAGTAGACACCACAGCATCCATCATAAAACCCAAAAAATGCCACAGACCTAACCAAAGAGTTATTTGCACTAAGTTTCTTTGAAGTTCAACTTATTGGCCATGCACTCGTTTTATAGTATTTTTGCCACTGCACCCAACTGTGGTCCCTATCAAACAGAAGTTATACTCCAATTCTATACCCACTGCCAGTCTAGTCCCGACCACCTCTATCACAATAGGAAAGGGGTTGATGTGTTCCGTACCATCCAGAATATATAATCATGAAAGAAAAATCTATTTAGTATAAGTCAGTGATTTTTGTACATAGATAGACATCTCCCCATCGTGTTTAACACATCTTGATCTAGGATGATTAGTTTTCTCTATTATAAGTGAAAAGTGTTGCAGGGAACTGCAGTTCTTGACAGATTCCCTAACTACTAATAAGATTTTGAATCATGAAACAAAGCAAGAAAAGGAAACTCAAGATAACTCCAAGATAACATCACAAATCCAGTGGATAAGAAAAAAATTAAATTGAATGCAAACGAAACAACATTAATTTATCCATGCTACTGAAAGCTAGGTCCCCAGAAGATTATAATGAAAAACAATGAATTTTGTTCTCACATTGCCAACAAATGCCAGATCGCGAATCAACTTCCTCCTTGTTTGCCTGAGAAGCAGCTGCACTAGCTGGATCTGTCAATGCATTTTGAACTTATATTAGATGAGTCCAAGAGAATGAAGCAGAGTGAAAGACAAAAACTCAGAGCAACCACTAAAGCACAGGTTGGACTTCAACACCCAAAAAATATGAAAAAAAAAAAGAAGCAAATGGTCATTGACATGAGAAAGACAGGCCAAGCAATATAAATAGTGTTTGCTGATGCGCCATGACTCGATGTAGGAAACCCTGACAAAACAACATAATCCGCAAAAAACATCCTTTTTCCTATGGTAAACTATAAATATATCAGATTCTTGTCAATGGAAATCATCAAAGTTACAAAACATCCTATGTCTTCAAATTTAGCATTGCACACATCGGCATCATGTCTTACAACAGAAACTATATAAGAACCAAAACTCTAGGCAGCAATAATTGCATAAAAAAAATCAGCTGATACTGTAAAGCTTTATATGAAAGATGAATTCAATGGTTTAAAACATGGTTTTTTTTTATTGGAAATATATATAACCAACTTAAGTAATTCAGTAAGAACTTCACAATACTACATCACTTGAGGCACTACAACCATGATATCAAATCTTAACTGAGAAGTTTTAAAATCTACCATACACAACAATCAACCACCCAGCCCCCCACCCCTCCCAGAAAAAAGATATTAGCAAATAAAGAAAAAAACAAAAAAAGAAAAAGATATTTGCAAACAAAAACAATTTTGCAATTACTTCAAAATCAAGGAGAGAAAAAAGTACTGTGATTTAAGCGCCACTACCTAAATCCTCTTTCCAATACTATAAAAATTTCTACTTCTCAACAAAAGATGAACTTTTTTCCCGAAAGTTTTCACTAAGCCTAACACAATAACAATCCTGCAATTACTTCAAAAATCAGAGGAAATAAAACCTATGCACTAAGCAGATAACCTATTTCCTCTTCCAAATACTTTTACCAATAAAAGATCAAATTTTTGCAAATCCTGCAATTAATCAATAGAACTGATTAATTTCTACTTCCCATGAGTAAAAGCCTATGAAAAGTCAAAATCATCACTTTCCAATTCACCAAACAAAAAGAACAGCTGTTACCTTTAAATCACCATTTATATACAAAAATCATCAAAAGACAACAATCCAGAAATCTATAGGATACGTAAAAGAAAAAAAAAAAGTGAAGGAATTATCTACCTTGAACAGCTCCCATCTCCTTCTCAACTTTAGCTTGCATCTCGCGAAGAGCCGCAGCTTCTTCTTCCATCTCCTTCAATCGCTTCTTCATCTCATCCAATTCCTACAATTATAAATCAAGTAAAACAATCAAATCAAGATCCAGACCAATATATTCCTCAAATCCATACATACATACATACAGAAACATGAATCTAAACACACACTCTCTCTCACACATACATCACATATGAGTACATATACAGCATAGTTTTTCAATCAATTTACCTAAATCATGAATTTAGGGTTTTTTAATAAATATTAGGGCAGGCTGTTTTGAGAGACAGAAAGTAAGAATACCTTGACGGCGGCGTCATCGTCATCGGCGGTGGACATGTCGACGTCCCCTTCCATCTCACCTTCATCTGGGATTTCGCCTCCGTATACCTCATGCTCTTCTTCCTCCATCTCTCTCTCTAGCTAGGCTCTCTCCACTACTCTGTCTAGTGCAATAAAAACAAGGATCGATGAATGAAACGATATCGTTTAAGGTTGTTCCCCAAAAGGAATTTCCGTGTGGGCTATGAGTGGTGGATTAATTTGCATGGCCTACCAATCCAAATGAAGAAAAGATCCAAAAAAAAAAAAAATGTTTTTATTTGATTTTTTTTTTTTTAACTATATGTTACAAGGAACTAGTCTCATACCCTTGGTTTCATTTTAACTGCGAATTTTGGATTAATGCACACAAATTAAAAAAATTATTAAATTATATTAATTTTACCTAAAAGATTATTCAAAATTAATTAAATTAGTCTCTAGACACATTAAATTTTCTTAACTATCTAATCATCTATCTACTAATATGATAATATGGGTAAAATTAGAAAAAAATTATTTATTTTTCCTTAAATTTTTAAAACAATAAATAATTTGTCACAAAACAAATTGTTTAAACATTATAGAAAATTAAACGAAGAAAGTACCAATGCGGTGTGGTTTGAGGGTTGGAGCAACACATGTTTTCATGTTTAAAAACATAGTTATTAAATTGATCTGATAATTCAACCGATGAACCAAATGAAGGTCAGGCTGGGTTGCTCTAACAATCAGACAAGGAAAAACCCGTCAAAATTTATGCAACTCGACAAGTCAACCGGTAAACCGACTAGATTCGGAGAAATCCAACGAGTTTGTTTATTTGAAGAAAATACCAAATTATGATTGCCAAGTTTTGATTCTTTTGAACCAAACACCTCTTAAATAGAGAGCAAAATATATTACCACCTAACTATGTAACCTTTTATTTATTATATGTCTCTTTTTATTTATTTATTCTCCAAACTTCACTCTATACATAATTTATTTTTAACTTTTCATGTGATAAGACTATATAAATATTCATTAATAACATATAAATTATCAAATTTACTCATCCATAAAACATCTTTTTACAAATAAAATTAAAAATTATAAAAAAGAAATTAAGTTTTTTCTTTTAAATTTTTTTTGTTGGATATCAATTACCAACAAATTATCATATTATTTTTCACAAGAACATCCTCATTCCTAATATTATTTCAATTTATACATTTCAAAAGTGGCAAAAAATAAAATATTATTAAAATATGTTTCTGTAATAAATAACTGTCTAACTTAAATTAATAAATAAGATATTATAAATTTGATTGTACATATCCATGTATTTACCCAAAATATAATAAATTACCATTATACCACTAAGTAACAATCTAAGAAATATTTAAAAAGTTAATTTCTTGTGCGTTAGAATATAATATTGTGTATCTTATAATCAATATTTTTCAATTATGTATATACAATAATTTAAAGTTAACTATTTTATTCTATTTTATTAAATTTCTTTAGAGAAATGAATTATTTCAAATTCATTTGTACTTCAAACTTTTTAATAAATTATGTTTTTATCAATATTTTTATCATATATCTTATATTTAATAATTTATAGATACTGTATATTAATAAAAAATATATTTGAGCGATCACCAACTCAACCAATAACCCATTGGATAAACTAGTAATCCATTAATCTACCTCCCTTCCCAAGTTTTTTCCGGATCGGATTTAATAACTATGTTTAATTTTTGTTAAGACCGTGGAAGAATACTTGGCTGAGTTTTGTGTTTTTAAAACTATTACAGTAATAATTTTATTTAAAGAGTCCAAATTTAAGTAGTTAAAATATTTAAGAATCATTCTACAAAATATTTATTTTCTTTTAGAGTGTGTTCGTTTGGACTGAAAATATTTTCAGGAAAATATTTGCTAGAAATTTTTTTGGTACCAAACACCTGAAAATATTATTCGAGAATGTAAAATATTTTCCAATTTTTCTTCTTCTGGTTGAAAATAACTTACGAAATTTTTGAGCGTAAATTATTTTTCGGATAATTCAAGAGTGACATTAAACCTCAAATACTTACTTTTAGAATTTTGTTTGCTAAACTTATTTTCGTTTTCAATTCTTTTTTACTCATTTTTCTCTCAATCATGGGTCCCACACTAATATAGCTATCATTATGTATATTTTACTACTATATTGTACTATCATTTAATTTTGAACAAAATCAATCTTTTATTAATCACAATTACTTGTAAGATATTTATTACCATTATTATAAGTTTTTTTAACTTGTATTCATAAAATTAAAAATAAAACCGTTAAAATTTTTTATTTCAAAATATTTTCATTTTGTCAACCGTACACCGAAAAATTATATGAAAAATGGATTTTTTTTCATGTCTCAAAAAAATATTTTCTTGAAAATTTTTTGGTGCCAAACACCGGAAAATATTTTCTGATGGAAAATATTTTGCCAATTTTCCTTCATCTGGCTGAAAATAACTTACAGAATTTTTGAGTGTAAGTTATTTTCCGGATAATTCAAGAGTGACATTAAACTTCAAATACTTACTTTTAGAATTTCGTTTGCTAAACTTATTTTCGTTTTTAATTATTTTTCATTCGTTTTTCTCTCAATTATGGGTCCTACACTAATATAACTATTATTATGCATACTTTACTACTATATTGTACTATCATTTAATTTTGAAAAAAATCAATTTTTTATTTATTACAATTACTTGTAAAGTATTTATTACCATTGTTATAAGTTTTTTAACTTGTATTTATAAAATTAAAGATAAAACCGTTAAAATTTTTTATTTCAAAAAATTTTCATTTTGTCAACCAAACGCCGGAAAATTGTATGGAAAATAAACTTTTTCATATAAAATATTTTCCTTGAAAAATATTTTACTCAAGAAAATATTTTCAATCCAAACGAACACACCCTTAATCTTTAAGTTTCTCGCTATCCCAAGAGGATACAAGTTCCTTCTATTTTGTCTAAGAAAGATACTCATTTGCGGGCATCGGATAATGGTTGCAGCCAAACACTTTCCTTTGTTTAATTAGTTTCTAAATGTCAGAATAATTTTCATTTAAAAACAAAATGTCTCCATAAAAGAAAATCCCTTCAATGATATTCTATTTGAGCTTTATCAAATAGAAGAGAGGGATTAAGTTTCGAGGGAACAAATAACATCAGAAGATAGAGAGAGCAAATATCTATTAGCTATTTAGTAGAATTAGCTTGAAGTCGTTTGATAAAATTAAAATTTGAAATCTATAATATGAAAATTGATATTTAAGAACTAATATATGGATTGAATTGATAAAATCATATATACAAGATAATCAATTGAATTTGAGCATCGAATCTTCTCATGCATATTATATAAGATTAATCCTATGTTTTATTGTATATCATGTTTTAATATGAATAAATTATTTAATAATATAGAAAGTACGTGTGTGAGAGATATGTATGGTAGTGTTTGCAAGTTTTATAGAGTATTTAAAAAATTATTAATGGGATTCTAAATTGCATTTATCGATTCACCTACGTTCCGGTAATATTAATAAAAGCAATCGTTAAATTTTTATAAATGAAAACAAAAACATAGTCATTAAATCCAACCCGGAAAAAAGAATAGGACATTGATTTTTTTTTTTAAAAAATAAAATTCTTGTGGTGTTTATTAAGAAAGTTGATTGCTTTCTCAAGGATTATATCTTGGATAGGTGTATAATTAATGCCAAAACTAGTGGCGCTTGTGAAAAAATTAGAGGTAATTTAGAAAAAGAGTCACAATATCCTTTTGCATTGGTGAGAAAATAATCTCATCATGCAACTTTTAAAAGTTTTGGAGGTGGGGAACGACTCACAAGAAAAATTAAATCATGTCAGTTGTGCTCTAAAAAGGTTCGCAATGAGCTACAGCCTTTAGGCTATGGATGATAAACAGTGCAGATCGAACTGGGTGTAGTTTAAGTGAGTCCTATCATTGATTTGGCTAGTATTCCTGAGAATAATGAGCAACTAAATCCACATGTTACTTTTTATTTTTACAAAATCCTCTCCATGAGACTTCAAGAGGGAATCCTAAATCATTGACACAATAGCATCCTAAAGAAAACTAGTCCGGAAAGGAGAAAATGTAATACATATCAAATGCTAGGATATAACAAACCCATTTTGTCGCGCCCCATTTTTGACAAATATATATATAAAAAAAAAAGGGCCCAAAATGGGGTTAAAAAATACGACAGTAGACCCAATTAAATAAATCTAAGAAAAATTTAAAAAAAGAAAAGAAAAGGAATCACTACTTAATATTAGATTTTCGGTGTACCTAGTCACTAAGATTATATCATTTTTAGACACTTAAACCCTTACTTAGATAACTTCTGGTCTTTCAAAAAACTAGAAATTTGGATTTGGGAGTTCTATTGAGAAAATGGAAGGCTATCCTACTCTACAGGTAACCTAGGCACCATTTTACTCTCTCAGTACAACCGCTTGCGAGTTTAATTTAATCTTTTAATTTCAAGGCCAAAACGTGAGTTAATTTATTCTAGACGACTAAAATGAACAATAAAGTAAACAAAAAAAAATTAAAAATACATAGTGCTATGTCCCAAGGCTCACATCTAATTTTAAAAGAGAAAAGAGAAAATAAATAAATAAATAAAAGAATAAATACATTAAACTAAGGTTTTTTTTTTTTTTTTTTGCAAATTCACGAAATCATATGCAAACATACAAAGAACATATTTGTAAGATAATTACAACATGCCAAGGATCATACGAAGTCATATAAATGAACATTGATTTCGTCTCATATCATAAATGTTTTACAAAAAAAAATAAATAAAGATTTACAAACTTTTAACAAATTGAGACGGTGGGATTGGCAAGATCCGGACTCTGATTATGATGATTATGGTAACTCCTTCTTTTCCTCTTACGAAAATTATGGAGTATTCTTCTACCAAAATTTCACTAGTGTATGAGTAATGTAAGATTGTGAGGAAGTGAGAATGATATTGAGAATGAGTATGTTAATAATGAATCAAGTAGACAGGAGTAGTGGGGTATTTATAGGGGTTATGAGAACTATAGATAAAGTTAGAATAGGATAGGAATAGAGGCGAAGATGGGATAAAGACGAGCTATAGAGATCGAGATAGGAATGGCTAACGACATGCATAAGAAAAACTAGCATAAATCTTTGTATTTTCTTCAAAAATATTATTTTCTAATTATCCTGAAAATGGATAAATAAATAAAAAATTACAAAAATAGGAGTATGTAGTTTACTCATCTTTGTCAATAGCGCGAAGCGGTTCTAAACAAAGATATAGACACCGGCAAACACATTGGGAACTAGGAGAGTGTTTGGAAAGAGAATGAAATGTCACCATGTCTGGAGGATCTTGCCACTGCCACTATCATTGCCATCACCTTTTTACATTTCCTATCTATTACATCAAGATAAAAAAAATAAAAAATAAATAAAAATTAAATTATAAGAGCAGTCTATGCTAATGCTTCCCACTACAAAACTCTACTGACATCGACTTTTCTTGAGAGATCATGAAGCCTTCGGGTTATCCTTTGACTAACATCGAAACAATATTTATTGTCAATCTTCAAGAAATTAGGATTTATACTTTGACCGTTTGATTAGTCAATCTGGCCTGGACTTTCGCTTGATTCATTGACATTTTCATCGTAGATCTACAAGTCGTTGAAAATGCCCTTGGCTTCGATATTTGGTTTACTATGAAGATGAAATTATTTGATTTGCTTTCTAATTCTTGAAAAACACAGCACAAATTTGTCCTTTTTTATTGCAAACCACATATTAGTGCAAATAAATGAACATAAAATGAAAAATATGCATTGAAATTTAAAAATATTAGACCATATAAAATGATAAACTTAGCAATTTTAATTTAATAATGAACCAATTAATCGGCAGTTCGAATAAAACTTGAACCCCTTAATCGCAGTTCGCTACAATTATAAGTTATACTCCTTAATCGGTAGTTCGATTAAATAAATAAACCTCTTAATCGTGGTTTGACTTGATAATGAACTCCTTAGTCGTGGCTCGACTCAACAATAAACCGCTTAATCGATAGTTCGACTAAAGAAATGAACCCCTTAATCGGCAGTTTGACTAAAACCTGAACCCCTTAATCGGCAGTTCAACTAAAACCCAAACCCCTTAATCGGCAGTTCAACTAAAACCTGAACCCCTTAATTGCGGTTCGCTCAATAATGAATCCTTTAATCAGAAGTTCGACTAAACAAATGAACCTCTTAATCATGTTCAACTCAACAATAAACCCCTTAGTTGCGGCTTGACTCACAACGAGTTCCTTAGTCGGAAACTCCAAATAAAACATGATCTGGAATACTGTCCTCTCAATGGACAGTGAATCCATATTGAGCATCTTAATTGGTAGTTCGACTAAACAAACTTTTGAAAAGTAAATAATACTAGTCAATCTTATGTTGACAAAATCTGCTTTCGATTTGATTTTGATTGAATGTGAACAACATGCTGAAGACCTTAATTTTTCATGGACTTGGAAATAATAAAATTTATGCAACATGCTCTTCATGCAAAATGTGATGCACATGAACTTTTTTTTTTTTTCTATTCAGTCCTCTCGAATCAAGAGATGCTTTGAATGGACAAAAAATGATGGCATTGGACTTTTGAATAAGACTGAAATGAGGTTTAGAAAGTTGTTCCCCCAACTTGATAGACTCGGGCTTGCCCCAGTTTGCACTTTACCCTTTTTCAAAATCAAATTTGAGCTATGGAACATTTACTTCAAATGTCATCGCCCTTCTAAATGTTCCCCTACGAACATCTCAATCAACTATATAAAAAATATACCTTTATTAAGAAAAATCATATTTTTATTTCAAGGAAAAAAATAAATTCACTGTTGAGTATAACTTCGATCTCACAAATACACTTTGAAAATTGGGACTCACCATTTGTTTAGGATTTGAATTATCACGAGCCAATTATTTCGTCTCTATCCAATCCATGTAGACTAAGGGTTGTAATGTGGTTAGGGCTTTCAGGGAAATTAAAGAAAGGATATAAAGGCTCAAAATTTATTGAGTGGGGTGCAAAATCTTGTGATCACTTTCTCGAAAAGACACACACAAATTTTTATTTTTTTTTATCTTTTTTTTGGTTTTTTTCTTTTAAAATTAAAGGAAAACAATTAAAGAACACCCAATTTAATGTTGGGTTTACTCACAACTTGACTCAAAAACTATTGTATTTACAAACTTTTTAGTAATGAATTTCGAACTTTATTTAAACTAACTCAAACTGACATTAAGGGATATTTGCCCCAATATGAGTTACAAAATAAACTGACATAATATTCCCAATTCAGACCACTATACTAAAAGTAATATGACCTCTGAATTTGTTCTAGTATGGGGCACAAAAACTTTGTCCTCATATAGATTTCTAGACTAAAAATTGACCTTAAAAAAATGCCACGGTATGGATAATAAAAAAATGACCTCTAACAAAACTTGCCCCAGTGTGCAGTTTTAAATTCTTTCAAAATTTATCTAACATGGGAGGTGATCATCAAGATGAGTTTTACGAAATGAAAAATCCTTTTGAAGGCTCAAAAGCATTAGCAAAAAATAAATAATATTTGGATAGAAGAAATGATATCTGCTCATCTTTCTATCATCCTTTAGAAACAATTAAATTATTAGAACTCTTGTCACATTATTGTTTTCGATGCACTTATGAGGTAAAAACTTATGATTTTACATTTCCTTGAAACAAAAAAAGATTTCTCAAAATAAAGATAATCATTCATTAAAAAATAATCGCAAATAGTTATTGAAAACCTTTACAAGGAAATCAAATTCCTCTAGAAGGCTAACACTTGAAAGAATATTGCCACGGCCATCTCTTATTCAATTTCCTCTCGTATTCTGGTCATGATTAGAGAGTGGATTGTTGTTAACATTAGATTATTCGGCTACCTTAAACACCAGCTAATTAGTATCTACCATGGTGTCTTGAATCTTGTGTTTCAGCTGATAGCATTTATCGGTAGAATGCCCAACTTCTCCAGAATGATAAGCACAGATTTCATTGGCATTATAGTTTCTTTGATTTTTTTTCTCCAAGTGTAAGAATAGAAAATATCTTGTTTTGAGCCAACATAGTTTGATAAAACTGTAACCATGGCATAGATAGAGGAGTGAAGTTTCTTGGGAGTCTCCTAGGAGCTTGTTGTTGAGTAGGGAAAAATTGTTGTGAAGGAAAATTTTGATAATGAAAGTTGGGAGAGGCTTGAATCTGGTTGATATAATAAGGTGGCAATGCTGCATTGTAGGGTCGTGGGGAGGATAGATTGTGTGGAAAACCAAATGACATGTTTGGATTAAAAGCAGAGTAAGGAATCCACTTTGGAAAACTGAATTGAGCATTCTAAGAAGTTAATTGAGTATTTACCACATTAGTCTCGGCTTTTTTTTTCTTTGATAAGATTCCTTTTTTGCTATTAGAAGAGTTTGTGTGATTCATTCAGAATCCACAATAATTTGTCTAGATCAGATTCCTTCTTCAGTCAAAATGTCACGCCCCTGATCCGTACTTATCAGGCACGTGTCATTCGCCGTATCCATGAAACCGTACTCCTATGAATACAAGGTATCATTCATATATAGTAACCTTAAATATAAATTACGCAGCAAAAATATCTACTTACAAATGATATCCAATTTAATGCGGTACTTATTCAAATAATAAATCCTAAAATAAATAAAAATATAGTGACACGAGCACACATACTCTACTTATTCTAATAGATGGACTATTTAAAGTCAAACAACAATATTAGAATCCTATTACTAAATAACAATCTTCTTTGTCCGAGTGCGTTTATGCTTTATCCTCTATGATGACGTACTCGTATTCGTCATCTGTACAAAAATATAAGGAATGGGGTGAGCGACAAGTCACCTAGTAGATAGCACTTACTCCCTGCTGGATCATGCAGTTACATGTACATATACTTTCACAAAGACCATACAAGTCATACTATCACACGCATATGCTTTTATCAAATCATCTTTCTAAATCGTATGTCATTTTCATTACATATAGTCATGCAATTCAACTTGTATTTTGAAATTCATGTATCATTTATCTATATCAAGTGATTTAACATATACTTTTTATATAATCTATGACATATGAAAAATTCAATTTCAAATCATGTACACTTACTTAGAGGCTCAAAACAATACGTGCTTTCATCGATTCTGAGTACTCAACCTAGTGATGGACCTCACTAGAAGAGGTTGTCAAGAAGTTTCCATGGAACCACTTGACCTATCGTATGTCGTTTATCATTTATCAAGATATTAGTATACTAGTATATCAGTATAAGTCAGGATTATAATCCCTATCGACTATTTCGTATCCGTTTAAAGTCTTTGTCCATTAATGTTTATCCATTCGTGACATGCATTTCATACATATTAAAAATCATGCATATATCACGTTTCTATAATTTAAAAATCAAGCACGTCAATGTCTCAAATAGCCATACATGATCCAGATTTTCATAATCAAATAATCATTTCGTAAAACATATTTCATAAAACAATTAAGAAAAACATGCAAATTCATAAAATCATTTAAGAAAATATACGGGTTCGTAAAATAATTTACAAATCAGAGGGTAAGTACCACCTACTTTGATATGCCAAAAAATGCGTTACTCTTGTACTTGCTCCTTTCCAGTATTTTCTATCAAAATTCATGTTTCTATTAGTTACTACATGCTTGGCATTTAATTAAATATCCTATAACAATTCCCTAAATACTCAACCTTTCCATACATCTATAATTATCCTAATATTCGCAAAAATAAAATTTACTATAATATCATATAGTTTTCTTGCAGTAAAAAGTGCTTTGAAGTCACTATTATAACCTTATAAGACTTACTATAATTAAAAAAACTCATTTATAATATTCAAAAAAATATTTGGACTCTATTTGAGCTAAACAAAACATTTTAGAATAGTTTACAAACTTAGAATTCAAAATCCATTCGGGTCTTTTCGTAACTTTGAAAAACTAATTTGGGCATTTAAGTAACTTTTAAAATAGTTGAGGGTATTTTGGTCATTTCACAAGGTCATTAGGGTTCTCTATATATTCATAAAACCTTTTGGGGTTAAATATTAACTTCATTTAAACTTTTAGGGGTCAATTTATCATTTATAGAAACTTTCAGGAACTTATGTGAAATTTTAACAAAGTATAAGGATCTTTTTATAATTGCAGAAGAGATCCCATGGACTGATGGAGTCATTTGAAAAAATATCCGGGCTTATCTATAATTTCAGAACCTCAAAAGGGCTCAATCCATTGCTATAAAAGTTTCTTTGGACCTTTGTAAAAGTTGTATAAAACTTTGGGGGTTAAGATGCAATTTTGGAAACTTTTGTCAGATCTCATCTTCTTCCTCCCATCATTCACCATGCCTACAACTATTTTTTTTTATTTTTTTATTTCTAGTCTCCTCTCTCTAATATTTTTTCTTCTTCCTTCAATTCTACTCTCCAATCTCCTTTCTCTATGATCAAATCACTCTTTTTAAAATAATAATAATAATAATAATCTAGCAATAATAAAATACTATTATAATTTTAAAAAATAAAATTTTCATATACACAAATCCGATTTTAATCTCAAGAAGATAATTTTATGAATTAACTAGTAATAGTAACTTTTACATTAATTGAACTAACTTCCTACACAAATAATCTAATAAAGTGAATAACTAATATTCAAAATAATTAAGCGTCTAATTTTTCCAAAATTAAAAACGAAAATAATTAATTAAGACTAAATAAGAAGAAGACTAACCTCTAATATGGCTAAAATTCTCTCCAACATTTGGGTTACATAAGAAAAAAAAAAGAATCATATACTTTACCCTATAGTATATATAGCCTAATCATTACTTGTAAATATCTGTATCGTTATTTGCACATATGTAGTACCGAAGTAATTGTACTAGGAGTAGGATAGTACTATTTTAGTTTTTTCATTCTCCTAGGACTCTTATACCGTTTTATCTTCTAGTAGGTTTAAGTATTTTATTTTAAATAAATAAAATAAAAATCGTGGATATTACACAAAATACCAGCACTAATCACTTCAGTAAAATAATGCCCTTTCATAGTCACAAACTCCTTGTAATAGGGGTGTTGTAGAGCACAGATAAAAAGTTTCACCATTTCAGATTCTTCCATAGGATGGTGAACTTGAGCAGCCATGTCTCTCCACCTCTGGGCATAAATTTTGAAGGATTCACTTGGTTTCTTAAAAACAGACAACAATTCAAATTTGTCCGTAGCATTATTTATGTTGTTCTTGTATTGACTCATGAAACAAGTAGCAATATCATCCGAAGAATAAAGTTTTGAAGGATCCAACTTTATATACCACTCAAAGCACTACCAGACAAACTTTTCTGAAATAGTTGCATCCTCAATTGGTCATTTCCAGCATAAGCTCGTAAATCATTAGCATAGATTCTCAAATGCATGTAGGGCGGATACTTATATAGTTACCAATACCATTATATTTTGTAAATTATAGCATTTTGAAATTTTCAAGATATTACAAACTAGGGAACAAAATCAAATCTAAAAAACGAGTATTCCTATATGAATTAGAGCCTTTCATGGAGAGAACAGATTCCTCCAATGATTGCAATTTCAAAATCAACTCCTTGGCCTCTTCAGACTGGGCTAAGTTAGTCTCACCTACTATTACATTTTTAGTAGTGACCGAGAGAACAGGTATAGTGTTGATGGCAAAAGAAATTTGATTGTTAGGGGTTGGCATTTGGGAAGTTGGCATGATAGGAGCGAAGATCAAATTTTGGCTATTAGGATTTGTGCCTTGGACGGGTGGGACGACAGTAGTAGAAGCTGTAGTAGTAGCAGTTGGAAGTGGATTTTGGCCAATAGAAGGTTCAAGATTTGCAGCATGAGGGTCCATTGAAAGGTAGAGATTCATCATATTCATGAAGTTCTCCATTTTTGTGGCCATGTTTTCCATTTTCTATGGATGCATCAAAGTAAACTCAACCTTAAAAACTGCCTCTTGGGCAGTTGAGGATTCAAATGTTTAACTAGTAGGGAAACTTTGGCTGGTTTTTTCAGTGGTCATTATTTGCTTAGCTCTTGATCAAGTAAGGATGGGATCACAATTTGGAAAATTTTACTTACGAAGAGCTATCTTGAAAATTGTTGAATTTTAAAAACATTAAAAAATATCAAATTTATTGAAATGAATGATATGATCATACAGATGTGATGTAATGCATGCGTAAATTTAATGCAATATATGCAAAGGGAAGAAAAAAAGTTTAGTAATTGTGTTAGAAAAAAATGTAGGTCCTATGAGGTGTGCCTTTTTATGCAAAGGATTTACCTAATATAATGATATTCTTGTGAGTAGGGTAACGTACTCTTAGATGTTGATCCGACTTAAGATTGAATGATGTATTAGATGGATCAAGTCATTACCTTACTTTTACCCTACTTATTTGGATATTGCCAAACTTTAAACGCACATTTGCAATTAAGGGTAATCTACTAATTTATCCTAAAAAAAATTAATGAAATTCTCTTATCTAATGCTCATGAATGCAATGAAGATTTTTTTCTTTTGTTTTTTGTTTTTTTGGGAAAATAATAAAAAATAAATTAAAATTTTTCTATTTTATTTTTAAAAAAACTAAAGAAAAATGCATGAATTATTCTTTTTTATTAATATGCAACAAAAAAAAAGAAAAAAATAATAATGCAATTATGAATTTTTTTATTTTTTTAAAATGTCTTTTATTTTTTATATGCAATAAAAACAACAATATAAATTCAAAATCAGTAGAATTACAAAAATTTAAAACTGCTCAATAAATAAAAAATACACATCATTTCAATACATGTACAATGATATTGAAATTCACTAATATATTTATTCTAGACTCGGTTGGTTTTGGTTCTTGAACTTTCAAACTGGAGGACTCAAAAAATAATATTTTCATCAATTCCAAGGGTCTCAGGTTAGTGGTTCAAGTTAGACTCATAACCCTTGGTTCAACATTGGTACAGGCGCATCGCATCCTGTACCCGCATACTTATATGAGGTTCGAATTCTAAAAGGGAAGTGGGACAGCACCCAACGGGTTATGTAGATGAGTGATGCATGATGTGTCTCTTAGAGTCGAAGTAATTTAAACTACTCAAACGAAATATTTACAAATAACAATTAACAAAATGAACAAAAGAAAAATATTTAGCTAAACAAATAAAAATGAAAATAAAATACAAAACACAAAAAGAACTACCATAAAGCAACTCAAGAGGCCTTAATATTAAGAGAATAAACATAAATATTGCTCTAACTCTCTAGCATCCCTATTGGAGTCGCCAAACTGTCACGTCCCATTTTTAACAAAATATATAAAAATATTGAAATTAAATAAAAGAAATAAAAAAGAAAGGGGTCCAAATAGGGTTAATAAAAATGTGACAGTAGGCCCAATTAAATAAATTTAGGAAAAAGGACTTTTTTTTTTTTAAATGATTCGCCACTCGCTATAATTAGATTTTCAGTGTACCATGTCACCAAGATTGAATCATTCTCATACACCTAAACATTTACCAAGATGACTCCTAGTCTTTCGAAAAACTATAAATTTGGGTTCAGGAGTCTTATTGCGAAAAAGGAAGGTTAGCCTACTTTATAGGTAACCTAAGCACCATTTTACTCCTAGTAAATCCGATTGCAAATTTAATTTAATCTTTTAATTTTAAAGCCAAAAAAGTGAATTGATTTATGCTAGACAATTAAAATGAACAATAAAGTAAAAAAAAAAATACATAGTCCTATGTCCCAATATTGGGCTCATATGAATTCTAAAAGAGAAAAGAGAAAAAAAAAATCAAATAAATAAAAGAATAAAATACATTAAACTAAGTTTTTTTAACAAATTCATAATGTAATATGCAAACATACAAAGAACATATTTGTAAGAGAACTAGAACATGCCAAGGATCATATGAAGTCACACAAATGAATAATGATTTTGTCTCATATCATAAATATTTTAGATATTACAAAAAAAAAATAAATAAATAAAGACTTACAATCTTTTGACGAAATTAGATGGTAGGGTTGGAAAGATTTGAACTCTAATTATGATGATTATGGCAATTCTCCCTTTTCCGCTTATAAAAATTATGGAGTATTCTTCTACCAGAATTTCACTAGTGTATAAGTTTTGTGATTGTGAGGTAGTGAGAATGATATTGAAAATGAGTATGTCAATGGTGAATCAAATGGAGAGGAGTAGTGGGGTATTTATAGCGGTTCTGAAAACTAGATATAAAGTTAGAAGATGACGGGGATATAGGTGAAGATGGATAAAGACGAACTCTAGAGATTAAGATAGAAATGGCCAACAATAGGCATAAGAAAAACTAGCATAAATCTTCGCATTTTCTTCAAAAATATTATTTCCTAATTATCTTGAAAATGGATAAATAGAAAAAAAATATTTAAAAAATAGGTGTCTACATAGTTGTCCTACCCAGAAGCAGAAGAGATAGATGTTATTTTTCTAGTTTTGTTTTTTCTAGTTAAATGGAGATGTGCTACTATCTTGATATTTAACTCTTATTGTAGCCAAAGAGGAAAATTAAAGTTTTTTTTGCTCCTCTAATTTTTACTCCTCTTGGAACATTCTAAATTTACTTTTCTTATTTTTAGTAGACATTTTTTTCTAAAATGATGCTTTTATTCTCAGAGATCATGACCCCACGACATTGTCGGTGTTGAGTTCTTCAAATAAGCCAACTTTAAATCATGTCAAATAAAAAAGAAAAGGTCAATGTCCTACTCTTAAAAGTCAATTAATAGGTAGTAGTTGATTTAACACAATAAAAATCTTACATTCAATTATAACTATGCAATTTAAAACAATAAAAATTAGCAATCGTTAAAGTAACAATATTTTTTTGTACTATTAAGAAATTTTACATATAATTATTGGATTCAATGGTCGTTATCCTAATTTTTTTCAAAATAAAAAAAAATGCTATACTAGTATGGACAACCTGAATTGAATAGGTAAGAGTAGCTTCAATAATCAATGATGAGCACATATGAAAGATGGATGCAGTAATTGAACCTTCATCTTCTTCTAAAGAACTCAATGGTTTCGCCAGAAGTGTTAAGAAGATTAAGTATTCCAAACCTTCCCCAACTCCAATTATCATATCCTACAAAGACAAGCTTGTTCACACTAAGAATCTGTGTTTGAATGATATTCACTGTATCTACCTTCTTTCACCCTTGGAAGAGAAGTCCGACTTTGAGGACTTTATGGACTCTATCCCTACTATATATTAAACTTTCGAAAGAAGATAAGAATTTGTCAACCTTTCCTTCAAACTATCATTGCTAAAGTGATAGTTAAAAATGTGGGTTTCAAATATTTTGATTCAAATGTGAGATCTATTTGGAACCCAAGTGGAACTATCAACATAATCAATCCAGGCAAAGATTATTATGCTATCAAAATCATTGATGAGGACGACTTTGTCAAGATTATATCTGATGGACCTTGGTTTCAAGTTAGCAAACTTCATGTTTCTATTCGTCTTTGGGAACCAAACTTCACACCGCACTTGAATTCCCTCTCCAAGACAACAATTTAGGTTAGGTTTCCTTCCTTACCCCTTGAATATTATGACAAGGACATCCTAATAGGTATTGGAAATGTTTTAGGGCTTCCTTTCTACACAAAGCTCACTTGCATGCTGGCAAACCTGGCAATTCTGTAGCCAATCTGATTTGGAGACAAAAATATAAAAACAAAGTCAACAAGTCTGCTGCTTTGACCAGCTAAAGAAAGATTGAAAAAGGCGTATCCCCAAGAGGCATGTGATCCCGTCCTAGAATTTGCATGATTCCAATATATCATGTGAAACCATTTTTTTTTTTTTTTGGAAACCTCAGACTTTTAACCTCAAAAAAAGTTTCCAACTCTCATACCCTGTTCAATTAAAGGGAAAACTTCTGATCATGGTCAAACGCTTGACCAAGCTGTACCAATTCTCAACTACAGAAGTCATGATTGTCAACATACTTATGTTTTTCCTCAAACTACTACGTATTGTTTATGACCTTTCTAGCATTCAAAATTGCAAGGACTCCTTGACACTAGAACCAGCCTCTAGTGCTGGCAAATTTCATAGGAAAGGTAAGATCTCTATTTCATGGAAGGGCCTTGTAACTCAAAAAGCAAAGAAGCTTAAACAAAAATCTAGCACTTTGAAGACCAACCCCATCTCCTCGACTCCAACCAACCACGGCAGCATAGTCAAGCACCAACAACAACTCCATCACACATATCCCTGTTGGGAAGAAAATGGGAATAACGCAACGACACAATTACCCAAGAAAATTTTCCCACCACTTAAACAAATCATAGGACAAACCCAAATAATAAATAAACAAACGAATAAAATCAACAAGCACAGAATACACAGGATTTTTACGTGAAAAAATCCTTCAATGTGAATAATAAAAATCACGGGACTTAATCCAAAAATATTCCACTATTAACAGATCAATAAGTGACAACAAAACGAATCTCCAGTAAATACCTGGAACTCAAATACGCCCCTACTCACTACCAAAAGTGAAATAAACAATTTGACAATACACAACAATCCAAATCACAGGTATAAAAGCCCAACCACTAGATAAGAAAAAATAATGATATGACTGTATAGAATGTAGGCCCACAATGTTGAAAATAATATACTAAAATTTCACTGCAAAGGGAGCAAAATTCACCGTCAGATCGAAACACGAACTTGTTGATTTTCTCCCCTAAAGATTGGAACTACTACTGCCTTTTTCTCAAAGCTTTTCCCATATACGGCTGACTTGAATAAGCAGTCTTTTTATCCATTTTCCTTGCTAGGGTCACATGCACACACAATGCAATTCTTTCCTTTTGCTTTGGGATTCCTTTTTTATTTTGGTTTGGGAGTCTTGGCTTGTGGTCCCACTTGAGGAAGGACTCACGCACATCAAACTCCTCTTCCGAGTCAAGTGGAGGTATTTTCCAAACCAGCAATCATCATAAACGACAAGTCTCGAACTTTTCCCTTGTTAGAGATTTTATCAACATGTCTGAACGATTATCATCCGTATGGATTTTCACAAGTTCAATCATTTTAGAGTCCAGAACATTCCGTATCCAATAATACCGCACATCAATGTACTTAGATCTCCCATGAAAAATCGGATTCTTGCCAAGATGAATAGCACTCTGGCTATCATAGTGTAACATATATTGCCTCTGAGTAAAACCGAGTTCATGCATGAACTTCTTCATCCATAGCAACTCCTTGCAGGCTTCGATACAAGCAATGAACTCTGTCTCAATAGTAGATCTTGATTGCCATGCCACAGCTTTCCCTACAAATGTAATCAAGTACCCAAAAGTAGACTTTCTTGTGTCAACATCCCTGACCATATCTAAATCTATGTAACCACAAATAATAGGTTTACCAGTACCAAAATACAGTTTCAAATTTGATGTACCCCGAAAATACCTTATAATCCACTTCACAGCATTCCAATGCTCTCCTTCCAACCATGATTTTTCAGAAATTGGCTAACAGTACCAACTGCATGGGCAATGTCTGGTCTAGTGCAAACCATAGCATACATCAAACTCCCTACTGTCGATGCATAAGGAACACATTGCATGTCTTCTTTCTCTTTATCACTAGACGGAGCTTGTCTAGTGCTAAGTTTAAAGCGCGTAGCGAGAGAAGTGCTTACCACTTTAGCTTTATCTATGCAAAACCGCTGAAGTATCTTTTCCACGTACTTTTGTTGAGACATCCATAACTTCTTGGCCACTCTATCTCGAGTAATCTACATGCCAAGAATCTGCCTTGCTAGTCCCAAGTCTTTCATGGCAAAAGACTTATGTAGCTCTTTCTTCAACTTGTCAATTCTGTTAGAATTATGACCAACAATCAATATGTCATCAACATAAAGTAGTAAAATGATGAAGTCATTATCAGAGAACTTCTGCACAAATACACAATGGTCGGAAGTAGTCTTCTTGTACCCTTGTTAGATCATCACTGACTCAAATTTCTTGTACCCTCCACTGCTTAGGAGCTTGTTTTAGGCCATACAATTATTTTTTTAACCTGGAAACTAAATTCCCTTTCCCCTTCACCACAAAACCTTTCGGCTACTTCATATAAATTTCTTCCTCCAGATCACCATGAAGGAACATAGTTTTGACATCCATTTGCTCCATTTCAAGATCAAGACTTGCTGCCACATCGAGTACCACTCAGATGGAAGACATCTTAACAACAGGAAAGAAGATTTTTGCAAAGTCAATACCTTTCTTCTGACTGAAACCCTTGACTCCCAATCTAGCTTTGTACTGTGAAAATGAAGACCTTTCTCCATTCTTCAATCTATAGATCCACTGATTTTTCAAACCTCTTATGTTCTTCGGTAGCTTCACTAATTCATATGTGTGGTTGTCGTGCAGTAATTTCATCTCATCACCCATAGCACCAAACCACTTTGCCTTCTGCTCACTCTTCATGGTCTCATCGTAACTCTCTGGTTCTCTCCCATCTGTGAGGAGCACCTTCTCTTATACAAACTGATAAGTTCATAATTGTACTATATTTTATGTGTCAATTATCACATTTTTATGTGTTGTAAGCAAGATTTGAGTTATTATTGAGTTTAATTTGGTTATTCTTAGTTTTTGTAGGGTTAAAGTGAAAAAGAGCTGAAAAAGATGAAAGAAAATGCTAAGAACGGAACATGCATGAGATTCTATGGGCATCTTGTTCAAAATTGCAAGGTTGCAAAATGTGTACCGGCGAGGAGTGATTCTGATACAGTTTGGTAGATTCAGTATAACTTTCTTATATGAGCTCCAATTGAGGTGATTTAAGATGTTTTGGAAAGGTAAGACATAGATCTACAACTTTTATATTTTGAGTTTTCCCAAATTCAGCCTACATCAGGGTTAAAATTGAAGCCTAAAGTGAAGCCCAGTGCACATGCGCTGAGGTTGTGCAGCGCATATGCGCTGGCAACTTTTCAGCACTGCCTAGCGAGCACATGCACCCAAAATACGCTGCGCATGTGCTGCGAAGCAGCAGAATTGCGTATTTTTGAGTTTTTGATGGATTTTTTCGCCCGGTTGGATATTTTTCACCCGATTTCGCATTCTTATCTGTAGGCATTAGTTGTAACCCTAAGTACTCATTATAAATACCCCATTTAGGGTGAGAAAAAGGGATCGACCCTTTATTTTCTTTTGGCTAGGGTCTTTAGCAGTAGAAATTCCTCTTTATTCTTTCATGGCACTTTGTGCCTCAAACTTTTTCTTGGTAGAGGGACTTGAAGCCATGGTCAATTCTACAAAGTTGTGAGACTTCTTGTGCTTAAATTATTCACTTTTATCTCAAGTATTGGTTATTTTTCTGCAATTAAATTTATGATTGTTCTTTTTAACTTATGATTGTTGCAGAATATTAAGTCATTAGAATTAATCTACTGCTAGATTGTTTTAACCGCGTGTGTTTAATTTAATCTGTGAAGCAACTAAATTTGATAATTACTGGATTTGTGTTGTTGAATTTGGGAAATTAACTCATCTAATTGGCAAAACCGTGTGTGTTTATGTTTAATTAGCCGAATTGTTCTTGTTGATTTTAATGCTTCTATTAAATTAATCTTTGGCGCTTGTTTGGGTTAATTTAATAGTTAGGGTTAATTGGATCGCGTGTTGAAAATTAACCACTTTAGAAAGAAATAAGAATCAACTTTGAATTGGTATTCATTCGAGTTAATTCTTCAATTAGTGCTTGACATAAATTGAATTATCTTGTGTGTCAAGGATCGACTAGTGAAATTGCCATGGTGGATATGACCAAAACCAAGACTTTTCTTACATCAAATTTTTTCAATTATTTTATTATTTAATTTTAGTAAAAAGTATTCAAAACTCCCATTTTTCCATTTAGCACGAAAATAAACTCCGTTCTCTGTGGGACGACCTGTACTCACCGCTACTACATATTGAAGTTGTTAATTTTGGGTGCTTACGATAGCATTGCAACTCGACAGAATATTATTTGCACGACCAAAATTTTAGACACGCCTTTGTCTGGGAGTACGTAATAGTGGGGTAAAGGAGCACGTACTCATCTGATGAATAACGAGTAGATGGAACTCTAACCCTTTTCGACCTCTTTAGTGGAATTTCAGGTTCATTAACTCCACCAGCAGGATCATCTGCCTCATCAGCAGCATAGTTAGTATCACCCTCACATTGGTTATCATGATGTTGTACCTCATTATGATTTTCATTATCAGCTACATCAGGCACATGTGTTACAGAAGCAGGAAGTGGATCTAAGTCTACCAGACCATCAGTACTTGTAGACTCTAACTTTTCTTTCTTGCCAATATATTCAATTGTTTGATCCTTCATGAAGATAACATCACGATGTGACACCCCATGCCACATCGGAAGTGGGACGGGATATTGTATTGTTTATAACACCTTGAATTGTGGGCTATTTACAACTTGTTAACCATTTTGAGCCCGTTATTTCTGCTCAAAATTTGATGGGCCAGCCCAGGATCTGGAGTGTTACAGTTAGTATCGGTACAGAGCGAATCTCGTGTAGTCTCTGCACGGGGTAAGATTGGGCCAGTGGTATTGGGCCGCGACTATATAAGGGAGTCTAGGAACTAAGTGCTGTGCGGGACTAAGTGCTACGTCGATCTAAAGGCGGGAGCCACCTCTAAAACCCGTACGAGTCACCTATAGAATCTTGCATAACTAAGTATGGTCCAGTATAAGCCTTGCGAGGACGCAAGGCCTTAAAGAGGGGTGATTGTGACGCCCCATCCCATATCGAAAGTGGAAGGAGATATTGTATTGTTTATAACACCTTGGGTTGTGGCCTACTTACAATTTGGCTTAAGCATTTTGAGCCTGTTGTTTCTGCTCAAAAGTTGTTGGGCCAGCCCAGGACTCGAGGTGTTACACACGACTTCTCACAAGTTTCTTGGAAATCGGATTATAAAATCTATGGCCAAATTCATCATGAACATAGCCAACAAAGATGCACTGTCTAGTTTTGACCTCCAACTTGGACCTCTCGTCTTTAGGCACAGACTGCACAAAAGCTTTGAACCAAATACACGCAAATGGTCATAAGATACCTCATTGCCATGTCAACTTGCAAAGCAACAACGGGAGATAAATTTATAACATGTGCAACAGTATATAATGCCTTACCCCAAAATGTATGTGGCAATTTTGCTTCAAAAAGTAAACATCTGAATTGCTCCACCAATGTCCTGTTTATCCTCTATGCCAGGCCATTCAATTGAGGAGTTTTGAGAGGCGTCTTCTGGTGTCTTATACCCTGTTATCTATAATAGTCATCAAACGGTCCAGGATATTCGCCATCATTGTCAAAATGAATACATTTCAGTTTCTTACCTATTTCCAGAAGCCTGAAACTGCCTAAAGATACCAAACACACCTGATCTTTTAACTTCAAGGCATACACCCACAGTTTCCTTGGACAGTCATCAATAAATGTGACAAAGTAGAGTGCACCACTAAACGTTTTCGTCTTTATTGGACCACAGAGATTTGACTGGACTAATTCAACTAATTTTGATTACTCCTTGTTGGAGGATAACTCTCGAAAGAGACCCTATTCTGTTTCCCTGCCAAGCAATGCCCACATCTTTTCAGTTTAGAAATCTTTAGCCTAGAAAGTAAATTCTTCTTGGCCAAACAACTAAATCCCTTCTCATTGATATGGCTAAGCCTCTTGTGTCATAGCTCTGAAGAAGCACTGACTTCAACTGCATTGATATTATCAATGCACACGGAAGCCTTAGTCCAATACAAGCCCGAACTCTTCTTCCCACATGCCACAATCAAAGAACCTTTGGTTATCTTGCATTGCCCATTACTTGGGTGCTAATATAACCCTAATCATTTAGTACACCAATCAAAATCAAATTCAGACAAACATCTAGTGCATGTCTGATATCTCGTAGAATCAATTTAACTCTAGTGCAGGTTTTCAATACAACAATCCCTACGTCGGCTACCCTCGACTGGCCATCGTTACCCATTTTCAATATGTCGATGTCACCGAAAATATAAGATGTGAAGAAATCCTGGTTCTTGATGTCACATGGAAGCAGGCACCACTGTCGATGACCTAATTTGATTCATCACTGGCAACATTGATCATATTTTCATCCAAGATAATCACCAAATCCTCTATAGCAGTGGTGGCAACACGATCATCATTGTCACTATCCTTCTTTTTTTATTTACCTCTGTTCTCCCTTTTTAGCTGCTTGTAATTTTTTTTTGATTTGTAATTTCTTGCTACAATGATGATACTCAAGAATCTCGTACCTTGATTTCGATTTGCCCCACTTTTACATCTATTGGATTCTCCTTTTTCTCTATTTCTGCCTCTCTCCGATTTTTCGCAATTAAAACCTTGAACTGTGAAGTCGATACCTCTTGAGTTCTTCGCCTCACCTCTTCATTCAAAACGGCCTTCTATACATAACTCAAGGACACAGTACTACCAAGAGCAGAATTACTCAACGTGACACGAAAAATTTTCTAAGAATCTGATAGAGTATTCAGCAACCAAAGTCCTATAATTTCATTTTCAAATGCTGACACCCATACGTGACAATTGGTCAAAACACCTTTGAAACTCATTTACGTGGTCAGAAAATGAATATCCTTCTGTGTACTTCAAATTTATAGCTTGTTTTAGCAAGAATAACTTGTTATTGCCAAATTTTGAAGTATACAAGGATTCAAGTTTTTCCTACAGGGTTCTAGCATGTTTGTCATTGATGATGTGATTCAAAACATTATCGTCTACCCACTGCGGAATGAAGCCACAAACCATCTCGTGCTCAAAAGCCTAATCCAAATCAGACATAGACGAGTTTTTCATCAGAAAATATCGATAAATGTAACTTCTTCACAAAAAGTACCCTTCCATTTATAATAGTTAGGGTCATTCAAACTAATCATCCTACTGTAATTGGGTTCTTTATTTATTCAAGTAAAAAAAAAAAATCGAACAAATATAGCCTAGCTCTGATACCACTGGTTGGGAAAAAATGGGAATATGAAACAAAATAATTACCAAAGAAAATTTTTTCACCACTTAAATAAATGGTCTTTCGTACGTAGAACAGACCCAAATAGTAAATAAATAAACAAATAAAATCAACAAGCACAGAACACATAGGTTTTTAACATAGAAAACCCTTTCAATGTAAATAGTAAAAACCATGGGACTTAGTCCAGAAATATTCCACTATCAACGTATTAATGAGTACAGTAAAATGAATCTCTGGTTAAACACCTGGAACTCAAACACGCTCCTACTCGCTACCAAAAGTGAAATAAATAATTTGACAGTACACAATAATCGAAATCACATGTATAAAACCCAACACTAGATAAGAGAAAATAACGATTTGACCGTACCGCATACTTGAACTTTCAAACTGGAGGACTCAAAAAATAATATTTTCATCAATTCCAAGGGTCTCAGGTTAGTGGTTCAAGTTAGACTCATTCAACATTGGTACAGGCACCACTGTCTTCAACTGACTTCAACTGCATTGATATTATCAATGCACACGGAAGCCTTAGTCCAATACAAGCCCGAACTCTTCTTCCCACATGCCACAATAACAAAGAACCTTTGGTTATCTTGCATTGCCCATTACTTGGGTGCTAATATAACCCTAATCATTTAGTACACCAATCAAAATCAAATTCAGACAAACATCTAGTGCATGTCTGATATCTCGTAGAATCAATTTAACTCTAGTGACAATTGGTGTATTCAGCAACCAAAGTCCTATAATTTCATTTTCAAATCTGACACCCATACGTGACAATTGGTCAAAACACCTTTGAAACTCATTTACGTGGTCAGAAAATGAATATCCTTCTGTGTACTTCAAATTTATAGCTTAATAGTCATTTGAAAATTATTGAGAGATGGTTGGGAAAAAATGGGAATATGAAACAAAATAATTACCAAAGAAAATTTTTTCACCACTTAAATAAATCGTAGAACAGACCCAAATAGTAAATAAATAAACAAATAAAATCAACAAGCACAGAACACATAGGTTTTTAACATAGAAAACCCTTTCAATGTAAATAGTAAAAACCATGGGACTTAGTCCAGAAATATTCCACTATCAACGTATTAATGAGTACAGTAAAATGAATCTCTAGTAAACACCTGGAACTCAAACACGCTCCTACTCGCTACCAAAAGTGAAATAAATAATTTGACAGTACACAATAATCGAAATCACATGTATAAAACCCAACACTAGATAAGAGAAAATAACGATTTGACCGTACCCGCATACTTGAACTTTCAACTAACTGGAGGACTCAAAAAATAATATTTTCATCAATTCCAAGGGTCTCAGGTTAGTGGTTCAAGTTAGACTCATTCAACATTGGTACAGGCACCACTGTCTTCAACTGACTTCAACTGCATTGATATTATCAATGCACACGGAAGCCTTAGTCCAATACAAGCCCGAACTCTAGTTCCCACATGCCACAATCAAAGAACCTTTGGTTATCTTGCATTGCCCATTACTTGGGTGCTAATATAACCCTAATCATTTAGTACACCAATCAAAATCAAATTCAGACAAACATCTAGTGCATGTCTGATATCTCGTAGAATCAATTTAACTCTAGTGACAATTGGTGTATTCAGCAACCAGATGTGTATAATTTCATTTATAAATCTGACACATTTGACTCGTGACAATTGGTCAAAACACCTTTGAAACTCAGATACGTGGTCAGAAAATGAATATCCTTCTGTGTACTTCAAATTTATAGCTTGTTTTAGCAAGAATAACTTGTTATTGCCAGATTTTGAAGTAATACAAGGATTCAAGTTTTTCCTACAGGGTTCTAGCATGTTTGTCATTGATGATGTGATTCAAAACCCACTTTGATCAACATATTAATGAGTACAGTAAAATGAATCTCTAGTAAACACCTGGAACTCAAACACGCTCCTACTCGCTACCAAAAGTGAAATAAATAATTTGACAGTACACAATAATCGAAATCACATGTATAAAACCCAACACTAGATAAGAGAAAATAACGATTTGACCGTACAGAATGTAGCCCACAGTACCGAGAATAATATACTGAAACCTCACTGTAAATAAAACAAAATTTACCGTTTAATCAAAACACAAACTTACTGATTTTCTCCATTAAAAATTGGAAGTGCTGCTGCCTTTTTCTCAAAGCTTTTCCCATATACGGCTGTCTTGAATAAGCAGCCTTTTTATACCTTTTTCTTGCTAGAATCACATGCACACACTGTACAATTCTTTTCTTTTGCTTTAGGATTTCTTTTTTGTTTTTTGTTTACGAGCCTTGGCCTGTGGTCCCACTTGAGGAAGGACTCACCAACATCAACCCCCTGTTACCAGCTGATCCGGGAGGTATCTCTTACAACAACCTGCTCCGAGTCAAGATCATCTGGAGCTACTCGGCATCGATTCCACTCCTAAGGTTTTCAACGAGGGTGCCGCCGGCATCTATTTCGGATCCTTCAAGAATGGGAGCGCAACACTTGGGAATGCTTCATTTTTGGGGATGGCAAAACTCAATAGCATTCTCGATGGAAATTTGTCCCGGCACTCCCCTAGTAGAGCCAACCATGCAACCTCTCTTGATGACTTCAGCCTTCTTTTGGTCATTCAACCTGAGCACCCAAAGGACCCTTCTTCCAGCTAGAAGCTCAGCAATCTCGGGACCTAACATCTCAATTCTTCCAAGGATAGATACATTAGAAAATGTATAAACTCGGAAGTGTTGGTGAAGAAAGGTTTATTTTTCTATACTTCCCGGAGGGTTTTATATTGGCTAGGCTATTGAGGATGTATCATATAATAAGAAATTTACATAGGTTTCAAACGATAAACCTAATATCAGTTTTAAGCCTGGTTCTATTTATCAGAAAGTTATAAACTGTTTTTTTAATTGAAAAATTCATTTTTAGAAAAATTAGTGTAGAGTTGCTTTCTAAATTTTTTTTTAACTAATCTAAACATAAAAAGCAAAAATATTTTTCCAATGTTTGTCCATAAATTCTTTTAAAATAGCGACTTTCCATTTTCAAATTAAAAACTGTTAAGAACAAACCCTCAGTGTTGTACAGTCATACAAGTTTCAATTTGTACAATACCCATGTATATAAATCCTCTGGCAAAAATAATTATATCTCATGTGTGACTTATTTATCTTCAACCAGTCATGTCAGCGTATTGCACTTCTACACTGTTGATGAAGAAAGGTTTGTTTTTCTACACTCGCAAAGGGGGATTTATTTCAGTACACTAGAAGTTGGATGGCCCAAGTTATGTTAACGAACATCAATTAGTGGTTTGTAATATTGAGAATTTTGTTATTTACATTAAATAATTTATTGTGAATAAGCAATAAGAAATTAATACTAGTAGACAGAAAATGCACAACAATAAAATAAACATGTACACATGTTATCCTCACATATAACTATCAATTGTAACGAACTTTTACTTTTATACACAAAAGACAAATGACATTTTTATCCGTCAACGTGTACCAAACTTAGTTGATTAATCTATAGAAAATCATTGTTATTCTCTTTTAATACAAAATAAAAATTTTAAATCGTTGAATAATTAAAAAATAATAAAATTCTCCATTTTCATCAATCATATAAACAGTTATAAATCCATTTTATATTTCAAAATGAATAGAACAAACTGATAATGCACCTATTGTTTAGGTATCCGAACTGATCAACAAATTACCAGGTCAAGTAGCAGGTCAAAAATTTGTGACCCAACATGTAACTAACCCGGCCTATATACAGAGATAATTATGTAATTTTGCATATTATGACCTAATATTAATAGATTTTTCTCTCACATACCTATTCAAATGACTATTTGTATAATTAACAGTCACTTTTTTAAAGTTCTGATGAGACTAAAAACTGCACTAACTGACTAGGTCGAGTACCCGGTCATTCAACCTGCTTTTATCAGATACCCGATCAGCATATGGCCTGAGTATTGAGTCTTTTTTTTCCAATCCAATATAACCAGGTTAGATAGGGTAATGACCATATAGACTAGGTATTTGATCCATGAACACTCCTAACACACAGATCGATAAGAATAGTTGTTCACTTGCTTTTTATTAGAATATTTTAATAGAAAAATTATTTTAATAAATTCTTGACATTTAAAAATGAATTATTGAGATTTATTTTAGGAGTTACATCTTTTCAAATTTTCAAGACAATGATTTATGATGGTTTTAAATTCTAAATATAAATCCTATGTCATTATGTATTTTGATTATAAATATTTATTCATTACATGAGTTGTAATTCTTATTATTACAAGGAAAAAACCGTTATACATTATATGTGGACAAGTTATATTTCGAAATGAAGATATAAATGCGAGGAGTTGGTGAAAGAAAGGTGACTTTTTCTTAACCACTATTATCTTTTAATTTTCACCTAACTATAATATTATGAAGGTAAACTTAAACAAATAGTCCCTTGAATATTTAAAAAATATTTTTCAGTCTCGAATATAAAATAATGAGTTTTGGTCTCTCAAAATTTGAAGTGTATATTTTTGGTCTCTGAACAAAATTCAGGTGGTGTTTGGCATAAAAAAATACGTGATCGTCACATATTCATATTTTAAGGGTAAAATTAGAAACAAACTTTATTTTGCCACGAACAAACCATGTGAAAATTAAAAAGCCCTAGGTTAAATTAAGAATTAAAAAAGCCAACCATCCTTCCTCTTCTCCTGCACTTTCCCATAGCAGCCATCCCCAACCCACATCTCTACCGCCACTGCCATTCCTACCCCAACTCCATCCCAGTTCTACCTCGTTTTCCTCCCCCACTCCTATCTCAGATTTAGCAACCATCCCTATCCTCTCCTATCCCATCCCCGTGCCCTATCTTCCCATCCCATCCGAGATCATGAACTGTCATCGATCACCTTCATTCCCAACCCATCACCTTCATTTATCCCAACTATCATCCCATATTCGGTTGCCATCACCCATTTCCAGCCCTCAACCCGTCACTTTCATCCATCCCAACCCATCATCCCAGATCCAGTTGACATGATTTGATGTATTTTTTTGTATTTGAAATTTAAGAATTTTGGTAGTTTTTGCATAAATTTTAGTGTTCAAGAAGGGGAGATCCGTGAGGATGTTGGAAGAGGAAAGAGGTGGTGGAAGATGAGGCTATGTGAGGAAGAATAGGCCATCATAAATAGGCTAGAAAGGAAGATACGGGGTAGGGAGAAGGAATGGGGTAGTGTTGGTGGTAGAGTGCTGGTGTTGGTGACTGGATGTTGGCGGTGGCAATGATCGTGATAGGGGTGGCAATGGGGATGGGGATTGGGGGTTACAATTTTGGAGAATTGTAGGGAAAGAGAGGAGGCAGATCACGTGGTTTATTTAGGGCAAAATAAAGTTCATCATTTCAGTTTTACCTTTGAAAATATGGGCAAGTGACAATCACGTATTTCTACAAGCCAAAACACCACCTGATTTGTGCTCGGGAACCAAAAACATACAATTCAGATTTTCAAGGGATCAAAACCCATCATTTTATATTTGAGTGATTGAAAAATATTTTCTGAATATTCGAGGGTCTATTTGTATGATTTTTCCTATTATAGACAAAGTAAGGTGTGTGTGAAAAAATATTTCACCTTCCTTGATTGTGCATATCAAATGGAAGTAACGACATCGAATTAGACTGTTGTACCTCGGAGGTGACGCACTACAACTTTATGCAATAAAGTTAAAAATCCAAAGGAGGATGAATCGTTTGAAAGAGAACGAATACGCACCTCAACCTTATCATACTTTTTGAAAGTTGTAATTTGATGTTGCACTTTATGTCGTGCTACAAACGATGCAAATCCCTTTTATTGTGGGAAACGAGATACGATTTATCTTTTTAATGTATTTTGAGTTCTGAGTAATTTATTTGAGATCTTAATTGTCATTAGCAAGTATTTTTTTTTTTTTTATAGAACCAACATGTCTCGTGTCAAAAATTTACAAAAAAAAAAAATTTGTTAATTTTGTATCTAAAATATGATGAAGTAATAAGTAGTTTAGTGGAATTAGCAATTTTTAATTTGTTTAGTGGTAAGAAAACTAATCCCATCAATGCGAAATACTGGCCAAAAAAATACTGCTAAGCACCCATATTTTTGTTTTATATTGTGTTTCAACTCTGACAAGTTTGACTTAGAAACCTTTTCATTCCTTGTTAGTTTGACGCATTGCAAACTACAGCGAAGAAAAGCAAACCCCATCAATGTCAATTAGAAGATGGAAATGAACTTTAAGCCTTTGTAAGTTCATACTACAGGGAAAAAATAGGAATATCGCAAACGGAATAATTACTCAGAAAATTTTTTTCACCATTTGAATAAATAGTAGAACTGACCCAAACGGTAAATAAATAAATGAATAAAATCAACAAGTGAGGACAGAATACAAAGGATTTTTATGTAAAAAATTCCTTCAATGTGAAGAGTAAAAATCACGAGACTTAGTCCAGAAAATATTTCACTATCAACGACGGATCAATGAGTACAGTAAAACGAATCTCTAGTAAACACCTGAAATTCAAACACATCCTTACTCATTACCAAAAGTAAAATAAACAAAGCAGTAGTACAAAACAATTCAAACCATAGGTATAAAAGTCTAACCACCAGACAAGAGAAAATAACAGTCTGACCATTCAAAATGTAGTACACATTGCAGAGAATGATATATTGAAATCTCACTACTAACACAGCAAAATTCACCGTCAGATTGAAGCACAAACTTGCTGATTTTCTCTCCTAAATTTGTTGTCACTACTGCCAAAGAAAAGAATTTGTTTTAATTCTTTCTTACGCATGCCAAAGTCAATGGCTGATGCCTTTTTTATGCACTTTGGTTATCTTGATTCACAAAAATTACCACCACACCAAACAAAAATAAACAACACACACACCCAAATCTATTTGGTTTTGGTTTCCTTTTTGTTGGTGAGTCCCTCCAATTGAGAAGGACCACATGCAACAAACTTTCCCTCTGACTCAATTGGAGGAATTCACCAAATCGGTGACTAAACGATAAGTCTCGAACTTTTCTCTTGTCAGAGATTTCGTTAACATGTCTTAATCATTTTTATTCGTATGGATCTTCACAAGCTCAATTGCCTTAGAGTCCAGAACATCATGTATCCAATGATACTGCACATCAATGTGCTTAGAGCTCCCATAAAAAGTCAGATTCTTGCCAAGATGAATAGCACTCTGCTATCACAATACAATACATACTATCTTTGAGTAAACCGAGCTCATGCATGAATTTCTTCATCCAAAGCAACTCCTTGCAAGTTTCGGTACTAGCAATGAACTCTGCCTCAATCGTAGACAATGCAACAATCTTCTACAATCTTGGTTATCTTGTCATAGCTCCTTCTACAAATGTAATCACATACCTTGAAGTAGAGACTTTCTTGTATCCACATCTCCAGCCATATCCGAATATATATAACCACAAAGAATAGGTTTACCAATCCCAAAATACAACTTCAAATTTGATGTACACCAAAAATACCTCATAATCCACTTCATAGCATTCTAATGCTCTCTACCTAGATTTTAGAAATCGGTTAATAGTACCAACTGCATGGACATTATCTGTCCTAGAACAAACCCTTGTGTACATCAAACTCCTTACTACTAGATGCATAAGGAATACGTTGCATGTCTTCTTTCTTTTGATCACTAGACAGAGCATGTCTAGTTTTAAGCCTAAAGTGCGTAGTGAGAGAAGTGCTTACCACTTTAGTTTTATCCATTCAAAACCATTGGAGTACCTTTTCTACGTCATTTTTCTAAGACAACAATAACTTCTTGGCTATTCTATCTCGAGTAAACTGCATACCAAGAATCTGTCTTGCTGGTCCTAAATCTTTCATGGCAAAAGACGTATTGAACTTTTTCTTTAGCCACCTGCCAATTCTGTCAAAATTATGACTAACAATCAACATGTCATCAACATAAAGTAGAAAAATGATGAAGTCATTGTCAGAGAACTTCTGCATGAATACACAATGGTCGAAAGTAGTCTTCTTGTACCCTTGTTGAATAATCACTGACTTTAATTTCTTGTACCACTGTTTAGGAGCTTAGTTTAAGCCATACAAGCTCTTCTTCAACCTGCAAACTAAATTTTCTTTTCCCTTCACCACAGATCCTTCTGGCTGCTCCATATAAATTCCTCCTCCAGGTCACCTTGAAGGAACACGGTTTTCATATCTATTTGCTCTACTTCAAGATCAAGACTCACTGCCAAACCAAGTACCACTCAGAAGGAAGACATCTTCACAACAAGAAAGAAGATTTCTACAAAGTCAATACCCTTCTTCTGACTGAAGCCCTTGACCACCAATCTAGCTTTGTACCTAGAAGTGAAGACCCTTCTGCATTTTTCAATCTGTATATCCACCGATTTTTAAAAACTCTTCTATTCTTCAGTAGTTTCACCAGCTCAAATATGTGGTTGTCATGCAGTGATTTCATCTCATTATACATAACATTAACCCACTTTATCTTCTGCTCATTCTCCATGGCCTCATCATAGCTCTCTAGTTCTGCCCCATCAATGAGAAGCATGTACTCATCTAATGAATAACGAGAAGAGGAAACTCTAGCCCTTGTTGACCTCTTTAGTCGAACTTCAGGTTCAGTAACTTCACTAGCAATATCATCTACCTTATTAGTAGCATAGCTAGCATCACCCTCACCTTAGTCATCCTGATGTCGTACCCATCATGATTTTTATCATCAACTACATCGAGCACACGTGTTACAGAAGTAGGAATTGGATCTAAGTCTACCAAGCCATCAGTGCTTGTAGACTCTGACTTCTCTTCCATGCCAAAATCTTTAACGGTTTGATCCTCCATAAAAATAACATCACAAATTCTCACTAGTTTCTTAGAAGTCAGATTATAAAATTTGTGTTGTGATGTATATAGCCAAATTCATCATGACCATAGCCAACAAAGATGCACTGTCTAATCTTGACCTCTAACTTGGACGTCTCATCTTTAAGCACATGCACAAAAGCTTTGCAACCAAATACGCACAAGTGGTCATAGGATACCTCCTTACCATACTGCATACGATCAGGAACATCAACATGCAAAGAAATAGTAGGAGATAAATTAATAGCATGTGCAACAGTATATAGTGCCTCACCCCAAAATGTATATGGCAATCTTACTTCAGGAAGCAAATATCTGACTCACTCCACCGATGTTCTATTCATCTTCTTTACTAAGCCATTTAATTTTTGGTGTCTTATACCCTACTATCTACAGTAGTCATCAAATGGTCCATGATATTTGCCACCAATGTCAGTGCGAATATATTTCAACTTCTTACTGTCTCCTTCTTAATAGAAACCTAAAATTGCTTAAAGACTCTAAGCACCTGATCTTTTGACTTCAAAGCATACACCCATAGTGTCTTTGATTATGATTAGTTATCAATAAATGTAACAAAGTAGAGTGCACCACCAAACGTCTTCGTCTTCATCGGACCACAAAGATCTGAATCACAAACTCAAACAACTCTAATTTCCTTGTTTGAGGATAACTCTTGAAGGAGATCTTGTTTTGTTTTCCTGCCAAGCAATGCACACACCTTTTCAGTTTAGCAATCTTCAACACGAAAAGTAAATTCTTCTTGGCTAAACAACTAAGTCCCTTCTCACTAATGTGGCTAAGCCTCTTGTGCCATAGCTCTGAAGAAGCACTGCCTTCAACTGCATTGATATTATCAACACACACAGAAGCCTTGGTCCAGTACAAGCCCAAACTCTTCTTCCCACAAACTACAATCAAAGAACTCTTGGTTATCTTGTATTGTCCATTACCTTGAGTGCTAATATAACCTCATAATCCAATACACCAATCGAAATCAGATTCAGGCGAATATCTAATGCACGTCTGACATCTTGCAAAACCAACGTAACTCTAGTGCAGGTTTGCTATATTCTTCAATACAATAGTCCCTATAGAAACTATCCTCGATTAACCATCATTACCCATATTCAATATCTTGAAGTCACCAAGGAAATAAGTTATGAAGAAATCCTTTCTTGATGTCACATGGAAGTAAGCACCACTTTGATGACCCAATTTGATTCATCACTGGCAACATTGATCAAATTTCATTCTAGATAATCACCAAATCCTCTATAGTAGTGGCAGCAACACGATCATCAATGTCACTATCCTTTTTTTCTTGTTTACCTTTGGTCTCCCTTTTCAGCTTGTTGCAGTTTTTCTTGATGTGTCCTTTCTTGCCACAATGATGACACTCAAGATTTCCGTACCTTGATTTCGATTTGCCCCTACTCTTACCTCTGCTAGATTCTCCCTTATCTCTATTTCTGCCTCTCCTTCGATTTCCCGTAATTAACACTCAAACTATGAAGTCGATGCCTCTTAAGTTCTTCGTCTCACCTCTTCATTCAAAATGGCCTTCTTCACATAACTCAACATGTTAAATAGGTCACAGCACCATCAAGAGTAGAATTGATCAATGTGACATGAAAATTCTCCCAAGAATCCAGTAGAGTATTTAGCAATCAAAACCCCATAATCTCATCCTCAAATCTGACACCCATGCATGATAGTTGGTCAAAACACTCTTGAAACTCATTCATGTGTTCAGAAATAGAACATCCTTCTTTGAACTTCAAAGTCATAGACTGTTCTAGCAAGAACAACTTGTTATTGTCAGATTTTGAAGCATACAAGGACACAAACTTTTTCCACAGGGTTCCAGCATATTTGTCATTGGTGATATGATTCAAAACATTATCATCTGCCCACTGCCAAATAAAGCCATAAAGCATCTCGTGCTCAAAAGCCCATTCTGAATCCAACATGGATTCAAGTTTCTCATCAGAAAATATCGATAAGTGTAACTTCTCACAAATAGTAGATCCTTCATCTTGCCCTTCCATTTATGATAGTTAGTGCTATTCAAACTGATCATCCTACTGTAATTGGGTTGACATACCAAATTTATTCAAACAAAAATTCCCAAGCAAGTATAACCTTGTTCTAATACCACTTGTTGGGAAAAAATGAGAATATCGCAAACGGAATAATTGCACAAGAAAATTTTTTCACCACTTGAATAAATCATAGGACTGACCCAAATAGTAAATAAATAAATGAATAAAATGGACAAGCATAGAACACATAGAATTTTTATATTAAAAAACCCCTTCAATGTAAAGAGTAAAAACTACGGGACCTAATCTAGAAAATATTCCACTATCAGCAGATCAATGAGTACACAAAACGAGTTTCTAGTAAACACCTGAAATTCAAACACATCCCTACTTATTACCAAAAGTGAAATAAAAAAAAGCAGTAGTACAAAACAACCCAAACCACAGGTATAAAAATCTAACCACTAGATAAGAGAAAATAACGATCAGACCATACAAAATATAACTCACACTGTCGAGAATAATATACCGAAATCTCACTATAAACGGAGCAAAATTCACCGCTAGATCATTAAATACAAACATGCCGATTTTCTCTCCTAAATTTGTTGGTGCTACTGCCAAAGAAAAGAATTTGTTTTAATTCTTTCTCACACACGCCAAAGTCAAAGGCTGATGCCTTTTTATGCAATTTGGTTATCTTGATTCATGTGTCCTTATTAGACACAAATATTACCACCACACTAAACAAAAATACACAGCACACACACCAAATTTTATTTGGTTTTGGTTTCCTTTTTGTTGGTGGGACCCTCCAATTGAGGAGGACCACACACAACACATACTTCATACAGCTTTATTCTAGTTAGTGATTACATGATACACATGGATTGGTGTTATATGCATTTCCTGCAATTTTTTGTTTATCAAATTTGTAGTACGTTTTCCGAATACTTAGGATATGACTAAAACGTCAAATATCCAATGTTTTCACATTGGATCGGATTAGCCGCCTCGATCGGTTAAATCGACAATCGGACATAGCACCAGTCCAGTCGAGTACTATAGCCGGAAGTGACTACAAAATCAGTAAAACCCAGTGAACCAATAAAAATCAGTTAAACCGGTCAGATTCGATTTTTGATACTTTTTCACCAAATCAGAGGATAAATTAACAAAATCACCACCACTCCCCGGCCAATCTCATCTCAAATTCACCTTAATCTAACCAGATCTAAGGCATTTTTTACCAAATCAATGACAAATTTTTCCAAAAAATGCAATATAGAAAAAAAAAATAGATTCATTGGCGAAGGGTTGGACAGTTCAGACAAATTTCCCAATCTCATCAAATTCACCCCTAATCTAACAAGATTTAAGGTATCTTTCACCAAATCAATGACAAATTTCCCAAAAGAAAATATCCTATATTAAAAAAATAAATTCATTGGCGAAGGGGTGGAGATTTCAAATTTGAAGGCCAACTAGATTTCTCTTTACTAGGAAAAAGAAGTTGCAGCCAATGAGGAGAATGGGGTGGAGATTGACGAGGAAGGGCAAAGAGCATTGGAGTAGTGGGGAAAAAGATAGAAAGCAAAGGGGCAATGGAGCCGTGAAAGGAGAGGGGAAAGGGAAATGGGAGTAAAGAGAGGAGGAAGGTGGTGGTTGTGGTGTAGAAGGAGGGTAGGGGAACGATCATGACTTTTTTTTGGGTAAAATTTGAAAATAGATGATGGAAAGTTGTTGATGAGTTTTGAACCCTTTCTATATGAGATTTAGACTTCTCACGGTTCTACTTGGACATCAAGATTTGACTGTTGCCCTATGTAATTTTTTAAACTAATAATTCAAAGAAAAAAGTATAAAAGAAAAAATCTGGTGACCGGGTGGTTCAATCAATTGAACCGCGAACTAGAAACTTCATCAGGTCACCTTCTGGTCCAAATTTAAAAACATTGTAAATATCCAATAGTTATTAGACAAAATAATACCTTTGCACACCAAGTGGACTTATGGTAATATCTGAACTTCATTTATTTATTTAAGACCAGAAAAAAAAAATCATCTAATGCATACTACTTGTGATGTTTGTCCCATTACTATTCACATAGAAAGTGGGAGAGAATACTGTGTTGTCTATAATACCTTGGATCATGGATTACTAACACTTCACTCAAGCATTTTGACCTTGTTATTTATGTTCAAAAGCTATTGATCCAACTCAATCCAAGAGTGTTACAATTAATATCAGAGCGAACCTTATATGATCTCTCATGAGGTGAGACTGAATCAGTGATATTGGATCGCGTTGTGCGGTATATGTGACATATTATTGATGTTATTCGATAAGCTAGTGGTATTGGGTCGCGTTATTATTAATGTTATTGAGTCTTAAAGGAGGGAGAATATGATGCTTATCCGAAAGTGAGCGAGAATATTATATTGTTTATAGCACCTTGGGTTATGAGTTACTAACAATTTGACTTAAACATTTTAAACCTGTTGTTTACATTCAAAAATTATTACCTATTATTTACGTTCAAAAGTTATTGGGCCAGTTTAAATTCAGGGTATTACACTATCAATTTGCCAACTCAGACACGAAGTGTTACACTCACACTAATTTGTGATAAACTTCAATTTCATTGAAGTATAATAACTATTAAATTCTTTGTGGGATTTATTAATGAGACATTTAACTCCATAATAAGTAATAACATAATCCATCCAAATGCTTATGGCGGCTTCTTTTGAGTTGACATTCATCCCGTTCAATCCCTTCATCCATCCAAATGGGTCCAAATCGACCTCCCCCAAATGCCAATACCCCAATTTCTGTCTCTTATACACATCTAGATGTGAATAAGAGATTGGAGGTATAGAGACCAAACAAAAAAGAATCGTGTTCCTTCATCAAATTGTTAACTGAAACAAACCAATTTAGGCTGACTAATGGATGCAAAATAGTCGTTTATAAATTTAAAATGTAAAACACACCCAAAACATATTGCCAAGCAGCTTCTTAGATTCTTTCTTTTAGTTCTAGAAAATTAGTGAGAAAAAGGAAATGAAGGAAAATAAAAGTAAATTCTTTGCAAATGCTCAATTCCCTCATTTTGTTTGGTTACTAAGGAAAGTAATAAGGAAAGAAAAAGAGATTCTCAAGAAAATAATTCTTTTTGTTTGAATGGTGAATTTTACCAAGGAAACGTAAATGGAAACGACAAATAAAAAAAGAGACGTTTTAAATTATAATAATCAAAACTATTGAAAATTTAACTTTTCTTTTACAAAAAAAAAAAAAAAATGATTTTTGGGAAAGTAATTTTTTTATTTGACTTGTGAATTTTGAAAAAAAAAAAAATTTTGTTTGATTTGTGGATTTTGAAAAAGAAACGCAAAAATAATCTCTTTTTTTTTCCTAAAAATTAACAAAATTCGTATACATGATAAATTGAAATGAGTTGGAAAAATCATTTAATTTTGATTTTCAATCTCAATGACTATTTTGATTATCTCATGCTCATCCTGAAAATATCACTCGTAGAATATTGAGTAAAGAGAAAGGAATCCTAAGAAATTAATTTTTTTTATTTAGGTGCATATTTTGCAAATGAAATAAAATGATAAATAAAAAATAATTCATTTTAAACTAATCATCAATTTTCTTGAAAATTCAACTTTCCATATCACAGTATATATATATAAAGTCAACAATTATATAAAGTACAACGAATTATGGAATTGATAATATTTCACGTTGTCAAATTATTTGAAGAAATAAAATTAATATGAAATGTTTAATAATTTTTTAAAATGTTATAAAGATGATTGACGAACATATATTAGGTAAATTTAAGATTTTAAGCATTATAGGGTCAAAAGGTGTATCAAAACTATGAAGTGGTTAATTGAGTTGATTTAATTTTAGTTAAGAATAACTGGAAGTCAATTATATTAATTTTGACAACAAAGTACAGATTAGGTGGTAAGATAGTTCTACTATGATTTATTAATAATGGATTCAACTTACTAGTGGGTAGGGGTGAGGTGGGTTTTTTTTTAAGTCATAGGTATGAGTGACGAACTAATTTTATGACAGTCTAGGTTGTCTTACATATTTTATAATATCCTCATAGAACTATATTTGATTAGCCACATGTCAATACATTATAGATATGCTAATTTATGTATTATCAATACTCCCCTCAATTGTTGAATTTAGTTTCAGGATCGGACTAATATTGTGTTGGAGTCTCCATCTGAGTCTCGTTATCTTTTTGATCAATAATGCTTTAGTCTTCCTTGACTTCAGTTGTCTAACGGGTGCTCTTTGTATAATTTGACACTTAGTCTACACTTCAGTTCCCAAATAATTATTTTTCAGTCGATTTTGACCAACTTGGTTGCACCTTTCGTCATAGTCGATTAGCCATTTTTATTTATTCGTGTTCAAATTCGATTCTTTTTTATATCACTCTTTCTATATTTTTTTTTTTCATGTTCTAATTCGAACCTTTTATATATCACTCTTTATATATATATAATTTTTTTTTTTTTTTTTTTTTGGGCTCATCGTCTACTTTTAGGTTCAACTTTTCTCATCGCCTCTTTTTAGAGTCAATCTTTTTATTTTTTAATTTTTGGGCTCATTGCCTATATTTAAACTCTTTTTTTTAATTATTGACCTCATTTTTTTGTTGATCAGTGATCGATTTTGACTATCGGTGATCGGCTTTTTTTTGTTGATCGACCATCAACCACTTTTAAAGTAAGTTTATGCATCCCAAAAGAAACAGGATGAAATAATGTAATTAATCAATTAAAAAGTATATATTTAATACAAATAAACTTCTAAAAGTTGCAAACCCGGTATAACACTAATGTATTTTTGAAAAATGATTTCGATTTAATATGATCTATCTTTTAAAGAATAGATCTAGAAAAAATGATAGTAATACTTTTGGAAAAAATCTCTACTAAAATATGATATCAGTTCAGTGTATGAACGATTTATCTTTTAAAGAATAGATCTATTAAAAATGATGGTAATATTTTGAAAAAAAATCTCTAGTTATTCATATAAAAAGCTTGCTATAGGCGTCAAACTTGATATATATTAGAATTGCTTGTGATGACCAGTAGCCTTATTACCTTCTTAAAAATATAGAATTAAAAGTTTTCTTTTTTCGAAATACTTTTGAAAAATCATTAAAAACAATTTAGCCAAAAATTATCACAATATCATAATTATGCATAAAAACCGGTCTGCCATTATATGCATATTCATGAGACATTCATTTTCAAATCCACATTCATGTTGCATGCATTTTTTTTGTTCACGTTTCTCCATTTATGCAGATCTAAGATCTCCAGGCATAACTTTCACATTTTGGAGAATATAAAATTATCTTTGATAGTAGAGCCGAGCAACATTGTTCCTGCTTCAAATATTTGGCAGTGAAATGGATCGAATAATTCATTCAACTTCTTTTATATTTTCTCTATTCGCACAGTAGAAAGCGATTGCTTTTTGTATTGATTTTCATAGACTCCTCCATTTGACAAAATAAGAATTTTGCTAGGGAGAAAAAGATGAGAGAGAGAGAATTGTAGAGAGAAGTGAGAGAATAATTGTACATAGACAGAGAAAGTGATGTTTATTGTCTTAAATTTGGTGTAAATGAATTGAAAATCCTTTACAATTGAAGGTATAAGCATTTGGGTTTAGATTCGAACCCTGATTGATCAGTCTATATTCGATCAGCCTCTCATACGGAATTAGGTTAACCTCGCCTTACTTCAATGGTCATTTGTTTGACATGAATGTTGAATTGATTCTATAACAGTTTAGACTGCATTACATATTTATCCTTAAAGATTTATATTAGATTAGTTACATGTTAATATATTATAGGTGTGCTAATTATATATATATCATTACAATTAGGGGTGTTAAAACCCGACCCAATCCAAAAGAATTTAAGGCTAAATAGGTTGGGTTTTCAGATTTCAAGTTATTTGGATCGAATTACTCGACTTTAGTAGGTTAGGATTTTAAAAATAAAATCCAACACAACTCAAATAACCCAAGGAATCCAAAAAAATCAATTCTATTTTTTAATTTTCATTTTTCTTAATTATTTTATCTAATTTATATATTATTTTTTCTTTTTAAACTGAAATGTGTCCAATTTATCATATATTTCATCCATTTTTTTCCTTATTATTCTTAACCTAACTATTTTATTTTTAACCGAATCTATATTTTTGATGGAAAATCTTACAATCGTATATTTTTATAAAACGTTTACTCATGATAAATGCCTCAAAAATCTTATAACACATCTAATTAATATAAGAGACAGATTTCCTTAGATTGGGTTGAATTTTAATTTTTTTAACAACAATCCAAAAATCTAAACCTAAAATCCCGCTAAACCGAAAACCCGATGAACACCCCATTCACAGTGCAATGTGACAAAAAGCAAAGGAAAGATGCACTCAGTTTCAGTTTCGGCTAAAAATTAGCCGAAAACGGTGAAAGTTTGTCTGCGTAGATTACGTTATCGATACTTGACTTCGATGGAAAAGGGACTTGAAGAACGCCCGAAAAATGCTGGGAAATATTCATCTCGGTGCACGAGTGAGACAGCTCGCCCGAGACAAATAGCACCACAAAAACATCCTCTCACCGCACTACTTCTCTCTGCATTTACCATATTTTATTGATTTAAACCTTCAACTCTCCGATCAATTCAACAGAATTGACACTAGGCAAAATGGCAATAGGCAATAGGCAAAATGGAAACTTGACAATTGTACACTACTTTTGATGTGTTATTAAATGAACATTTAAAAAAAAAAAAAAAAAGTAACCATTAAAATGATAAATGATTTTAGTACTGTAAAATCATTGTCAAGCCGTCCACTCTTATTTATTTTTCCCCCATTTTAAAGTGCCTAAAACTTATTTAAAGTATTAAAATCATTGGCCTAAATATGATTATTTCTAACTAAACGGTTAATCTTACCACATGTCATATGTATATTGTTTAAATTTTAAATATTATTTTTATACATATAAATGTCTTTTTATCCGATAATATAAAATATTTTCTATACCAATAAAGTATATAAAATTAATCCCCAGACTAAATATAAAAATGTTTAACTGGTTTATTTTACTCCACCTTAATTATTTTAAGTCAAATCATATAAACAACATAATACCAAATTGTAAATTTTTAAACCATGTGCTTATTAGGAGCTCATTATCTTGTGTATATAAGTCGTCTGCGATAGAGGTGTGCATGAATCGGATACCCGATTCATATGGCTATTAGCTGACTTGATCTGGTTATACTGAATTAAGAAAATAACAACAGATACTCGATTCATATGATCAAGTTGGCACTCGAGCACTTTTTTAGCAGGTTGGATGAACAGATACCCAATCCTATCCAGTTATGATATTTTTAGTGTCAAAAAACTTTTTAAAAGTTACAAAAATAACTATTAATTACACAAGCACCCATGTAGATAGTGTTATAAGAAAAAAATCATTAATATTAGGTCATGATATGTAAAATTACACAAGAGACTTTATATATGGATCGGGTCGTATACCCGTTTGGTCGCAAATTCTCGACCCGCTACCCAATCGATAATGTTAACATCCGATAGTCTGCTACATGACTCCATAATATCAATCATTTTGAATATCCTATTTTTATGATTCGTAATGTACCGATTTAACATGTGTAATATCAATCAATTTGAATACCCTATTTTTATGAATTCGAAATGTACCGATTTAACGGGTTTTTCAAATTGACAAGTCAAGGCACAACAAGTTTGGGGTAGCCCAACAATTTTTAAAGGGAAACACCGGATTCAAAATATTTAAACCAAATTGTTAGCAGTTCAAGACTTAAGGTGTTATAAACATTCCCTTTCACTTTCGATGTGAGATGGGGCATATAATTATCTTTCCTTTAACCTTTGCGTCCTCGTAAATCCCAAATTGAGACCCAATAATACATCACATACACTGCATAACATAAGCTAATATCACCGACCTAGTCTTATCCCGTGTAGAGACCACACACGAGATTTTACCAACTGTAACACCCTGATACTAATTGTAACACCCTGGATCTAGGCAGACCCAACAAATTTTGAGCAAAAATGTTAGTGATAACGGGTTCAAAATGTTTAGATCAAGTTATTAGTAGTTCATAAGTTAAAGTGTTATAAACAATATAATATCCCTTCGACTTTCGATGTAGGACGGGACACCACACTAAGTCTATAGCATGGGTGGTTGCTTCGATTTAAATTTCTTCTCTTTTTATTACTATTTACATTGCTTGTGAGATAAATGTGGGAAAAATGATCCTAATAGTCTCTCATATTTTGTATTTATACTTATTTAATTTCTCACATTAAAAATAATGTATTTTCGTTCCTCACAAATTCAAAGTACCATTTCAGTCCTTTTACACAATTAAGTGTATATTTTGGCTTGGGATAATTACCTGCATATCAAATGTCACAGTTTTATAGACAAAATCGGCAATACATTATACTAAACACTAAATTGTCCCAAAAAGAAAAGGGTTGGGGTTGCTAAAGTAAAAGTTGTGGAGGAAAAATAGCGGGTAAGGGAATGGAATAGTGATATTGGGTGAGAATTTTGGGTACTTTGGTAACTAGAAGTTAGAAGGTTTTAAGTAGTATCATTTAGTATTTTATAATTTGTGTCTAGTCAATTTTATCCTAAAAATATGTATGTGATACTCGTAACTTTATAAGGGACTAAAATGATATGCCTTGAATTTCTGAGAAAAAAAATATAGTATTATTTTAAATATGAAGAACTAAATAAGTATAAACGGAAAATATAAAATATTATTAAGTCATCTTCTCGATAAAGATTCATAGCAAAAAAATTATAGGTAAAAACTCAAAATAAAATTCGAAGTAAACTTTTATCTTTACACGTAGAAAAGCATTAACTAAATTATCTTCTAAAAGAAATATTTCCTAGTTAACCTTTTCTAGATTGTAAAAGGTGTAGCCAAAAAAAGGAAAAAAGAAAACTTAAATACAAAAGTACTCTACTTCTATCCAATTTATATCGTCACGTTTAGGCAATCAAACCTTTTTTTTAATAATCCAAATTATACATTAACAAATTTTAATTTTTCTCTCTGGAATTTATTTTCATATTAAAGTTCCTATAAAAGATTACTATATTAAATATAAAAAAAGGAGAAATTAAGTTTTAAAAAAAAAAATCATAGAGTAAAAAAATTCATACATTCCCTTTGAAAATATCACAAAAGTAGTCCCAAAGTGGGGGCATTAATCAATCATATAATCACATTAAAAAGACCATCCAAGAACAGATCTACGACTCCTCCGATTTCACTGTCTCATTCTTGATTCTCCCCCACAATCTCTCTCTCCACTGTCTTCTACTCTTCGCAGTCCACTTCACTCTCCTTTACTCTTCTTCAAAAACCCATCATTTTTTTTCCTCTCTTTTGTCGATGGCAAGTGGAGGTGGATATGGAGATGCAAGCCAGAAAGTGGACTACGTATTCAAAGTAGTCCTGATAGGGGATTCCGCCGTGGGAAAGTCTCAAATTCTTGCACGTTTTGCAAGAAATGAGTTCAGTTTGGATTCTAAAGCTACCATTGGAGTTGAGTTCCAAACTCGACGAACTCTCGTCATTCAACATAAGTCTGTTAAAGCCCAGATCTGGGATACCGCCGGCCAAGAACGGTATATTTTCTTGTCAACTCCGTATTTTGATTTTGTCGGATTCAATCATTTCTGGGTTTTTTTTTATTATTATTTTTTATTTGAGATGCTTGGTTGTGATATTTGACGGTATACTTTGATTCGATTCGATTCTATTTGCTCCAGCTTTCTATTGTATCTTGATATTATATGGTAGCATTGGTGATGAGGATCAAGAAAGAGTAGATTAAAAAAAATGATCTTCGGAATTGACTTAAGATGCAGTTCACATTCTTTCCGGATTCGTAATCTTGGCTTGAAGGAAATTAATTAATGTGTTGTGTGATCAGATTGAGGGTGTATTGGTAATTTAATCAGATTATGTAAATTTTGGAATTTTCTATTGTAAGTTTGTTTTTTTGGAATCAAATTATGAGTTTTAGTACAGTAGTTTAGATAACTTAGATTTGGTTAGGTAGGCATGTATAATGACAAGGTTTAAATTATGTATTTTTGGGTATGAAAAGCAAGCTACCTTGTGGATCTTTTCCAAGGGAATATATGTGTAGTTTCTTGGATTTCTTTATTTTCTTTTCTTTCTTTCCCTTATGACTTCTCTGTACTAAATTGCAGTTAAACCTATTCGCTGCCAGTTTTCCCGTCCTATTTTAATTTGATTATCTGTTTTGGTACCTTTATTTAAAAAAAATGAATTTTTTAAGCATGAGAACAACATTTTGGAAATTACTTTGTTGTCATTAAAGCAGTTAAGGTGTTCTGCTTCTTGAATCTCATTTAGCCTTTGTCAATTCAAATTGAGCTGATTATAGAAGTGCCATAAGGATACTTAACAATACAAGATGAAGTTAAATTTTTTTTAAAAAAATGTACAAGACGAGGTTGTAATCCGGGTGGAGAAAAAATGTATCGTGCAAATGTGGGTTTGATCATAGAAGTATTGAAATGTGTGGGTGCTTTCATATCTTGTTGATTCAATTGTGTAATTAAGAAAAAGTAAGTCAATCCATTTTGAATTGTCCAACCAACTTGCACGTGACCATAAATTGTTGAGGGTAAGTCCAATATCATAAATGAGGAAATCCATTATGAAGCCTTCATTTCCTGTGCTTTGTAATGAAAATAGTGTACAACATAAACCCAATTTTTATGCATTATATAGAAAACTTGTGGCTGGCTTTAATGAAAATAGATATTAGTTAAGTCAATACTCAATAGGCACAACATTTGTTTGGTTATAAGTATTAAGTGTCCAAGTTGGGAAGAATTCCAAGATTTCTTACTAAACACGGCTCTATGTATGCCAACACTTTGATATTCTGATTTAATAGCTCTAACAATTTTTTATCTGTTTCACAACATAAGAATTTGTCTGAGGATTTGCTTCAATTTATTGCTGTACTTCCACACTAGGCTACCCTTTTCCCAATGGGTTATGAATAAGATGGTGAAAGTGTAAAACTTGTGACATATTTTTAATACATCCAGATAGAAAAATTGATAAAATATCAATTCTAGTTGAAAGTATCAATTCTTTTGAACCAATTATGGTAGAATGATTATCTAGAATCATTTTTTGGTAAATATTGCTTAATACATTTTCCTAGTCTGTTCTGCATTCAAACTGTTGCATGATGTCAGATTAATGATTTTAAGCGTCCTGTTTCAACTGCAAATATATTAATGTGAACTTATGCAGCAAGCATCAAAAGGGTAGTAGCTGTAAAACTGTGATTTTGGCAAGATTTTCATCATTAACTTTATGTAGTATTCCTTTTGGTCCTCTTTGATGAATATGAAACACCAACTTGAACTCCAGCAATATAAACAGTTTGTCATCATGTAACTGGTTTGCTAATATCATAAAAGTTGTGGAAAATTAAATTTATCAACGCCTTTCAATAGCTTTTGGAAGGAGACACTTGATCCTAGTGTTGTTGGCTCTGAAGCCAATATCTTTTGTCACACTAGTCGGTCCTTCTTAGTCCTTTCTCAAATGACATTCAAGAAAAGACCTTGTGAGTGCAGTGGTTTCAGTGCATTGGCTCCTGGAACTTTTCACAGCTTAATTTTTCTGTGATAATCTCTTAGGATAGCGTGTCTTTACCTGCTTGTAGCTTTTCCATCTGTAATCTATTTATTGTTTAGCTAAAAGCCTGAATTTAAGTTGCACTTGACACGCACACATTTCCATATCTTGTCTTTTCTTTTCTTTACAAAGCTGCCAGAGATCTAATGTGGGGAGTATGTTTAGCAGTCTGACAGGGTTTGGCATGTTTTACTTGACCGCCTCCATGTCAAGGCAAATCTTAGATGATGTTAAAACAGTGTAGCCTTTTGCTATAAAGCTGTTTTATTTATTTCTTTTGGCACCTCTGATGAGATGAGAAACCAATTCTGATTAGCAACGTTTTGCTGTCGATGGTATCTTTAACAGATATAGGGCCGTGACAAGTGCATACTACAGGGGAGCTGTTGGGGCTATGTTGGTTTATGATATAACAAAACGACAAACTTTTGATCACATACCTCGTTGGCTGGAAGAATTACGTGGTCATGCTGACAAAAACATTGTCATTATTTTGATTGGAAACAAAACCGATCTTGAAGACCAGCGAGCAGTTCCAACTGAAGATGCAAAAGAATTTTCCCAGAAGGAAGGATTATTCTTCTTGGAGACCTCTGCACTGGATGCAACAAATGTGGAGACAGCATTCTTGACCGTATTGACGGAGATCTTTAACATTGTTAGTAGGAAGAATCTTGCTGCAGGCGAAGATCAAGCTAATGGCAACCCTGCATCTTTAGCTGGCAAAAAAATCATTATTCCTGGTCCTGCACAAGTAATCCCTGAGAAGAATAGGATGTGCTGTTCATCTTCGTAACATGTTTGGTTATTTGATTTGGCTGCCCCTTTTTGTGATTGTTGAAACGTCTATTATATTTTGATTGTAAATCATTCATTGCTATAGTTTATCCTGCAGAAGGAAAATGATTTAAAGAGAGTTTTGAGGTTTAGAAGATTGCAGTATTGACTCCTCCCAGATTATGTTCGAATACTTAAAACAATAGATTCGTTTTCTTTGCCCTTGTGTGTGATAATGATATTGGTGTTTAATTTCATCTCTAGAAAGAATTTCAGTTACTAGGAAATAAAATCCAGGTTTGTGTAATCATGGAGTCTGTGTGTACGTTGTACAATCATACAGTTTTAGCCGGAATATTTTACCGGTTTTTGTTTCCTGCCAGTAGAAACAGTGAAACACACAGGCAGGGTTCCAGGTGATTATCCAAATAAGCATGCAGGTTGAAATGGTAAAGCAGATTCAAAGCAAATACAAGGCTTTTCATAGGAAGAGTAGAAGTGGAGTATACTATTAATTCTTGGAAACAGAGGAATAATTATAACATCTTTTTAGCTTTGTAGGCCTAAAATGAGCTCGATAATGAAATTAAGAACCTGTAATCACAAGACAATGGGCTCTAAAATCCTTGGCCTACAATCATAATTCCAAAGGAAAATGGGAATATATTTAAGAGCCTCTTAGAACTATACTAATTTTACAACACTTTCCATACAGATAATGGCCGTCAAAATTGTTAGGTCAACAAAGAGCTGGCACCATCATCATAGTTTCGGTTATCTTCTTGAACTTCAGTATTGTTCATCTCCATTGCTTCGTCATCTATCTTATCAGACGAGGGCTTGTTTTCTTGCAACGAGGGTGATTCTGTCTCCAAGTGTGTTGACATTCTTTCCAAGAGTTCTTGGCAGTCAACTGCTGTTACCATAACAGATACACTATTCTTACCTCTCCAGCAGCCAATAGCGATTGTGGATCCATCCACTTGGTAAATATCTGGTGCCTTCTGATTATCTGCAGAATGCAAGAAAGATCAGAAGAAGTAGACCGCGACAGTAATATTTTAAGACATTACACAATAATGTACAAACCTTTGATCAAAACCACAATGCAACAGCCCAACAATAACTTTGATGCCTGTGGTATTTCCAAATTCAGCATCAGTGAAATCAGCAAACTTGATGCTTTTATACTGCAGAAGATGTTTGAAGTCTACTAAGGATGCATATAGGATCTGTTTCGTTACATGTGGAAGAATCAGGGGCAACCCTTCAGATGATATCCTGAATGAACAAGGTGAGGCTGTGCCTTCTTTTGATGTTTGCCGCTCCTGGGTTAAAAGTAAAGAAAACAATGAAATTAAATAAAGCTAAGAATACATGCAGGGGAATACACATGTAAACAGAGAATGAAACACTCATATAATTAAATATTGAGTGTTTCATGGGGGTGGGGGTGGGGGTGGGGGTGGAGTGGGGGGGATGGTGTGGGGGTGCTTGTGGTCTCTAGTTCTTAGTGACACCTAAGAACAATCTCTTATAATTTTAATAGGTCAGATGCTAATCGGGGACGATCATGACCTTAGATGGCAAACTAAGACACGAGAAAAATTTTGAATAGAAAGTGAATTTGCCATTCTTTTTAAACCAGGTTAGCTAAAAATGGTTTAAAGTTCTTTCTTTGTCACCTCAAACATGAAGGAGTTAGTAATTTTATAGGAAAGCAAAACAAAAATGAAGACAACTCACAAACATCTTCACTCCAACGGAAGCTATCTTAAGTTGCTGACCAGCTAGAAGATTTAGTTCAAGAACTTCCTTCACTGAATTTGACACATAGTAGATTCTCTTCACATGGCTTGAGTCACTGTTCCTGGCGACAAGATGACCAATGAAGGGAAAGGATTCCTTAATACCATAAAAATCCTTTATCTTAGACATGGTAGTTTCATCCCTATAAAAAATAACAGGGTCAACCCCAATCCACTTGCCCTGAATTTGTAACTTCCTTTTTTCTCCAACCACTTCAGGTCCAGATCTATTACAATCAGAAATTTGGATATCCCTTGCTTCATTTTCCTCAGATAGAATACTAGGATCAGTATCCAAAGCAACTTCAACTGTTTCATCATGTAAACTGGTTTCAGATACGGCATAGTGTTTCGGGAAATGAAACATCTGCTTCAGAAACTTGACCAGCTGTACCTTCAACTGGATTAACTTTGACACCAGTATCTTGTTTCAATTCAACCGTTGCCTTTTGAGTTTGTAAATTGTCACTGGAATTCAACTGTCCTGTAGGCTTGACCGATTTCTTCTGAACAGCTGTGAAAGAATGAAAAAAGATGTTCTCAAGAAAGTGATGCATGAAATCATCAAACACTATTAAATTCCTAATAAATCATGCATCAAGCTGGGAACAAGTGCAATGAATTTGATTATTTTCCCTCCTCGAAGAGAACCTCATACTGCCAAAAGAACTCTATTTGCTATAATTCCTAGACCCCATTATTTCTGCCAATCGTTGAAAGCCTGGTCACAATCCAACAAGTTATCACTACAATAAGTAATAATCAGGTCATGAGCCATATATGTTGCTGATGCAATTTTGATGAGAAACCACCTACAACTGAGAATGTGTGAGGACAACTATATCCTCTATTCTGGCAAGTCGGCAACTAAATTGTTGACTTTGTATCAGTACTGATTCGTCAAGGCTATCATGTTTAGGAGTTACCTGGCAAAGCAGAAAGCTTGTGAAGTACAGCAATGAAGAAGGCTCCTGTGTTTTGATCATGAGGTACTATCCTCATGCACCGCTCTAAAGGCAGACTTGATACTTCTTCATTCAAAGAATTAGTTTGAGCAACAAGATCCTCCTCCGACTGAATCCCATTTCCAGAGTTTACATTAGCAATGTTAGCACACAATTGCCCAGTGGATATACTGGGATCATGCTCAGGAATGTCATCGAAGGTTCTGCCAGAAGGGAACATGCCAGGAACAACTGCAGCTCTGCGGTTCTCGGGGACATCTATATAAGAGCTCAACCACAAACCTTTATCTCGAACCTGCATGTGCAGATGGATGAATATAGGATCAATATACACAGTAAACAAAAGATCTTAATAATCCAAAAACAAGACCTATATGGAAAAAGAGGAAGTAGATGCAGTAAAAATATACAATAAAAATAGCACATGGCTTTGGATAAGAAGTCTTGGTAAGATCATGATGAAAAATGAGTCCATCTTCCAAATTTTTTTTGTTTCCTCCAATATTAAAGCATAATTTCCATCAAATATCTAATCAAAGTTCCCAATAGGAGAAAATTTTCTCCAATTACCCAATGTCAACATGTGATGGCTGAAGATTGACCTCAATTACTGTGGTATAAAATTTCTACCCCTAACCCCAACCCAACAAAAAAAAATTTGTTTTTGCTACTGGATTCATTTTTGTACTTCCATGTACATGGGTGCTTGCTCGCCCTCATCTTGGTGCATTTTAGAAGCATACTACTGTACGCCTATGCATATACAAACACCAATGAAACTGGAGGGGCTGGAGCACATTTATGATACAAAACATAAAATGCCAAGGCACGTCATTAAATCACTGCCTCAAAAATGTTGAGTTTTCAATTATCAACAGTTCTGAAAGCATTTGGATTTTAGTTGCAATGGCAGGTAACTTCCACAAACTTGGTCTAATTCAAAAGATTCTAAATTCCAAGAGCATGGTGGTCACTGATGGACACACACAGAGGCCCCAAGTACACAAGCATAAGATAATTTCCTGACTTTTAGTTTGCACATGAAAGCAAAAACAATACTACATAATCATTCCAGAAATAAATGAATTTATCAATTCATAGGTTTACAAGGGAAGAAACATTCTCAGGGGGAGGGATGAGATTGTGAATCAAAATTTTCTTAAGTCATTAATAGTTGGGCTCAAAACTGAAGCTCCACAACTCATCTGTACATACAAAGAGACCGCCATATGCCTCATGGATAGTCAAAATTTCAGCAAAAGCTGACAGGAAAAGCGACATAATTTCCCCTCTTCCTAAATAACCACCTCTTCCTAAATACCACAAACAGAATAGAAGATTTTAGGGGTACGTGTCAGGCTAGTTTAACAATAAAAAGCCTTCAGGTTAGTAATTAGAAAACCTTTAATATAGGGGTGTCAATTTCTGACACGACATGACAACCCGACACGAACACGACACGAAATTAGCGGGTTAGGGTTGGCCCTTAACGGGTTCAAGTTGTAAATGGGTCAACTTATTTACGACACGAAAATAAATGGGTCGGGTCAGGTTGACCCTCTGGTTACCCAGGTAACCTGATAACAACAACCCCGTTTAACCCGTTTAAACTATCGTTAATTTGAGCAAAATATTTGGACATTTGAGTAAGATAACTATCAGTTCCCCAACCAGCCTACGCTACCTAAATTTAAGGCTACAAATTTAATCTCTAAAACTTCATATAAGAGTCAAGACAAAGAGACCAAGTCTCTATTTGGAATCCATTATTTTATTGAATCGATCTCTACTACTTTTCTGCTTTCAAGGTAATCTATTGAACTGAACTCCATGAATGAATTTTGTTTCTTAATAGTTGGCATTAAATTTTTTAGTTGGAGCGTGCAACAATCAAATATTTTTTGGTATATAAAAAACTCCTAAAATCTGTCTTTTTTTGTTCATTCAGTAGTTAGGGCTAAGGTACGTATTTCTCTATTAGTGCATAGTTGCATACTTACTCCATTAACCTTAGTTTGCTGATTATATGTTATTGCGATCGTCGAATTTTACGTGGATCCGTTTCTAATAGAATAGAACTCAGACGAACATATTATGAACACCTTTTGAGTTTTACTGGGATCCGTTTCTAATATGTTCATAACGGAATCCATAATATGTTTGGCAATCAAATCAACACATAATATGTGTTCAGACGTACACGTCAGTAACTATGCACTAATAGTTGATTTAATTGTCAAACATATCATGGAATTAGAGATGAAATCCAAAGCAGAGAATTTTAAGAGTTGATTTAATTGCCAAACACTGGGAAGTAGACATCCTTGTCTTCAATACTCATGTTTCGTGGATAAGCGGTCTGAAAATCAAGTCATTGTAAGGTTTCTTTAATTCCATATTGATTAAAAACTGATTAAAATGGCAACTTTGTGATTTGTACCAAGTAATTGAAGAATATAAGTGTTATATAATATACTACCATATTAGAGTTGACTTGGATCGTCAAAGTACTTTTATTAATTTGTGAGAAATTTGTAATATTCTTTCAATTCATATTTTTTTTATGAATTCTTTTAATTCATTAATAAGCGGTGATGATGATTGTATTTGTATTCTAAAACTTTAGCAGAATAACTTTATGTATTTTGAATTTTTTTAAGTAGAACATTCAAGAGAAATAGCCATACACCATTCATTGAGAACAAAAGAGCTGTGTTCATAAATTAAATATGTGCTTAAATAAACTTTATGCATGGAGAAAAGTTTGTGTATTTTCTGTTTAAATTTCAGTAATATATTTTTTTTAATTAATGAGCTAATTTGATTTCTGTTAAAAAAAGTTTTTGATGAAAAGGAGTACAAATTATGATTCTAATGTTAATATGACATGTTTTTTTGTGTAAAGAATGAGAAGAGAAGCAATAAATATTGATCTCGAAGACGACAATGATTCAGATAGTGTTGAGTTAGACCAGTTTAACACTCCTATGAGGCCTAATGCTCAAAAATCAACTAAGTGCATAGAAAAGATGGTGATGGTGCTGATGTGAAAATGAAAAGCAAACAACATATTCGCAAAAGAAGAAAAACTTCTGAGGTATGGGAATATTTTAATGAATTGAAGGTGGGAACTGATGGAATTGAAAGGTGCGAGTGCAAATTTTGTGGACAAATATCTCCAGTAGTAAAAATGGTACAGGTAATATGAAGCGACACATTAAAGCTTGTTGGAAAATCAATAATAGAGATATTAAACAAACTTTTATTGATGGGGCTACTAGATTGTGTAACTTTAATCAAGAAAAGTTCAGGGAGTTACTTATTCGTACAATCATAAAGCATGACTTGCCCCTTTTACTTTTGTTGAGTAGGATGGTATTAGAGAACTACTCACATACTTGCATCCAAATGATGTGAAACATATTTCCAGATATACTGCCAGGATGGATGTTTTGAAGTTATATAACATTGAGGTTAGAAAGATTACTAATATGCTTCACGATTGTCCTGGAAGAATATGCTTAACCTCTGATTTGTGGACATCAATTACTACTGATGGATATTTGTGCTTAACTGGACATTTCATTGACAATGAATGGAAATTGCATAAGAGAATTTTAAAATTTTCATATATGCCTCCCCCACATAATGGAATTTCCTTATCTGAGAAAATTCATAAATTGCTGTGCAATTGGGGCATTGAAAAGAAAGTATTTTCCCTCACATTAGATAATGCTTCAACTAATGACGTAGCAGTTGATTTGTTGAAAAGTCAGTTGTGTTTACAAGATGCATTACTTTGTGATGGCACTTATTTCCATATTCGTTGTTGTGCTCATATCCTGAATTTAATAGTCCAAGAAGGGTTAAAAGAGATTGACACATCAATTAGTAAGATAAGAGTGTGTTAAGAGAATATGTGAAAGGTTCCCAAGTTAGAAAACAGAAGTTTCTTGATTGTGTTGTTCAAGTTTCTTTGGACAGCAAGAAATCATTGAGGCAAGATGTTCCTACAAGGTGGAACTCGACATACCTTATGCTTGAAAGTTCTATGTATTGTCGTAAGGCCTTTCTTCATTTAGCCACAAGAGATTTGAACTTCAAGCAACACTGCCCATCACTGGAGGAATGGAACAAGGTGCAGAAGTTATGTAAGTTCTTGGAAGTATTTTATAATATCACTTGTACATTTTCCGGTGTAAAGTACCCTACTTCAAATTTGTACTTTCCAGAAGTGTTCATGATTCAACATACTCTTCAAACTGAAATGAACAATACTGACAGCTTTCTTTGTCATATGGCAGAGCAAATGTATGGGGAATTTGAGAAATATTGGTCTGAATATAGTTTAATTTTGGCCATAGCCATAATATTTGATCCTCGATATAAGCTACAGTTTGTGGAATTTTCGTGTAAAGCTGAAGCTGTATGGTGCATACTCTCAAGAGTGTACTAATGTTTGACAAAAAGTATTTGCACTATTTGATGAATATATAAGAAGATCTCCTAATACTTCTTCCTCGAGCTCATCAATTCATGGAGAGAACTCTTCTCATTCCTTTGGTGCAGAACATAGCAAAGACAGTTTAGACGTTCTTATGGTAACATAATTTAGTTTTCTTTAATTCATTCATTATAACTTCATTTTCTCTATGGTATTTTTTATTTGTTTAAGTGATTTTGGATATTGATTATAGTATATTTGTTTAAATATTAAATAGGAGTTTGATACTTTTGAGAGTCAAGATTCTGTGAACAATGCACAAAAAAATCAGTTGCGGTAGTATTTGGATGAACCAAGACTTGATAGGCAAAGAAAAGTTGATGTTCTTGCTTATTGGAAGGGTAATCAATATCGCTTACCGGACCTTGTAAGAATGACTCGTGATATTCTAAGCATTCCTATCACCACTGTTGCATCTGACAGAATCTGCTTCTAGCACGGGTGGTCGAGTTCTTGATCAATATTGTAGTTCTCTTACTACTGATGTTGTTGAGTCCTTAATTTGCACAAGAGATTGGTTATTTGGAACTGGAGGTAATTGTTGAATGTTCTTGTTCTAATACTATTCTTCACTTTATTTTTAGAAGCCATTTATAAGGAAAGTTTTTTTCATTGATTATTTGTAGCAACCACACAAGTGGATTTGGATGAACTTACCCAAGAAAACATGGATGTTAACATTAGTTCTACGCGTACTGAGTCAGTTGGTGGTTCTAATGCATTTAAAACCACTAATTCTTAAAGTAAGTAAACTTCTTAATCTTTAAACATTTTCTTATTTTTGTAAATACTAATGATTTTTTTGTTTCACATTTGCAATTTTTAGGTTCTTCAAGGTGGTAACTTCTCAAATCTAGATTTTATTGAAGAAAGAAGAATGGAATAAATGGAACTTTCAACTAAAATTGTGACTTTTTGTCTTTACAGTTTGCTTAATAATGCTTAGGTTCCTTTGGAATTTTATTAGTGAAATTCTTGAATTTTAAATAGGTCTTATTGTTTTTCTATGACTATCAAACAGATGTGGTTATTTTTTTCTTTTGTCTAAGGTTTAAATATTTATTGACTATAAGTTTTTATTGCGTATTGTGCTATAATTTGCTCAATTTTATAATTTAAAGTCGAAACTGATACTCTTTGGCATTGAAACGGATACCAAAAGTTGCTCATTTATGAGATTTGCACTTGCAAATTATATTCTCTATTGTCAAGAATAATTATAAGCATCACTCAACCGCTTGAACAATTAGATTTTGACCCTTCTACTACAGAATAATTTAATTAGCCACCACGTGTAAGAGTTATATTTGAAACTAATATATGAATATCACATATTAAATAATTTTTGTTGCTACTTGTTCCAACTTTACAATTCTACAAATTTATAAAATGGATAATGAAATCTAAATGGGTTAGGCAGGTTGAGCAAACACGACACGAATAGATTATTAATTAGGTAGGGTTAGGCTTGGGAATTCTCGACCCGAATACGATTACGACACGACACAATTACCCGCAACACGACACGATTGACAGCCCTACTTTAATATGTGAGGAACAATTTCTTGAGTTCTGTATCCTGGCAAGAGATAGATGTGATTTGAATTTACCTAGTCCCCTTCCCTCCGGAGCAGACCATTTTTGCCATTAGGCGATATAAAGCCATAAAAAATTTTACATGAAATTAGTAATTCACATACAGAAACAATCGTGAACAGAGACATCAATACCACAGTACGTCAGCACAAACCTTCCATTTCTTCAAACCTGGCCTGCGAACAAGCTGTGGTAGCTCATTTGAGACGTCAACAAGCTCAACCGATCCTTTACATCTCCGCAAAATCTAACAAAAAACATAAATGACAAAAGGACACTGGATATAGAGATACTTGTCAATTGTACCAGCATTACAAACACTCGGCATATTATTGCTGTGACAATGAGCATGATGATTAACAGAATCCATGGTGAAGCCAATAGAGATTAAACAACATCAGAGTGCAAAAGAAAGGGCAATACCGCACCATAATTTAATAAGGCAGAGTAACTATTGTCTATCTTTATCTTTCTTAGAGTCCAGGTCATAAAAAAATACAAATAAAAAAGAACAATGGCTACAAGATCAGATGAGAAGGCTCAAGTCTACCAAGGGAGAGTAACACTATTACGTTCTAAATATGTTTGATATTACTAAAAATCACTTCTATCTTCACATATAATAAGTAGATTTAGATTTTCCACTTTTTAGCATAAATATAAGTTTACAGTTTCATGAAAATACAAATGTATAAAGGGCTTTCCAATTTCATCTTTTCATTAATCATCTAGTAAATTCCAAAATGAAAAGTTGAATGCAAGCGTATACTTTCGTTGATAAAAACTAATGCAAGTAACATGAGACTATCACAAGTTATTTTTCCACTGCAAACCTACCCTTACACATCATAAATACATTATTGAGTTACCTCTGCAACCACAGCTTCATTTTCAACTGGATTCATTGAGCATGTTGAGTAAACCATCCTTCCACCAACTTTAAGCAAAGATAAACCTGAAATGACCACAAAGAAATAAACCAAAAACAAACAACAATCAACAGCTCTGTAAAGTGTTACAATTATTAAAATGTCTAGAATGTGATGAAGGAAATGGTTGAAATATTCAACATCTAGGCATTTAAAAACCAAGGCTAGTAAACCTTTCCCAACTTATCATCATCTTCATCAAGTGAATTTTCCTTCAAAAATTCACATGATCTTAACAAACATTTCAAAACCGTGTCACTGAAAATTAAAACAGGACTAATTGATCAATTAGTGTATTGCTTTCAAGTCATTGAAAAAAAAAGAAGCAATACACTAATTGATCTTAACAAACATTTTAAAATGTTTAAACAGGACTAAACTGTCATTTTCCAATAAGAAGCCCCTTGACAAACAATATGAGTTTTGAATAAGAGCCCAGCTTGAGCTGCTTCAGTGTATGAACCTCAAGCTCTTGTTCGAGTGTTAGACAGTTTTAACTTATGCTGAGCTAAAGAACGATCATAACCTTGGTATCGAACTGATTTGAGATTTGCCAAGGCCAGATCAAAGTGCACAAAGTTCTATTTGGTTTTCCGAGCATAAATGATATCACATAGCTTATAGTTCAGGAGAAATATGAAAAAGGCAACGGCTAAAGGAAATTAAGTTCTCATCAACATGCATGCGTGCAAATTGCAATCAAGTTTTAACTTTTAGAGTTTAAACCATCTAATTTTAACTAATTATATTCAGCTGATACTGCTATGGATCAAACAAACTGGTTTGACTTTTAAACTTCCAGAATAATTTAGCCAAGCAGGCAAGAAAAAATCAGAGATTTTAGTGTGAAAGCTTATCGTCCTGAGAACTTTCTCTCCTTCCAGACCATCTTCTTGTTTTTGTTGCTATTATACCTCAGTTGCTGTCTCTTAAATGGTGAGTGTGTGAAACAGGTATAATTTGTTCTACAATGATACAACAAACATGAGATTTTTAATAATAAATCAATTGTCAAGGCACCTCGCATCGATATCTGAATCTGCAAGCCGTGAAGACCATTGCCATTTCCTGCATTCCTAAGGGATGATGAGGGAGGGGGGAAGCAATGAAGCATAATCATGTGATTATCCAACTCAAAACATGTTGCATAACTACGAATAAAGTAATTAGCAGAGTAACTACCACTTCCTCCATATGTCTGGAGCCTTGCGTAGAGTACCATCACCACTACAAGGAACATCACACAAGACACGATCAAATAGAAGTTGACTCATATTAGGTTCCTTGAAGTTTCCAGCCTCAAAACCATTTGCACAACTTCTAGTCCGATGGCAGCTTGGGAAGTGTTGAGCTTCGTGCGTTGTGACTACCAAATTGGCAGTGGACATTCTCTTTGTTTGGTGGATAAGAAGATTGCACCTTTGGATGTCAACAGCATCATCATTGGCTAAAACCTAGAAAAATAGAAAAATAACCAAAGAAACAACCCATTGTTAGGATCAGCAAGTTTATGTTACACAATGACAAAAGCAGGAAGAAGCATATGAAGGGTAGAAAAATAAGATGCAAACTTGCCACTTATCTATATTCAAATTCACACGAAAACATGATAAAAGAGAAAAGAAAGAATTAAACCATTCCATTAGGTAAAGATCCAGGATTTGTTAACTGTATCATCTCAAGCAATTGAAATGTTTTTGACCCTGGAGCTGCACACACTACAAAAGCAAAATATGTCAATCAGAACAACTTAATTTGGTAGAATGCAGCATAGTTTACCATTGTATTCAATTATTAAGACCACAAGGTCTATTCTTGCCATTAAAGGCATGAATGAAATGATATTTCTGTTTGCACAATGACTGAGATTTACTAGTACACACAACAAGACAAACGCCTTTGATAGCCTCGAATACTACAAAAATAGCTTACTATCAATTTGAACAAAATGGTCCGGACGGACATCCAGGAACAGTGGAGGGACCTAAATCAAAATCAACCACAATATCATATTACGAGCTTCATCAAAAAATTACAGAAATAAAACATTCTATTCAACTTATAACACTTGAATTTAAATAGTATATCTATAGCATCCAATACTTCTTGTCAATATAACAGCTGACCCACCATGCTTACTGCCTCCTGTCTTGTAATGTTTCCAATTTCATTCTCTAGCTTTAAGAAATTGTGGAACCTGCAAGTTTTTCATCATAATCATAGAATTGACAGTGAGAATAAATAAGCTTCATAGTGACAAATGGTTTTACAAATCAAAATTTCTAATCAAAAGGGAAGTTTCCAAAACCACATTATCTTATTTATTGTAATAAGTATTATTTCACCGCAATAAAATAATAATTTTCAGTCCAAAACATCACATTGAATGTTGATGTTTAAGACACTAACACATCAATGGACTAAAGTATAGAAGCTCTCACATTTTAGAGACATGCAGCAAAACAATCAAACAATGAATTCTTCCCAGATCAGATATTAACATAACAACAAATAGTTATTTTGCCTGAAACTTACGTCCTTGTAAAAACTCTAATAGATATGTTAAAGTCAATTTAAACTCGAGGGAATAGAATGTTCAAATTTTGTAATGGCAAAAGGAAAATATTCCTCTTATTTTGTGCCTGAATGCAATCATATGAAGGACTAAGAGCTGCAACAAAGTATCAATACTCATAATCTTCCAATTAGAGGATGGAGCAATTCTAGAACACCAATTATATAGCTCAATTTTCCATCTTACCGGACACTTGCCTGGGTCACCCTTCATTACCGTCGTTTGGAGGTATTCATGTATCTAGAGTAATTTCCAACTCTTTATATTTTACCACAATCAGTACTAGGATTTTGTTTATATGCCGCATAACCTCACATGAGTGATGTCATCTGACATCACACAGCCCATGGGGAACATGTGGCTTCTTGAATGATCCACAAGGTTAGAATGGACCCGTAGACCAAGCCTACCTAAGTATTTCCCCCAGAAATATACCTTAATGAGTAAACCAAGAAAAGGGTTAAACATATGACTTGCCTCTCAAGCGTTTGGTTCTTACGCAGCTGCTTCCGAGAAAAATTTGATTGCCAAGCAAGATTATCAGGATACCAAGGCAATGGTTTAATTGCCTCCATCTCAGTCCCATCAGTGCCCTGAAATAAATTTATAGAGAGAAAAAAAGGCCATTGTCACAATCTTGTAATAGCTCTCCATCAAGTAGATCAGATTTGTGTATGCTTGAAATTCATGCTAGTGTATGAAACAAGTAATTAACCTCTGCCTGAAGAGACTTTACGAAATCATTCTCTAACTGTGACCGGATATCCCCATAGAATGGGCTACTGCAATAGTCAAAGAAGTAAAAAAAACAGTCATGTTAGTAAATACCAAAAGAAATCTTCATTTGGTTTATCCTCAAACAGTGACCAGATAGCTTCGTTCATGGTGATGACAACAAGTTTTCTATATTAGCCATTTCAGTTGATGTTTAAAAGCATTATTCAAAATTTCAGAATAGTTCAGATACCGTTGCCTTTCTTGAAATAAACTTAACAGAGAGGAAGCAGAGAAGAAAATAGAACTATGAACATTTGAAAGCAAAAGCTACCTGGATTATGCAAATCAAGCTATATCAACCAGACTGGATATATCCTAGTTCAGTTCCATTTTTCACCATACCTAGCAGGGGTACATAAGAGAATTGGGCCTGGAAAAAATTACTGCCTTAAGCAATTTGATGTTTTCATATTGGCCGCAATTGAATTATGGCCCCAATTGATCTGGGTTGTGCAACATCATGTCTAGAACTCTTAGTTTCGGGGCACAAAAGAAGTTGAGAAATCACTGGTCTGTCAGTAGAAATCTATTACTAGTATTTTATACTTGCATAACGATGAGATTTGTGTACGACCACTTCAGAAGTGCTTTACCTAACAAGAAAATCTTTTAACCACAAGAAAAAAAAAAGAAAAAAAGATGTGATTCTATTTTGAAAATAATAGATAGCAGGCAGATAGCAAACTCATTCAAATGGACAGTCACAATAAAATTCTCAGTGGGGTAGGCGCCTATAATAGGTTAGTTGGGCTTCCCTGAATAAGTATGTGTGTTTGGGAATATTTAGGAAAAAAGATAAAAAAAGGATTCCACCTTATAGGTGACACCTTTATGATGGGCAAGCCAGGTAACTGATCAGTCAAGCCCATAAATAATGTGTCCTACTGGGGTAGGATATGATTATTTCTTTTCATGGCAAATAGAACCTACTTCGATGCTAATTATGGTCTCAGCCTAACAGACAAGATACGGAGTTCTCTACATGATTGTCACCCAAGAAAAATTGAAAAAGGACACCAAAACAAAGATACTGATAATAAATGCAACAAGAATGAGCAGCATATTAAATCAGCCATAGGAGGTTGAACCTAAGAACCACTGGAGATCTAATATCTCATATTTAAGTACATGAACAAAATCCTTTTCCCTTATACCACTCTAGTCAATAAGTAAAAACCCGATTTCCATCCCTCTTCTTTCATTAATAAAGTGACAATGAGAATTTTACTTGTCCATTCATCCTTATATTTAAATTTTCAGCAATTTGGTCAATGACCAGTAATACAACCTAATAAAATAATTCATGCATGCCGAAAGTGCCCATCAGCTACATATGGAGGTTTCAGTTATACATCCATGTACTTCTAAGAAATCTTTATTGTGCAACCACAAGATACTAGTGAGTGAAATCCAATCTCCTAAATCCGCCAAGACCACAGCTTTACTAATCCGTTACAATGTATTCTGATACACATGTCCCTGGTTTTTAAGCATATCAGTATCTCCCTCATGTTTTGCATTCACTCTTAACTAAACCCTGCTAATGCTAATAACAACAAAGAATTCCACTTCCACCTTTGAACTACAGATAGCACGCACATTACTAGCATCATTGACGGAATTCAATAATCACCAAAACAATTCATCCACCAATACCATACACCACAAAAGAACAATCCAATGAACGATAAAAACTTTGTACTAAAGAAGAAAGCTTTTTGACAACTCAAAGGATAATCCAACAAGAAAACAAGAATGTTATCGAGAAAACCAAAAGGTGAGTTGCATATACCTGGAATTAATCCTAAATGCAGCAGGCAATGCTGTCCTCAAACATGCCATTAAAGCATCCCATTCCTCTTCTGGCACTATTCCTTGCTCCTAAAATTCCAATCACCCCTCAAATCACATCAAACAACAAACATTAAAAAAAAAAAAAATCTTTAACTACATATTTCAACAAGGCTTCAATTCTGCTTTGTAAAACAACTGATTTTTAGCTACACATTCAATAAAGGGATTAGCCCAGTTCAAGACCAAACATTCATAGAAGCTATAAATTGCTAGGATGCAAAATGGGTTTTGCAAAATACCTTGTAATATTCATCAAAGGAAGGATTTAGATGAGTGGCAAAAGGCTCCCAAGTGGGAATGGGATTATTGTTCTTGTTGTTATCTTGCTGCTGCTGCTGCTGCTGTTGTTTTTCAGAATCAGATTTGTTGCGTTTCCAAACATTCTCTCTGCCCTCTTTGAAGTGTCTTCTTTGAGTTCTAGACCTATTTCTGCCACCCATTTTTTGATGCAATCCCTTCTCCACCTTCTCCTTGGCTGCGGCTGCGGCGGCTGCTGCTTCTGCAAAGGGGAGTTGGGGTTTTTGGTTTGGGGTAATATGTATTTGTTAATGGAGGCCCAAATGTTAATGGTTCGCATAATATGGCCCATTATCTAAACTCAAAACCCACATCCCAGTTTGGTTTTATTGTTGAAAGCTTGTTGTAGTTTTGTGTGGGTGTGGTTAGGGGTGAGCACAAACTTGATTAATCAAATTTGCAACAGTTTTTACTTTCACATTGAAATTTTGAAATTGATTAATCAGAATTCGATTAATAAATTGGTTTGATCGATTAAATCTGAAACTAGAAATCAGTTACGAAATTAGAATTGAATTTTGAATTTAGAATTAACTTATTTCTGAATTTCGATTCGATATTTGAGAAATTCAAGACATCTCACAGAAAATTTTTAAAACTTAATTTACAACATTACATCTTCTTTTTATATAAATATACTTTTATAAAATATAATCTTACGAACTAATACTATAAAGAATTCTAGTCCAATATCAATGGGTCTAATTAGCAAATATGGTTAATTGAATTTGAAACCGAATTTTGATTAAATTATTTGACCAATTAACTGATCGGTTAACCGATGCACACCCTTAAGTGTGGTGAATTTAGTAATTATGTAGTGGGTGGGTAAACACATATATGATAGGAGAAATCTTTACATAAATTTAATTTTTAAATTTATTTACAAATTTTATAATATGAATTAAATTTTATAAAATAAAATAATCTTAATCAAAATATCTATTTAATTTTTAAAATCTTGAGAGCGGGTGTGCCCGTCCCCTTTAGATCCGCCCTTGTGGGAGGAGGTTTTGTTGGGAATGGGGACTATTGGGTCATGGTTTAACTGTTGTATTAATGATTCTAAGTGTATGGAATTTTATCGTTAAATTTAGTAATCAATAATTTTTATTTAAATATACTGAACTATTAATCATGTAGTATTAATTTGAAAAGGAAATTTTTATTTTTGGATGATACAAATATAAACCAGTTCTAGTACATGTTTTATGGTAGGTGGTTTGATGCAGATAAGGAAACCCTATGGGTTCTTATTAGGGGTGGGCACGGGGCGGGTACCCGTCCCTCAAACCTTTTGGGTGATCCGCCCCTCATCTTGCGGGTCAAGAATTTTTTGACCCTAATCCGCCCCTCATGTCTACGGGTACCCGACATTCGGATACCCGCTAAGTGAGGGTCGGAGCATGCGGATACCCGCCCCTAAGACAAAACCATCAAAAAAACCTGCTTAAGTTCAAACATGAAAGACCAGCAAATGTTTGACATTACTTCTCACTCAAATTTGAAACAAGAATATTAGATTCCGTAAGTCATGATGTTACAATCCATAAAAATCATAAAAACAAACCATAAAAAAAATTTGGCTTCTCAAGTACATTAGACAAATATCACCAAACAAATACAATTCAACATAAACACTTAAATTGATACATTCAACTGTGTATAAGTCTCTTATAGGTCCTAGGGTACAAAGTGTACTAAAAGCCGATTCTGAAGCTACTGTAGAAATTGGAATGGCTAAAACATCTCTAGCAATTGAAGCAAGAATAGGAAATCTAGGAGAATTATTTTCACCAATCTAATATACTAAATATTGGACAATTACGATCTACCTTCATTTCCATCAAGTAAACATCTAACTCTGTTTTGTTCTCAGTGCTATTAAATGAATCAGCTTCCTTGGAGTACCGTGCATCAATGAAACTTGCTGCCCCTCTAGCTCTAATTTTTTCAAAATCCATCTTACGCAATTCCACAGGCTGAGTTACAACTTCTTTCGAGCGTGCTTTTGTTGCAGAATAAGAATCAAATAAAGCATTAAAAAACAGTAGCACTTTGTCTTTTAAAATTTCAGCCTTATCAATATCATACTGATCTTCAATTGCCCACATAACATACCCTAATTTATATCGAGGATCAAGAACAATGGCAATTAAAATCAAAATGTTAACTTTTTCAACATTGCCCCAATATTTGTTATAAGAATTTATTTCAGTTCTCCCCCATTATCGATGTTTCTCTTTGGAGTTAACTCTTGTACATACTTGTTATCCACAGACTCTAATAACTCAAATGCCTTTTGAAATTTTAAAGCAGCTTCCAACATTAAATATGTAGAGTTCCACCTAGTCTCAACATCAAGACATACAAGTCTTTTGCACTCTATTCTTTCTTTTTCAATACAAGACTTGAATCTTTGAAATCTAGCAGGTGAAGACCTCACATATTTTACAGCAGACCGAATTCGAATAATAGAGTCATCCAAATCTTTTGGAGTCTCTAGGATAAATTCAAGACATGTGCAGCACATCTCATATGCAAGTAATCCCCATTTAAGACAGTACCTTTCCAATTATTAAACCTTCTTTTCAAGTATAAAATCCCATTATCATTTGAACTAGCATTATCCACAGTAATAGTAAGAACTCTGCTGATTCCCCATTCAATCAAGCATTTCTCTACAGTCCTACCAATTACTTCACCAGCATGACTTGTGATAGGACAAAAATTTAAAATTTTTTTGTGCAAATTCCATTCATGATCAATAAAGTGAGCCGTAAGACTCTTATACACATCTAGATGTGTATAAGAGACAGAAAAGTAGTGGGCAATTCTTACAAATCCGGTGAAGGCAAATTTTTAAAATGTTCTTTCAATTTTTCTTCTCATCCAAAAGCAGACTTTTTGGATCTTTTGTGACAGTAATACGTGAAGGAACAATGAATCTTGGCTGCATTACTTCACAAAAATCCAAAAAACCCTCCTTTTCCACATGAGCAAAGCAAAATGCTATTTTTACACCTATGAAGGTGATTACTCAAAGATGAAGTACCATGTCTACTTGGACAAGAAATAAGACTACCACAATATTTACATGTAGCCTTTTTTTCTTTTTTATCTAGACCTTCAACAATATCATAATGATCCCATACCCAAGATTTGTTTTGAGTTTTTGTACTAGCTTCACTTACCCTGGACTTCTTGGATAGGGGAGGTTCAGATGCAGTTGTAGCAATTTTAGGAGGTGGAATTGAGGAAGATTGATCATCAAAAACTCAAAACAAATCTTGGGTATGGGATCATTATGATATTGTCTCCCATGCTTGACATCTACAAGTCTACAACCTGAAAAGATGTAAAAATATATATAGTTGAGTATAAGTGAACTAGTACAATATGGCTAGAAAAGATACACATTTTAGATGTGGGGCGGGTATCCGATGCCCGACTGTCTCTTTAACACATTAAATGATCAGAAAGAATTCACCATCTATTTCATAAAAAGCAAGGAACTAATGTTTAGAATTATTCTAAAGTAAAGTTTTTTAGAACTAATATTTATTGCTAGAGAAAACACCATTTGCTTTTTAGATTCACGATCATCCTAATTTGATAAGTATATTGTTAGACATTTATCAATTATCAAAGATCGCCAAATGATTAAACTGAAAATGCTAAATTATACAAATCAACCAATAAATTCATCTTCTTTAGTTTGAACAAAAAAAATCCAATAAATTTCATCATCTCAAAAAAAATAAAGAAAAAAAACCAAGAAATATTGTCCAACTCTTGATTAGGCCACAACCTGATTTGTTGTCCATGGTTACCAAACACATAAACCACACTTTACAAAATCTACAATATAAATATTGCACGAGTAGTGAAACCTAAAATTATTAAGTCCAAATTGTCCCCTGTGTAGACCAAAATAATTCCAGAAATACACCTGTAACATACTAATTACTACTAAATTAATCAAGAAAATTGCCAAGAAAAATTAAATCCAAGCTAAGAATCACACAAACAGTAAGTAAATTGAGCCAATAATTCTTGAACTAGTATTACACAAATACTTAGCTAGAGTTGGTGACTCAATCTTGTGAATTAAACCTTATATAACTAATGGTTTATAACTAAAATTTTATAAAATTTAATTTTGACCGTAACATCTACTAGTGAATTTTAAAATCTTGTCTATTTAAGTATTTTCCATACTACTAGTATTACCTTGTAGCCAATTGGTCACTTACGTCTCATATTTTTTCTTCATGCGGTAAAAACATTGATAAAAAAAATATTTTATCAAACTTTTAATTATTATAAATGAATTTAAAACAATTAATTTCTTTAAAAATTAAAACAAAACATATTGAAATAGTTAATTATTTAAGTTCTTGTAAAGCTGTAGCTTTAATACTAATTACTATAAGATGAATAATATGGAGTTAACTTTATCAGATAAGTAGTACTTTGATGGAAACTTTATCAGACTAGAATACTAACAAGGAACTACAATATGCAAGAGGGACTAAAAGTTAGGAAATCAAATTTTAGATACAACTCAAATTGTAGTACGTAATTCTAAAGGGTGAAAAATACTTTTAGTCCTCAAAATTTTGTCTAATGATATTTTTTATTCTCAAAATTTCATAAATTAAAAAAAAAAAAAATATTATGTCCTCCATTTTTTAAATTTATACTCTATTAGGATTTTGAATCTCCGTTTTCCACCTTGATTTGGAGATACAAAAGTATACCTAAACCTAAATGGAATAGAATTATATTTGAACCGACATATACTCAAAACAAAAATACCCATATATTGACGAAATTCAGATACTTCCCCCTACAAAAACCAATTCCCTTTGTCCGAATTTATCCAAAGTCCATCATAAGAAAGAATAAACCTTTCATTGGATCTGTTAAGAATTGAAAGCCCTGTCTCTTATACACATTTAGATGTGTATAACACACACCTAGAAAATTTCACAATCTATTAAGGGACCTGAGCAATAATATCATGCATAGCACAAAAAGAGCTCCTTCAGGATTCTTTCCTGTTTATGTTGGGGAAGAACAAAAGAGATATGAGGTACCAATATCATGCTTATCTTCCATAATGTTCAAGGCTTTGTTGAATCAATTTGAGATATTTAAAATCCAGAAACAAAATCAGTTATCTTACCTTGAGATGCAGATGTTTTGCCTCAAATTTGTTCAGATTTGATGCTTGATCGACCCTTATTCGGGTAGATTTTTTTGGTTGAGTAAAGGGTTGATGATTGATAAAAAAGGAGGAATTGAGAAGATAATTCCAGAGAGAAATTAAGAAGAAAATAAGGATGAAGAAACTGAAAAGTGAAAAGAAACGTAGCAGACAAAAAAAAAAAAAAAAAAAAAAGAGAAAAAGAGTCTGTGAAGAAGAAGAAGACTGAAAAGAATTTGAGTGAGAAAAGAAGTGAACTGAAAAGGAAATGGCCAAAAAAAAAAAAAAGAGAAAAATAGTCTGAGAAGAAGACTGAAAAGAAAGGAAACGGCGTGAAATTGAAAAGTGAGAAGTGTATAGTGTAGATATTAGGGTTATCTATGGAATGGGAGGTAAAATTACAATTTCACCCTTAATATGCGGGGCGGGGCGGATACCCGCGGGTATTTGAAAATGTGATCCGTACCCGTATCCGATAATAGCGGGTATCCGACCCTCAAATGATCCGATCAATGAGTGAGGGTCGGATACCCTGATTTTTCGGAGCGGGGCGGAGCGGAGCATGCGGATCATCGGATCACCGGATTTTTTTGCCCACCCCTAGTTCTTATCTAACCTTTCATCATCGACCATTGGTGTATCGATTTTTTTACTCACTTGAAATTGCATTCGACTTGGATTTGTTTATTTTTTTGTGTTGGTCTCAAACGAATTTTATCAAATTGAATCTTTCAAAATCTTGATTTTTGCTTATAAAGTTCAGGTTTTATACTGATCGACTCTAATCAAATTCAAAACTTTAATAAAGTAAATCTTGTTTGTGTTTGGTGACTTTGGATCCTCTATTAGAATTTTGGTGTAAAATAAAAACTCATCCAATAAATAAATATTTGTTAATTTTAGGATAATGATAATTTTTGTACACCCATCTTACAGTTTATAATGGTGTAAATGAGTATAAATAAATCGGACACTCAAATTTGTTTGATTATTTTAACGAGTTTAAAATTCTGTCAAATTTGATTTGTTTATCTTTTGAACCGAATTCAAATAAACTTTTATCAAATCAAACTCAAATAGTTTGAAATTTTTACATATAAATTTAAAAATTTTAATTTATTGGGTCGAGTTTAAATCGAATACAAAAAATTAACGAATACTAAATTTCGTTCAATCATCTTGATTGTTAGCAAACTAAATTTGTACGATTTCTTATCAAATCAAGTTTAATTGTCAAATATAAAGTAATTTGAGTCATTTACAACCCTTATAGTTTCTTACACACTATAACCTCCTTTTATTAACACGAAAGTTTTACTTAAATATTATTTCACTCTCATTTTCCTATTAGATTTACCGTTTACCATTTTTTAACCAACTACTCATACATCACCACGAAATGACTGATAAGTATGAGTCCATTAATATGGATAAGGTCAGTCCTATAATTGATGAACAATCAGATTTCGGTTATAGTGGGGTTAGTGTTGCTTCGACTTTTTCGACATTGACCAATATGCACCAATGAGCAAACGACATTTGGTCATCTGGAATTCCAAAAAGCCCAAAAGGGAGATAAAAACAATTAAGTAACAAGTGATGTCAATCACGTTACACACAAGCCAGCATGTTTTATCAATTGTTAATAAAATTAAAAGGCAGATTCAACTTATAATAATAATAATAATTTATTTCCGAGTTAGATATGAAAACGTATTACATGGGCAAATATTACTTTTTTTCTTGCCACAACAAGATTTATTAATGCCATAGTAAAAGATATTAAAATAACTAAATTACTCCGTCATACACATCTCTTTTCGTAATAAGAAAGATATAAAACAAATAACTTTATTAGCTTTTAACAAATCTAGCTATTACAATAATATTTGCCTTTTACGTGTCAATAGATATTATAGATTTGTGCCTTGATTTACATTTTTGCAGATGCACATGCCTTTGTCAAACATTGTGCTTTCCAACTAATGATACAGGGAAAAAAGTATATTAGTATGTCCTAACATGAAAAGTAGCGAATATTATTGTAAAATATTGAGGCCAACTTGGGTCTTTTTGGATTAATTTAGGGCAACTTGGATCGAGCGTTAATGAAAAGCAGTCTTCCAATCTTTGCAAGAGAATGCATTAGTGGCTTTACTTCCACAAGAGAAGAAGTAACAGAGATAATTTTCATCATTATCGTAACTAGTACATAATATGGAACTTTAAACTAACCGCTAATTACATGATGTTCTCATCAGTTAAAAATTAGTTTCTTGATCCATTATATATGTATTTTTTTGGTAATAAAATTTCAGAAAAATGGTACGTTACAACTCTTTTTTTAAGATCCGGGTAGTTCAGCAAGCATATTTCATGTAACTTATATTGATATTTACACATCGCCTACTAAAAAACAGCAAAAATCAAACATGTGATTTTTTAATAGCTTGATCGAATTATTTACCATCTGAATCAACCTCTATCATTATACAGTTCCTTACAATTCTTTTTTCCGGATTAGGACAGCTTAGCAAATGTATATCTCATGCAGCTTACATTGATATATATGTATTGCCCACTGTATGGATATTAAAGGCAGCGAGGGTAGTGAGTAAAAGGAAATACTTAAGTAGATCTGATTTTTTTTATTTCACTTGTAAATCTCCAGTAATGTGAATTAAATGTTATAAAATTTATAACATCAATTAATATAATAATCATAATCTTAAGATTTAGACCGGATTTATCTTAAAATTTTTCCTGTATTTAAGATAAAACTTATTTTTATTTTTTTCTCCCAAAAAGGTTCCATGTAGTCACAACTCACAAGAGGCATTTGGATAGCTTTAAAATGAATCCAATTTTGCAAGTTTCTGACTTAGAGACTTTAGTCTGTTAGGTAAATTACAACATAAATAGTATGCTTGGTCTGCCATCTCTAATTGTGATCCTTGATGGTTTTCTTGCACTGAATTGCTGCCGAAAGGGGACCTCTGTGGGCAAAGTGGACCAACGCACATAATCACAATATGGATTCACGAAGAATACGCAAAACCAGGCTATTGGAAATTGAATCTTAGATACCAACCCCACCATCTCTTGCAAAAAGTCCAGATTCAGTGATGTAGAAATCTTTCTTATAATATACTCTTTTCGTTTTAAAATAAGGATCGCATTTATTTTTTTTATATTAATATCCCAATTATCTAATCTCATTCTTATTAATATGACACTAAAAATAAAAATTAAAAGACATTATTTAATACTTTTTTGACCTTCTTCTAAAATAACAGATAATTTGATACAAAATAATTTATCTAAAACAACAATTACTTTAAAACGCAGAGATTAATTGATTGTTCCTAGTGTAGGTGAACCAAATTCCAATTCTAAATGTCTAATTAAAAAGTATGTAGCACACCATTTTATACGTCAGAAGAAGAATTCGTAATCTCAAACTAACAAATTAGTAAATTTTGTTTTCTTCATTTTATAAATTCTAATAATTTATGTTGTTAGCAGTTATTTCTGACTATTTTGAAGGTATGGTAAATGTGAATCTCTGACATTTTGCTCCTAGCTCTTCTGACGTTTGGAAAAAAAAAAAAAGAAAGACATTTTGCTTCTTGTGTTTTTCAAAGTCAAAAAAGGAAGTGGAGTGGTAAATGAAAAAAGAAAAACAAAATGTCCAGATTAGGATAGGATTAAAAAAGTGAACACAGCATAACGTGCAATAAAGTCATAGTTATCCAGAAGTAATGAAGCATGCGTGATCTTTATAGACAGGTGTTAGAACAACATCAATAGATAAATAAACAAAATGCCCTTACAATTTGCAAAAGCTAATTTAGTTTGATATAAATGATCCCTATTGTCATTGCTAATGCTAATGAATTGGTCATTTTGAGGGATTTATCATGCTTTGATTAGCAAAATTAAAGTTTGTTTTAATTGGAAATTAATATGTGATAGCTATTATTAATGTTGTAAGTTTCAGAGTCACAGTGCAAATAATGATACCAACATTTTGGTTAATAGATTGACATCTTGCATCATATACAATACTTATTATTTTTAGGCAAATTGATTGTATTAATTTTGGGTAAATTTGATGGTATTAATAAAATCTTTTTATTGAAATTAAGAATAATCATCCACAAGGATTAATCATATACAATTCTATAACACATTTTTCAACTCATACGTACCAACAAGAATCCTCTCAACTTAGGAATAAATGGAAGAATTTTTATTTATCTTTGATTTTAAAAAAAAAAAAAAAAGAAAGAATCAAAACATATAAATCTTACATAATTCACATCATGTTTTATATAACTGTTTTGTAAAAAATTAGAAAAAATAAAAAATATTTTACCATTTGATTAAGCACTTTTATGTTTTATCAAATTTTCAAAAGTTGTGACTGTCCAAATGAATTGATTTTTAGATATGATGATAGATTTAGTGAATTAAAACAAACAGTATATTTAAATTATTTTATTTAATTAAATACAAATAAACGAACAATTAAATAGAGAGAATCCAAATTCCATACATACTATTTTGTGCTCTCCTAGAAGGTGCAATTTCCTTTGTCAACGTAAGCTTAAAAACAATACATAAAAAATGGTTGTCGTCTCATTTAGATATTTGTTGATGGTAAAAAGTGACAAAAATGGTTTACAACTTAAGATATGAAACTCTTGTCGCTGTTACCACAAATGAAATTGGTGCCCATTTGATGTATGACATTTTTTTTATTTTTTATCAAAAAAGAAAACATGTTATCTTCCCATGAATTTGATTTGGTTCGAATTAATAAAAGCAAACCGAAAACAACATTGTTTCAATCAAGGAGCTAAACAACAGACTTTGCAAAGAAAATTGATTAATGAGTTGGTAATCTCTTTTTATCCTTTTCCCTTATATGTTAAGATGTTGAAATAGAATTTTTTTTTTCCCTGAAAATTCTATTGCCTTTTGAAAATTTATAAAGTACTTTGAATATAAGCACAATAGAATGGTATTCTAATTAGACTGTAGAATTCTTTAAAGTTTTATTTGGATTCATGAATTTAGGGAAGGATTTGAAATGCACTCATTTTTAGAGGGATTTGTAAGGTTGAAATGAATGAATTTCAAATTCACTCAAATTAAAATGTGTGAAATTAAGGATTTTAAATAACTTTCTAATTTGGGTGGATTTGAAATTCATCCATTTTTATTTTACAAATACTTCAAAAAAAATGAATAGATTTCAAATCATTCATCAAATCCATCAATCCAAACACAATGCAACTACTTTTGGTTAAAGAGGAAAGAAGAAATGGAAACAACTTTCATTTTGTATTATTATTAACAAAAAATAGACTTCTATAAATAGTCCAGGCTTTTAGTTTTGGTTTTAATCATTTTCAAACTTGATGTTTTTATCGGTTTAACAACTTAAATAAGAGAACCATTAAAGCATTTCAAAACGCATATCTCATATCTGATACAAAACTGATGACCCATTTAATTTTCTCATTCTCTAAAAGCTAAACTTTTTTTTATTACCATCTGCACTAACCATTGCGAGGCCAAATTTGTTCTTCCTTTAAAATTTGGTGATTTCTACATGGGTGAAATCTCAAGACTCCTCTTTTGTGTCCAAAGAATTCCAATTTCATATTAGATGTAGGACTTCAAAAGTTCCATCAAACCATCCAAGTCAAAATTCCATCACTATTGATTTGGAACACAGATACCATTTATTTGTAATATCCAAAAGGCCATTCACATTTCTTTGATTGTGGAAATATAATTGGATTCTAACCTCCAATATGCCTCTTATCATAATTGAAACCTGGATACCACTGTATATCCAATGAGATATATCAAAGTGTTTTTTTAAGTAAGTAAAAGTTTAGAAGAAGAGTAATTCTTCTTTCTCCTGTATTAGGACAGGTCATCGGCGAATATTTCTAACCGCTTATAATGGTTTTTACATATCGACTACCAAATAAAAGATTAAGAATAACAATAGTCGAATTTTAAATGTTTTGATGGTGTGGTCGCATTGCTTACCATTTGAACTAACCCCTGTTGGCAGGATAAGGATCCTCTCCATTTTCATTTACCCCTTTAAATGAGTGACACATTATTAAAATGTATAATCAAATGTGAGATATTTGCTAAATTATCATTTTTGTAAATTTTTATGACAAAACTACGTAATTTTCATTTTCTTCTCCTTGATAATTAATTAAATTTAAAAATCATTGCCATTTAAGAAAATTAATTAAATTATTTTACTAAGATCATACTACTTAATTAAAAAATATACGTAATTGATTTCTTGTAATACAAAAAAATTTATAATAAAAATTTCAATAGGTCATTAAATTGAAGTAACAAAATACTATAATTTCATTGCATTTTTTAAGTATTTATTTTGTTCTTATATTTAAACTTAAATTTGTTATATAAATAAAATAACGATTGAAACTACGTAATTTTGAAATGAGGTGTCACTCATTTGAAGGGGGTAAATGCATAGTTATTAAACCCGACTCCGGGATGTGTCTAGATAGAGGTGGATTAACGGTTTACTAGTTCAACCGGTGGGTCACTTAAATATATTTTTTATTAATATATAATATTTGTTAAATAATTAAATACAGATATATAGTAAAAATATTGATAAAAATATATTTTATTAAAAAAATTTAAGTATAAATACAAATTTTCAATATTTACATATCCTTTTCACGTGAAGAGTTGAAAAAGAGTTAAAACATACAGTGAAATTTGGAGAGTATATAAATGAAAACAAACATATAATAACCAAAAACTTGCATGGTTAGGTAGATAAGGCCTTTCATTACTATTTAAGAGATTTCTGATTCAAAATTTGACAATTACAATTTGGTTTTCCTTCAAATAAACAAATTTGTCAGGTTTCTCTAAACCTGGTCGAATTTTCGGATTTAGTGATTGAACTACGGAATTGCACGAAATTCGACGGATTCCTTCCTTATTCGGTCATCATAAGAACCCATTCCGATCTCAAAATCGATTCACCAGATTTACCTGTTAAATCGCTGAATTAAACCAGATTCAATAACTATGGATAAATGAAAGATCCTCTATGTCTCCCTATATGGAGTATCCTTGTCCCTGTTGGCAAATTTTTTCTTTCTTCTATACACTAAAATGTCCTCCGTCCAAGTGGGTCCAGTTGGTTAGAAAAATGAGAAAATGAGAAAGAATAAATGACGACTGCTTGACACAATATTGCAGATAATCCATCTCCCCCTCTACTTGAAAACAAAAAAGAACAACTCTTGTGACAAATAAAAGCCCACACAAAATCTCACATGATAATAAAGCCAGTTGGCCTGTTTTGCCTTTAAAATGTCGTACCAAAAACCTATAACTTGCTGACACCCATGCAAATACAATCTGTTCCTTTACCCATGCCATTCCATTCTCATCCCTTCAAAAGAAAAAAGGGAAATTTTATCTTGTTGATTTAAAAAATTTATATATTATATATTTTTAAAATATATATATATTACAAAATTTTTTGTAGTTGTATTATAAAATTTTCTAAAGATTAAGTACCTCATTCCATTCTCATTTCTATTCCAACCAACCAGGAAACCTCAACCAAAATTATAGCACATAGAAATCATTCTGTAAAAATCTATATATATACCTCATTTCATGTCCAAAACACTGACCAAACCATTGCTCAAAATGTCTGTTACTTCTTTACCTTTCTTCTACCTCCTGCTTGTGCTTGTCATAAATGCTGCCGCGGCTACGCTGCTGCGACCTGGATTTTATTCAGAAACGTGCCCGGAAGCTAGAATTTATCGTCCGGGATGTGATCAAGAAGGCCATGAACAGAGAAGCCCGAAACGCAGCCTCGGTCATGCGTTTGCAGTTTCATGATTGTTTCGTAAACGTAAGGATCACATACTATATAGGATGTTGGATGTCCGTTTAATTTTGGGTTGTTATATTTCTTCATCTGGGATTTTGTTCAATTTTTATTTTTTTTTTTTAGGGGTGTGATGCTTCTGTATTGCTGGATGATACACCAAATATGCTCGGAGAAAAACTTGGTTTGTCAAATATTAATTCACTGAGATCATTTGAAGTTCTTGATGAGGCCAAAGAGGCCCTTGAAGGGGTCTGCCCTGGTGTTGTTTCTTGTGCTGATATTGTAATCTTGGCTGCCAGAGATGCTGTTGTTCTGGTAAGAAACTAAGAATTTTTTCCCGTCTCTTGATCTTTGTCCTCCGAATTTATTAGAAGTATTTACTACTCATAATGTAGAATGGGTATTCTAAAATAGTTGAAAAGTTAAAACAAATTCTTTTATTTTTAATCATTTTAATTATCATAATACTCACTCTAAATTACAAAATAAATAACATAGGCTTACTCGTAAATTTAATGTCACAAATATCATACACTTGTCAACTTTGGAGAGTGCTTGCTTAGCCAGCCACTCTGCCCCCACAAGGCAATATCAGTAACTCACATATTTTGAAGGAGGGGGGGACATTTACATGTTCTTGAATTTTGAGAATTTTTACTTACACCCCATTTGATCCTAGTTCATGAAAAGAGAAATAGTTTGTACTAGTGAATATAAGTGGAGGATACCCAATGAAGTGTGACATCTTTTGCCTAGATATTTTCTTACCAATATGTCAATGCCCTGTACTCGTGTGGTCCTTTTGATTGATTATGATATGGAACAATAGATGGTAGGTAAAAAAACATGAAAATTTCCCTCACAAATTAGAAATTGTTTTAGTAAATTATTATGCTATCATTAAAAATTATAACAGGAATCGAGATATTGAAGTGAAAAAGTACAATTGTGGGGTTCAATACGAATTTATTTCTTCTTTTTTGGTTAAAATTTATTTTGAAAAAGTTCAGGTCTGCTGGAAGAAGACTTAATTTGTTTTGATCTATTACAAACTAGTACATGGATTATTTGTTGTGACACAGACTGGAGGACCAAGTTGGGAAGTAAAATTAGGCCGGCTAGATAGTTTAACAGCAAGCCAAGAAGATTCAGACAATATAATGCCAAGCCCCAGAGCAAATGCGAGCTATCTCATTGATCTTTTCAACAGATTTAACCTGTCAGTTAAAGATTTAGTAGCCCTTTCTGGCTCTCACTCCATTGGCAAAGGAAGATGTTTTTCTGTTATGTTTAGGCTATACAACCAATCCGGGACAGGCCGGCCAGACCCTGCCATTCAGCCAAAATTCAGAGAAAAGTTAGACAAGCTTTGTCCACTTGGTGGAGATGAAAATGTAACTGTAGATTTGGATGCAACACCTGAAACATTTGACATTCCTATCAATATTTCCAGGACTTGACTAATGGGAGAGGATTTCTGAATTCGGATGAGACGTTGTTTACGTATCCAAAGACTAGAGAATATGTTAAACTGTTTGGAGCTAACCAGAATGAGTTCTTTAAGGCCTTTGTCGAGGGGATGATCAAAATGGGCGATTTGCAATCTGGCCGCCCCGGAGAGATACGAAGGAATTGCAGGTTTGTTAACAGGAGGCCAGTGGACATTTTATTAGAAGATTGAAAAAGAAAAGTTGGAACTTCATGGAAGCATTGATTGAACAGGCCAAATAGGTCTTCTTCACTTCGGAGAATTTGAGGAATGTTGTTACTCTTTCTAAATAGGCCAATTCTACTCTTTCAATTCCCTGGATTTTCTTGAAATTAGTAATTTTAGCTGCTGTAATATGAATTAATTTATCTTAGATAAACAGTAAAGAATGTAGACGTCTCAGATACCTTATGCTTGCTCAATCTATCCAGCGGATTGAGGGACCTATTAGTATCAGGATGAATGATGTCCAAGCTTGAAATTTTGGTTGAACTAGTTGAATTGAAGATCTACCTTTTGTTTCTGGTCCCATTTTGTGTTTGGATTGTATCAAACTTCTTATTTGGATTGTATCAAATTCTGGTTTCAGTTGCCTGACAAAGAGGAATTGAAAGCCGCAAGCCTGCAACAGGATTCTGCTCTCTGTGTTTTGGTTGCCTATCATCCATGGCTGAACCAATATCTTTGTTTGGTACTTTGGTCCCTAGATGGTTGTTATTGAGCACCGCTTTCAACAAGGACCTCGAGTAGTTGGGTGGTTCTTTCTTTTCAGGATAATTATGAGAAGTGTATAGTGGTGTTAATCACACAAGTTTATTTGACCATTTTGCATAATCAACCGAAATAAAAATACACAATCAAATGACTGAAATATCTTTTGGAGTTTGTTTGCTTCAAGTTTCTGAACATTAACAAGATGACTCCCAAACTTTCAGAGCAAAGCTTTACCATTTTCAATTATTGGAAGATTGAAGAGAGAAAACCTTAACAAGCTCTTCCAAATTCCTGTTGTCCGCACGACACACCACCAAGGCAGCACGAAAAGCTGTTGGTCTATTTAAAGCTACACCAAGTTTTCTGCAGAATTGACCCAAAGGAAACAAGTAGAAAACCACACCAAGAAGAAGAAAACCACGCCATGTAAGATATTTTGCATGCACCGAATATCATCCCATCAAGCACCATTGGGGCTTATTTGGTTACTTGAAATAAGCTGACTGGAATGCTTTCTTAAGCTAAAAACTCTGGTCAGACGTATGAATATTTGATGCTGGGTTACACGTTCAGATTATCTGCTTCTTTGGGAATAGAAACAATTTTATAGAACAGGTATAGACTGTTGTGAATATTTTCCCTGAATTACATTCCTTTGAACAGCTTCTAAAAATAACAACTGTTCTTTAAACAACTTGCGGAAAATAAAAGCAAATGAAAGCAACCAGCATTCAACTAGATTTGCCGGATAAATTCCTCGTGTCTTGCGACAACAATTCTGCTTAATCTCTTTACTACAGATTCTTCCTGAAGGCAATGTGCTCCACTCTAGACGCCTAACTTTTTATGACACAGTATTCATCTCTTTTCTACTTGACAGAACCCTACAGGCAAAATGTTAAGAAAAATATGCTTCCCCTTACCATCCATTCCCTTGGCAAAATTTCACCGCATTTTAGCCACCTTCTCCAGCCCCTACACTCAATTCAATGATCTAAACACAGGGCTGAATGTTGCAAGTAGGACATTTCTCAAGGTCAAACTCCCTTAATAAATTGTGCACTCAAATAGTCAAACAAGCACTTGGGCAGTGCAGAATAACCATGCATCCACAACCTGATGAAAGTGAAAACCCAAAAAAGAAAAAAATTTGCCTGATAGAAGTACCGCAGATCAACCAATCAAAAAAAAAAAAAATGCAACCAGAATCTAAATTTTTTAAAACATAACCTCAGTCAAGCATAAGACATCAACTGTCTGCTCCATATCTAGGTACAGTCAAAATTATCACGACAGAAGATAATATCCAGGAATACTAAAAGTATCATAAGCCAAATCTTGAGGACTACACCCCTATAGCTTAAGCAGCAACAGAAGGCTTGGAGGCTGCAGAGAGCCTAGATCTCTTCTTAGCCAAACTCTCGCTCCGCCTTTCGCGCTGCTCCTTCAACCTTGTAGCAAGAAGCTTTTGATACTCAGCAGCTTCTGACTTGGCTTTGGCAATCCTCTTCTTCTTCTGTGCAATTCGGGCTCTCTTCCTTTGCAAGGTCAAGGGAGTCACCAACCTCTGAATCTTCGGAGCTTTGCTGACCTTTTTGCCTGTGAAGAAAAGGAAAAATAATATCAACTTAGTAACAATTCCACTCAAAGATATTGATTCAAACGCATCTACTACGAAATTTACAAACTCACCAGACTTTGTTGTGAATGTCCGGCGGTATGTATTCACGTACTTTCGGACATCATCTTCTTTTGACAAGTTGACTTAAAAAGCTTCCTAATCTTAGAAGCCCTCTTTGGTCCTCTCATTCTTGGCTTCTCTATGTCAGTAAGTCCAGGCAGATCATTTTCACCCTTCTTCACAATGACCAAGTTTAGAACTGAAAGGTCAGGGCTAACAATGCATCCACGGACGGACTTTCTCCTGCGCTCCCCATTACGTCTTCCATAACCCCGGAAGCATGGAGTACCTGCAAAATAGAAAATCAAGATACTATGCTCAAACAAGTGACTGATAATGCACAAGCATGCCTATCTAATCCTCCAATATACATATTTTCACCTCTATAGAGCAACAGGCGGACACGCCCAGGAGTCAAAACTCCCTGTTTCATGGGGAACCCCTGCTTATCACAGCCTCCCTTGATTTTGAAGACGTAACCCTTGAACTCCTGCAAATATTTATAGTTCAAAGGTAAGTCAATGTATAGGTTTTAGGCAACTGATGCAAAGTTGATAATAGACAATAAATGAAGCAATTGTAACAAGATGAAAGACGTACATCACCAAGAGCATCCCCACTCACTTCTTGTGAGATCCTTCTATCCCAAAATACACGTCTGAGAATTGAACAAGAGATTATCAAATTAGCAAAAGGTTACTTTTGTTAGTTTAAATCCACGGAATCAAGCCATTTACTGTAAAATCAAGGACAATAATTAACTTCCTCAAGTTGGAGCAGAATAGTAAAATAGGAAAAATCAAATGTCCAACTTATAAAGATAAGCAAGATATAAACATTGTAAAACAGGAATGTGGAAGTAATGCAAAATAGAGGGGCATTTGCCAACCCACAACAAGGCCAAATATTTGCATTTAACACACTAACATCCACTTGAAGATCTACTGCTGCTAAATAGGGAATTTACAACTCATCCAACCATATTATTATTCCTTAGTTAAAGTTGAAAACACAAAAACTAGAAGAATCCTCGCAATTTTAAACCTCCGTCATCCTCTAATACATGCATGAATAATTCAACTTAAATAACCCCGCAACAACAATATTAGGACAACCACTAATTCACTAGCGCATGCAAGTAATCAAGTAAGTTAACTATCATTTCCAAACCTATAAAGATATTAGCTCAGAACAGACATAAAAAGAAAGTATGAAAAGAAAAGCTTAACATTAAAAAATAATAATAATAGTCAACATCATTTATAAATGCTAACAGCTACCCTTTAGTTTTAAGCAGAGAAAGCACAAATAAATACATGGTGTAAAAACCAAAATGAAACATTACACAGCCTAAAGAAACTCCACGGAAACACTATCATTTGTTCACACTTCATACAGCTAAATCATAATTACCTATGCACAAATGCAAAACTCATTAACCTAGACAAATAAACAGACCCAACAAATAAACATAAACCAAAAACTAAAAATGGAACAATGGAGAATAAAATCATAAAAAATAGTAAGAAAAATGTGAAAAAACAGCTTAATGTAAGAATAATATGAATAATGAACATCATATACCATGTCACATTAGTTTTAAGCAGAGCAAAATTAAAATCTCACATATGCAATGTCACAAAAAAATTACAAAAGCAACAAGAACTTCCTCATGAACCCTAAATAATAGTAATAAATTCATAGAAATAATTTACCTATACACCAACCCACAATTCATAACCAAAAGAAGAAAAAAAAACTTTCATAAGAAATATATATATAATATATATATATATCTAAATCAAACCACAAAGAAATAAACACTGACATTTATAAGCAAAATAGATTTTACTAATATGATATCACCGTTAAAAAATAGGCGAACAATAACATAAAATCTCATATATGCAGTAACAACTCAATATACAAAATATGAGAAGCCATTCATTTGGCCAAATAAACTCACATTTATAAACAAATAGATTTTAGTATCACATTAAATTCTTAAAGAATCCGAAAAAATAAAGAAAATACAGAAGCAATAGCACAATATATGCAATAAATTGAGGAAAATTCAAAAATTAAAGAGAGAGAGACGTACAGTTTCTGATCATCGTCGATCTTTCCAGCTTCTTCTGGCAGCCAGTAGTCGGATTCGCAATGTTGAACTGAAATCACCCAAAAAAAAAAGGCAGAAAATTAAGTTAATAACGAAAATTACAGTTTTTTTGGTTCATTAATTCGATATTAATTAGGGTTTTAGATAGAGAAGAAGTCCAGCAGAGGAGGAACCTTCATGATTGGAGGCAGAGAAGAAATGCCAACTTTCTCTCTCTAAAAAATGTGCTCTCGCAGCTCCGCCACACTCAACTGATTAGGGTTTGTGTGAAGAGCCGTTCAGGGCTTTATATATGAGGAAGAGAGGCGGTAATGAGAGTTTGTTGTGGAGTAGGGTTTTGAGGCCTCTCTGGTGTGGGCTGGGCTGGGCCGAGGTAGGTTTTTTTCTGGACATATGGTGGGCTTTATAGTTGGGAAACTTTCATCAAAATTGCATTAGGCATCGGACTAACAGTGAAAATATCCAACTGCAACATGTGCAAGATAACTAGATTAAGCAAGGGCCCGAGAGAGTGGCCCATTTAGGCTAGGTGGAGAACCAGCCTCCCATTAGACGGATGTATTATTATACTTGTTATATTTTAATTTAAAAATAACTTTTGTAAAGAAAACATGCCCGATGTGTTAGTTTACTCGTAGAATTTTAATAAAAATAAAAATTCTTGCATAATTATAAGGAGATTTAACTAGTCTTATCTAAAGATGAGTTAGTTTATTAGTACACTTATACGAGTTATTTAGGTTAAGAATAATTATAAAGCAAAGTGTGCCACTTGCCAAAAAGTCCTTGAGGGATTAGTGCAATTAATCCTCTTCATTATGGATGGTCAACCTACGTAAACTTCTACTATCAGTTCATTTGCAAGAGAATACATTATGAGTCGATGGAAATCAGTTACCAATACCATACCAAGTCCTTTGTTTTCAATCTTTTAATATATCCCATTTAGCTATAGAATTCTAGAATTATATATTTCCAAGATAAGCTCAATTGCTATCTCAAACAAAGGCTACTCTTCACTAATTGGAGCATCTAACTTTTTGAAGACATAATATACCCTTTTATATATCCTGTTTGTCTATCTAATAATTTAAATTAAGGATATCAAACTCAGTGATTATAATATCGATTGTCAACAGATGAGTGCATATATTACTTGACTTACCTATCAACTTAAGAAGGATTTAAGTTTATGTCCACATCATTTACTGAAATCTAGCAGATGTCAACAGACAAGTTGATGTAAATTGTGAACAAAATTCATCCCAGCAAACAAACCGGCACATTATAGTAAGTTTATGACACTCGAGAATCCTAAGACTTTGTTTTAGAAGTTGCTTATCGAATAGACTTCGTTAGTAGATTTTGTGACAGCAAAGTATAACTTACTTGGTAAAATGCTACGCTTACCTATAGTTGGAGATCTATTGTAAATCATATTTAAAAATAAAAAAAAAATACTTCGTCATATAAGAAGATAAGAGTTTCAATAATGAACACAATTATTAAGATGGATCATTGTAGGTATGGTCTTGTGCCAGTTGACATAGTAACTAAAGAAAATATTTAGATAGACCCGGTGTTTGACCCCTATTGATAGACTCTGTGGTCAGGATAAAACTTTAAAGAATCTTACTTACATTAGCTGATATCATAGATGTATAAGATTTAATTCACACCACAGAGTTTATAAACGAGGTCAAAGATCGGATGTACCTAAATCTTTGCCAATAACTAATATTAACAGAAATGGAAAAGACAAGTCGTGGAATCCTTTTGTCATACATGAAAACCATTTTAACACAATGCACTACAAACAAACTATGATTTCCCAACTGAAAGGGACTTCAGAACTGAAGATTGATTAAAATAAGATATCAGAAACATAAAAAACTTGACTAAATTTACAAGATCAAAGACTAGCTTGATATACAATAGTCCAATAATCAATATCAATTGCATGAAGAAGCAGCATTCATAATGCACAGACAAATTCTCCACTTGTTTCAATATCATCTATATCACAATCAGCGTGCCCCTTATCAAGATCATCAAGATCATAGCTGCCTTCAACAAAATGTCCTCCTACTTTAGGCCCCTCGGTCGATTTTTTTGCCTCTTGTATTATAGCCAGAACCTCTTCATTACTTTGAGAATGGTCAACTGCATTGTTGGCTTGTTTGCTAGCTTCTTCTCCTTCCATGTATTCGACAGGCAAATGCTTTAAAAACCACGGATGCCTTTTAATTTCTGCAATGGTAATCCTCTGCAGAGGAAACAATCAATTATTGGTACCAAACAATCACAAAACCAGCATAGGAATCTCAGAATCTAGAATTAGACCTTTTCAGGGTCAGCTACAAAGATTCGAGACAAAAGATGTTTACAGTCCATCGAGACACGAACATAATCAGGAATCGAATACTGTACACTAAGAATTTTCTGCAGTAAACCAATAATGTTCATGTCATATACCAAATTACCAATCAAACAAAAAGTCAACTTGGATATATATATATACTAATAAATTTGGAACTTCTACATCGTTACATTAATTGTTTTTCTGAAATTTCTTGGATCTTCAGGATCTTCAAATGGATAGGCACCAACTAACATTACATACAATGTAACCCCACATGACCAAACATCTGCAATCTTTATTCATCAAGGATAGCAAAGTCAGCCCAATGTTTTGTAGGTGAGCAAATTAAGGCTTATGTTGAAAACTCAAAACAAGAAAAGATAATAGTCAATCTCAGTCACCTTCCCGTCATATTTTTTCCTCGAAAAGACCTCTGGTGCAATATAGGCTGGTGTTCCTACTGTAGATTTTGGTTGAGAATGCAATACTGAGGACTGAAAAATGAGTTATTACACTCGTTAGTGATTCATATGTTTTAATCGCGACAAGCAAGAAAAGATCATTACTTTAGAATAGCCAAAGTCGCATATTTTGAGACGTGGCTCTGCGCTTCCATCTAAGAGTGTATTTTCCAGCTTAAGATCACGATGGCAAATTTGCTGCAATTCGATATGCATTTTTAATTACAGATCATATCATATCATGAACAATTTATTTTGCAGTAAATGGATGAATTATTGGTAATTTGGAAAGCCTTAAGAGTACCATTGAGTGGCAGTAGCTGACTCCTGATATAAGTTGTTGAAAGAAAAATCTTGCCTGAAACAAATAACCATCCTCTAAGAATAGGAACTAGATAAAACTGGTTTTGGTGCAGATCAAAGCTATTAAAAGTTAGGATCAGAAGAATGTCTGTGAAAGAAAGATCATAAGATTAGAATACCTCATCTTCACTGAATCTGCCAGCATTGCAAATTCTTTCAAAAAGCTCTCCACCAGCAGCATATTCCATCACAATGGCTAGATGAGTAGGTGTTAAGAAGACCTGCAAACAGTCAATAGAATAGTTAAAAACCACCAAGCTATGAAGCATGGAAACAGATGGCTGTAATTACTCTCTCATAGAACAGAGTTCTTGGTTAGTCAATTTTACCGAATACACGGTACTCTTCTATACGTGACATGGGTACGCTGGTATTGTTACTTTCTTAAAAATAGATAATGTAAACGTGAATTCGGTGCGTGGTATGCTGTATCTGTACACGCAAATTAGTACATAGTTCTAGTGAATTAGGTAACTTTGTTATATATTACAACAAAATGGTTGGTCTGGTATGGATCATAATCAATTAGGACTCGGAGAAACTATATGATCACAAGAAAATATGGGATATCAAATTAGCCACGTTAATTACCTCCTTGAATTTAATAATATTGGGATGGTTTAAAGACCTGTGGTTCATGATCTCTCTCTGAACATGTTCATCTATCTGGAAATCAAAACAACACCCAAATTACACAAAAAGAAAAAGAAAAAGAAAAAGAAAAAACAATTTGAAATGAAAGTAAACTGAAGCCACAACAAACAAATTGAACATATATATCTAGTGATCATCATATAGTACAGAACAAATTAAAGAAACAGACCTTCTGACCTCTCTCAATATACTTCACAGCAAAAAGCTCACCAGTCCTATCTCACATATATTTTATCTTTCACCAGCTTGGCTACACCAAAGTTCCCAGAACCTATATCTTTCAGAATTTCATATCTTTCCATTTCTTTGTATGATCAGCTTAATTCCCTCAAATGATCAATTAAGCATGCAAACAGTACTATAATACATAATTCCCTTTATTTATGTATTTCTTTCTCAATATATACTAGTACTGTGTGTGTCTTTGTGTGAATGTATACAATATCTATATCATATGCCTAACATCTAAGGAAGAGCTGTAAATAACTAAGTGTCCTAGTCTTGCAAGCTGGAATGGCTGTTGTTATTATACTATTATAGTACACTGATAAGTTTTAAGATAAATTGAATCCGTGACACTATATCATAAAATATAAATGAATTTCGTATTCTAGTAACAGTCACGTCATGTGCATAAGTTACTTAATTGTTACTAAAATCTAAATTAAGAATCGTGACACTATATTATAAACCTCTCGATAAAAAAAAATTAAAAGTAAAATGCCCCTCCAACGACTAATAATATTGTTATATTATTTTAGTCGCAAAATACCATTAAATAATTTAAGATTATTTTGTAATTAAAATAATAGCTGAAGAAAATATTTTGCTTTTAACCCAAAAAAAAAATAGCATCACTCACTTGAGTGACCGAATTATTTTTAGATTAAGAGGTTCATCTTACGTTACGGTAGACTTGATGCACCAAGAGTCTCCCAACATTACTCCACCGTAGAGTTTGACGAGAGAACAGGGTCGTCGATGCGTGGCGAGTTTTTAATGGTTGAGTTTCTAGGAGGAACAAAACAAGTCTGAGGGAGACTACAACCACCTTATTGGCCGTTATGCTAACGTTTGAACCTTGTAAATTGTAATTTAAGAAACTTTGTTGGCACTTGCCGCCATTATTATTTTATGGTTTAATTTATTCATCCTAATCTTTCACTTATTAGAGAACTTACAGGATTCTTGGAAGATATTTTATGATCACCGTGTGTTTGTTAATTTTGGTTAAGGAAAATAATTTAAAGTAATGAGTCACACATTCAGAATTATTTGTCAAAATTATTTCATGTAGTAAAATCGTATTAAATTATTAATCTGATTTTAAATATTTGATCAAATTTCGTTATTTTTCTTTAAAATTTAATAACAAATAAATAATTTTATCATTTTTATCACTTTATATAAGTGCATTGAATTGATTGGTTAATTGGCTCGACAGTTCGGATCATTTCTTACTTGGTTAATTATTAGTCTTTCCTTTTGTTACTATTATTATTCAATCATGATAAAAATTGCTTTGCCATTCAATATCAATATATGGTACACTTTGTATTACAAGTGGAAAACAAATTTCATCTAACCGAGCCTCTACCTTCATTAAAAGTCGACTACACTTACTACAACATTTGCTTCTTCTTATGCTTGCCAAATGTCAGTTTTCAACACATTCATTGTTTTTCCTCGTTGATTTTCTGGTCGGTTATATGTATCAATGTAGAAACAAAAGTAACTCGAGGAGTTTTTACAAAGTAAATGATAATAAATCTTCCCCTAAAGCCGCTCAATCAAAAACCCCAAGGACTTGTTTTTAAAATTGTTTGGTGAAATTTTATAGTATCGTTAATAAATTATCTCATCGTTCTTTAAAAATTATATCATACAAATTTTTAAAATACTAAATAGTTTAGAAAAATTCTATAATTTCTTTTAAGAAATCATTCTTTTGTACTTTAAATGCTTGTACAGTACAATATCATGTGCTTTAAAAGCTTGTACTGTACAAATTTTTAAAACTAAAGGAATAATTTCTTAAAATGAATTATAGAATTTGTCAATATTTCATAGTATAAATGTTTAAAATATGATGAGATAGTTTTTAAAAGTTACGATAGAATTATTTAAAAAATTGTACGTTCATATTTTGTTTGAACAGCACTATACAATTTTTCTTAATTAAAAATGTCCCATTGCTACGTCAATGACTAGACGACCTCAATACCAATTAAACGGGTCCCACAATTTATTGACATAGAATCAATAATACCAAATGATAAGACTAAATTTTACCACGTAGAAGAAGCCATCCTTTGGCAGTCACTTAAAAACTTTTTCAAATATAAATTATTCTCTTAAATTATTCACCAATCTCATACTATTATCTTTTCGATGTTCTAATTGCATAAATTCAATTATTTAAAAAATAATAATAATAATTGCATTAATTCCCCTATTCAAATGAATAAGGTGGAATCTTATTATTAGTTGATTATTTACCCATCAGAAGACACTAATGGAGGGGATTTGGGGGTACTATAGGAACGATTTTAAACTGTTGACGGTCAGGTGTTTCCGCTTAAATAAATCAATTAAAAAAAAAAGGATGCTACTTAAGAGAGATCTAACGAAATTGTCAATGCACAAATATATTTTTATTAAGGGTTAATAACACTTTGCCCCCTGAACTAGGGGCTAATTATACATTACTCCCTAAATTACAAAAATATACACTTTGCCCCCATTCACATTATTTACCCTTTAAAAATTTTAAAATATCAAGAAAATTTAGTAGTTACTTGACGGAAATACTCTTAGTATCACATTTAGATTTTTCATATATTTAATTGATTTTTTATGGTTATAAAAGAACTAAAAAATAAATAAAATATAATAACACATTAATATCTTTGACTTTAGGGAGTGAAAATGTGAGAAAGTATTGAATTATATTATATCCGACATCACAATTTGCACAGATTAAACCAAATATTAAAAGTATAAAATACTAAGAGATATAAAAAAAATCACAAAGTTTTATAAAAATTATATTTTCATACAATACCTTTAAAGAAAAATTTTTCATAGAAAACAAACCCATTTAGAAATTTTTCTACCACTACAATTAAATATTCAAATTCGAAATAATATAAGATGAAATCTATAAGTTTTAAAAATTTGACCAAGAAATTTATTGATGTAGATTTTATTAAAATATTATATAGTGTATTTTTACTTATTTTAAAATAATTATTACATCACTATCAAGATTTAAATGCATTACCAAAAAATTTAAAATTCTACATAAAAATTAAAATATAGTACCAAGGGTATTTTAGTCATTTAATTAGATTATATTAATAATTTTAATATTGGTAATAAATGAATAGTGTCAATGGGGTAAAGTGTATATTTTTATAGTTTAGGAGGCAAAATATAATTATCTACATAATTTAGGGGACAAAATATTATTAACCCTTTTATTAAACTACGTACTATTCTTTTTGTACATTAAATAAATATATTCTACACCATCGGAATTTGTTCAAATAGCCAACCAGGTAGGTATCGATCGTAGCACATAACATTTCTCTAGTTTTTTAAATCTCTATCAAACTTCTTTTGGGGATCCTGATGCATACATATGAAATCATGATTCTCTTGATATACAATCAAATGGTAATGAGATAATTTAATTTAGAGATATTTAAAAAAAAAAGAGAGGGGTAATTGAGGCATTTAGCGGTTTAATTTATGGGGATTTCCATTTCATTGAGGAATCATTTTGTTAGTTTTAAAAATTGTTGTATACCGTACAAATTTTTAAGTACATGATATTGTACTATACAAATTTTTAAAGTACAAAAAATAGTTCTCTAAAGGATTGTATAATTTTTCTTAATTTAGTAAACAATAATGTACATAGATTAAATAATAGGGTTAAATCTACTTTGACCCTCTAAACTTATCACCATTTACCATATTGCACCTTGAAAAATTTTTTAATCACTTTGTCCCTTAAAATATTTATTTCTTAGCACTTCACTCCAAAATTTGATGAAAGTTAAACAAGTAATGGAATGTAGACATGTTCTATATGTATGCGCCATTGGCTTTTGACACTATACTAATGGCCAATGGCGGACGGAGGGAGGGGCGGCCATCCCCAAGAAGTTCAAAATTAAATGTTTCTCTTAAAATTTTTAAAATTTTGACTATACCCTTATAATAATTATATTATTTCCTCCCTAAAATTTTATGATACGTGTAAAATTGTCTCTCAATATAAACTTACATGAATCTTGTTCTACCTCAAGTCCCAACTCTTGAGTCCACCCCTATTCGTATGCATAGAACTCGCCAAAATTTCTATTACTTTTTTAGCTTTTGTCATATTTTGGAGCGAAGTTAGAAGTGTCAAGAAACAAAAATTTTAAAGGGCGAAGTGATAAAAAATAATTTGGATTGCAATCTAATAAATGATTACAAATTCAGGAGACCAAAGTGAATTTAACCCTGAATAATGAATATAAGTGTTTGAGGCTCTTCATTAGAATTGTATTTTCATTAATAATTGCAGTCATTCTCCAAAAAATATTGTCTAGCTGGAAAGTCTTTCAAGGCAATCTCAAGATAAGTTTAGGGATAGTTTCTCAAGTGACATTTTTATTTATTGTTGCAAAGGATTGATGAATGACCTACTAAATTTCCAAATTTTGGACCCAAATAAATGAACCAGACAGTGACCAATGGGATAAACATTAGCAACTTGTAGCTAGTATATGTTGCACGTAACTGACGATTAGACGATCGTAGGAAGAAATGTATGTAGATATATTCTATTGGAGTAAGTTTTACCTACTCATTTTATATTGTGGAGTGAATATAATAATTTTTGAGATAACTAAAAAGTTTGTGGATTCCATAATTTTTAACTATTAAACTATCTGTAATATCTGCCTTATATTACGAAATGAGTAATAAATAATTTTCAATTATATTGATGTTCACAAGAAAAGATGGGAAAATTAAGTGTACTATTTGAAAATGATGTCAACGCTAAGATAGAGGGAGGGCCACTAGTCTTGTATATTTTTTACAATGCAATTCAATTGTAGGGCTGTGTAATTTGGACTTAGAAAGCTAAACAAAGTAGAAGCTCAAATTTAACCTAAAATCCTAAGCCTCAGGGACATGGCTGCACGGGCAGTTCCTTCCACGCTGGGCAGTCCAGGATGTCGACTGGACGACTACCGTCGAATGCGTGCATCCATAAGTACAATTATTGATTGGGAGAAATTTTATACTAGGACGTCGGGAGTATTGTTCGTATTAGAAACGAAAGAGAATATATATAATATATATAAATTAAATTTTAATATAATTAATACATAAAATATCTTTATATAAATTTATAAGAGAATTTTAAATAATATAAATATGTTAAATTTTATTAATCAAGATAATAAGAATAATAAGGTAATCACTTAATTTATGAGAGTTATTAGGATAATTATATCAATTACATATTTATATACCATATATTGATATTACATCTTGACATCCCCTCAAACTCAATATGGTTATGAAGAGTCAAATTGAATTTGAAACGAAACTAAACGATAGAAAAACGAAACCGAGTAGATAAGAAAACCAAAAATAAAATCGAAACGAAACCAAAACTGATCAAAAACTTGAAAACTGAAACCAAGAGAATTCGAAAGTTGAAAATCGAGAGAATTTGAAAGTTTAAAATCGATATTACCTGAAAGTCGAAAATCTAGAGAATATGAAGGTCCAAAAATGAGAGAATTTGAAAAATAATAGTAAAAATTGAGAGAGAGAATCCGAAAGTTCAAAATCAAATATATCTGAAGGTCGAAAATCGAGAAAAAGCCGAAAGTTGAAATCAAGAGACCTGAAAGTTGAAATCAAAAAAATCAAAAATCAAAAAACTCGAAAGTTGAAACCAAGAGAATCTGAAGGTTAAAAACTAAGAATTTGAACAAAATATATTTACAAGTACTCGAATAGGTAGAAACTTAAAATATATTTACAGGCTCAAATAGGCGGAAATTCAAAATATATTTACAAGCCCAAATAGGCGAAAATTCAAAATATATTTACAGCCGGATGTTCTGATACTATGTTAAAAACGAAAGAGAATATATACAATATGTATAAATCAGGTTTCAATACAATTAATACATAGGGTGTCTTTATATAAGTTTAAAAGAAAATATTCTAAATCATATAGACATAGTAAGTTCTGCTAATCAAAACAATCAAATATATAGTAAGTCTTGCTAATCAAGACAATTAGATTAATAAGGTAATCTATCTCATCTAAATTAAGAGAATAATTAAAATAATTACATCAATCACATATTTACATACTATACATTGATATATACATATCTTGATAGTTCACTGTCTAGTACTCGTAACCGCTAATTTTCTTAAAGAAACGGAAAAATCCGACAATAAAATGATAAGTCTATGTAGTTATTTGAGAAAATTAGTGGTTAGAAAAGTTCTATAGAAACATTGATTAATGCTTACTCATTGGGATAGAATTTTCCGGGCGTTATGTATTTTTATCCTTTAAGTGCTAGCAATTCGAAATGCATAAAAAATTTTCATGGACACAAATTTGTTCATTCAATTAAAGTAAAATGCGATATTATACATTAAAATATTAATGTGGTAAATGGAACTCTTTTCAAAAAATTCAATGTTCATGTCAAAAAAAACTAACCTTACCTTAGAGCAATTCTGTATGGAAATTCTTATATAAAATGAATTACTTTTACTCTCCGAAATTCAGGTGAGATGTCATAGAAGTGGGATTTAGTTTAACAATCCATAGCTCTCAAAACCTAGCAAATATAACTACAACTGAAAATATTTAGGTAGATTCGATTTTTGACTCACTTGTAGACTCTATGGTCAGAATTAAATTTTAAGAAATCTTGCTTATATCAGCTGATATCATAGATTTTCTAAGGTTCAATCCATACCACAAAATTTATAAGTGTGGTCAAAAATCGGGTCTACCTAAGTCTTTACCAACTACAACACCACATTTTATTTTTAAAATTTTCATGCTGAGATAATTAAGCCACTGGCTCACCAGGCTGGTTGGACCATTGAAATGGTAATTGTAGGACCATTATTCACTGCACGATTAAACGTTCCCACCACGCAATGCAAAAGGTCAATGAACTTCAGTTCTCACTGGGAATTGGAATACCGACAGTGAACCCAAGCTAGCCAAAAAAAAATTGTGCTCGTTTTTTTTTTTTTTTGTCACAATACGAACAATTTTTGTATGGATTTGGATATATAATTTTATTGTATATCTTGCAATTTATACTTATTCACGTCCTCTACCATATATCTTAATTTATACAAAGAAATTTCCCACAATACAGCCTTTCACAATTAACTTATCTTTTTCTATATCTGAGATACCAATGGAAAGAAATAAGTGTGCATTACGGTAGTACAATTAACATTTAATTAATCAAGATATCAGTTAATTAATAGCACAACTTTTTTAATTATTGGAAAGTTTTATAGTCCCGTCAAAAAAAAAAAATTTATTAATTTTGACTACTTATACAATATAAAATTTTAAAATACGTAGTCTCAATGAGTACAAAACTTTAGAAAAAACAAAACAATGGTTCACATCGGTAGAATTTTCCCTCACTAATTATTGGATATTTGATAGATTTTGTGCAAGCGTGTATAGTGTATACTTCTTCCGTTCTATTTTATATGTTATTCTTTCTATTTTAGTTTATCCTTAATTATTTTCATTTCTTAAAATGGTAAATTTTTAAAAATTATTTTATCTATTTTACTTTTCATGCATTGAATAAGTCTTAAAGACATAGTATTAAATTTATATTTCAAAATTAATTATTTTCACAAGCTATTTATAAATTTAAAATTTCAAAATTAACTAGTAACAAATTTTGTACTTAATTAAAGAATAATTACGGAAAAAAGTATCTTACTATCTTTGGTATCGTTCCGAGAAAAAAAAAAGTGAATCAAATACTAATTTTTCTTAAATTATATACAAATTTAATCATATCAAATAAGATGAAACGAGGGAGTATTAAATCTAAATTTAAATGTACGACAAATATTTAGGTAAATTCGATCTTTAGTCTTACTTGTAGATTCTGTAAGGTAGATTAAACTTTAGAGAATTTATGACATCATCTGATGTAAGCAAGATTTTTTAAGATTTAGTCTTGACCACACGATCTACGGGTGGGATCAAAAATCAGATTTATCTAAATATTTTCCTAAATGTACATGTATAGAGATTAGAGAAGTGATCTTTATAATAATTGGCAAATATTTAGATTGATTCAATTTTTTCAGTCTCACTTGTAAATTCGTAATGCGAATTAAATTTTAAAAAATCTATAAACTGATATAAGCAAAATTTTTTAAAATTTAATTCAAACTAAAGAGTCTATAAGTGAGGCTAAATATCAGATCTATTTAAGTATTTTTCATAATAATATATTACTTGTTCAGCCAATGATACTAATAGTGTTTCAACATCATCGCGATGATTGATTCTTTCTTGGCTTTTTCTTTTCGTTGGAAGGATTCGAGGGGCAACTGGGGACGGGACCGCTGCAATTTACAATTGTTGGGGCTTATCTTGTCAAGCATTCATAGCACGACAACATTGAGAGAAATGGGGAACTTTCCACATGACTGCGTACGCATGGCTGCAGGACCATCTCCGTATAGTTATAATTATTATCATTTTAAGAATTAATTTTATTTTGTACGTTCGACAAATATTTAATTTTTATTTTACACTTCTAAATTTTAATCTTAAATATTTTATATTCTCAATTTTTAAATTTATCTCATTTGAGTAATATCATCAAAAAATTTAACAAAAATTTTATTTTTACACTCGAAAATATTATTGTATATCCTGTTGAATTTATCGTACACACAAAAACATTCGTTAATTTTTAAAAAGCGTTAAAGAAAGGATTGAAGTCAGATAACTTTGTGAGTTTAAAATACAAAGTGTCTAAAATGAAAATTTGAAATGCAAAATAAAAAATAAATATAAATTAAGAAATACAAAATAAAAGTAATCCTTATTTTAAGATTGGACAATTTATATAATTGATGACAGCGAGAATTAAATTTTAAATTTTTTTAATAATCGCCAAACAACGTTGGCGGACCTTCCACCCGAATTCTCTTGCCTGATCTATTGGTCGTTCTTCTTTTCCCAAGAGACATTCTTGCCAAGGATTTAATGTATCAAGATCCAACAGCTTCAGTCATATTCAATGAATCGAAACCATGGATAACTCCTTTTCCAGCAAAAGGAGCACTTGCTATAACCAAGGTCAAATGTAGACGACACGTCGAAATTTAATTAATTGATTTTTTTTTTCTTTTTCACAGAGAGAGAGAGAGAGGGGGATAAGTATAAGACATTGTTTAGTCCTGGAATTCCATAGCAATGGAGACCTTCATCTACTGAACTTTTTGATTGGGCATATTTACTATACAGAAGATAAGGAGATATCCTCATCACTGGATGTTTAGTCATAAACTTGGCATATATATAATACGTAAACTAGTCAATAATTGAAGTTCAGTCTATGCTGGACCAATTGTGGAAGTTGCTGAAAAGCAACACCAAATTTCACCTTTCAGCATGGCTATTGAACTAAAAAAGCAACCTAAATTTCGTACCCTGGAAATTTGGAGTTCTCAGGTGCAAGCAAATCGAACCATAGGCAGGCAGCACCAGCTAGTCCTTGGAAAAGAGAGTAGGCAAGATCGGCTCCATTGGAAGGGTTTGAAGTTGTCGCATTTCTTTGATTATGATACAAGCAACTTGCAAATGCCTTCGCTCTGAACTGAAATTCTTCGTATATGCTTTCTCCAGTAAGGCGGTAGAGGGAGAGAAAAGCATAAGCATTTCCAGCAGCACCATCAGCCAGACCCACCTTCTTGACCAACCCGCTCTTCCACACAACTTCCCCAGCCTCAATGGCAGCATTACGGAATTCTCTATCGCTTGGTAACACCTGCACATGCCAAGTGAAAATTTTCCTTAAACTAGAAACCATAACACACGCCATTTAGCAGGATATAGTCTCATTTTTTTTATTTTTTTTAAAAGTTCAGGGACACATCAGACAACTGATTTTCCAGGTTATAAAATTTGAAACCTCAAGCATGGAGATTCTCGATCCTATCCAATTTGCTTGCAAACAATGAAAAGGAAAAGGTGTCTAATTCATCCATGCATACATACAAGGCCACCACAATCTTTAGTTTACTTTGCACTTATAGACTTTCAAGGTCACCCTAAATTTTGGTTTGGCTTCTTTTCCGGAATTTCAATTTAGAAGTTTGGGAGTGATTTGGAGATAACATTGTCAGTAACAGAGACAGATTTAATTAAGGCACCGCTGCAACCAGCAAGAAAAGCTATTTCCTTATCTTTTTCCTAGGAATGCTATTTCAAGAACTTGTCATGTTTCCTGGTTTAACTTGTAAACCAGCTATTCGTGTTACTTAAGATCGTGTATTAAAAGGCTAAATGGAGTTGGGGGAGGCATGGAGCATGCATTGTGACAGTTTTCACCAAATACTTGCTCCTCCCATCTGTGTTATTCTTTACTATCATTAGTCTTAGGATGGCTCAATGCAATATTTACCCCTTACCTCTGATGCTTTGCACAGGGTTATACCGATGCTGGTTGCCCCATGAGACCACTGAACCAGCTTATCTCTTGGGTTCCCTTCACTTACAGGATAATTCCCACTGTGGGGAAATCTGTTGCTCATCATGTACCTTAAGGTGCCTTTTACATCTTCAATATCACCTCTGGAAAGGGCTGGGAAGTGAAGTAAAACATGCAGACAAATACCTGCAAGTCCATGGGCTGCACCCCAATACCTCGTTCCATGCCATCTATACATCAATGGGCAGGCTGTGATATTAGACGCACCTGCCCTGCCCCCAGCTAACACAGCTTCAACAACTGGCATAAGAAGATCATTAGGGACTGCCTCCGCTCCCAAGTGCTTGTTTATGAACAAAGCAGCCCACAGGAAACCAGCACGTCCATAAAGTAGATCATATGACATACCAAATCCACCTTCCTCAGGTCCAACAGGGAGGGCTCTTTCTTGTGCCACCTACCAAAACATTTGGACGTTTAAGAATTAGCAGTTCTTGGAGACATCTTTAACTTGGATTAAGTATTTTAATGTCGATCACACTTAACAAACTAAATGTGCAACTTGATGGGGTTAAATGGAGGTGGCACAATTTGTCTGAAGCACAGGTAGGTTAAGATAAAACTAATGATACCAAAGAAAAAGTTCAATCCTACACCAGGTGATTGGTCAATGATGTCAGTCAGGTGACTCAGATTAGTTTATGAGCTAACGAAATCTCTATGGCGTTCTAGATATGCCGCAATAAGAACTAGCCTGAGAACCGTGGCATAGTATCATGTGTTCACGTTGTTTCAGTGAAAAAATTGAAGTTTACATGCTCCAAACATTGAGAGACAGATGTTTGGATATATTTTTTGCGTGATAAGATGTCTTTCTGAGAAATCATATAGATGAATCTGGCTCGTACATCTGGATTTTGAGACAACACACAAGGACACCATCAAAAAGTAACCCAAAAATGTGTCTTGATTGAAACTAGATCAATAGATCTATAATAAAAACTATTTCACTACAGGCCAAGTGCGACTCCACCAAGTATACTGGCTGGGGAAGAGGGGGGGGGGGTGCGTGGGTGGAAGATTCTAACATGGTACATGCTTCCCAACATGCAAAAATCATGATCAACAAACATTTGTCCAGCCACAAGTGACCAAGTTATGCCACCGGCAAAGTACATGCACAGTCACCAACAGCCAAGATTTACACTCCAAGTCGTAATATTATTGTAGTTCGATACCTCAATGTGAAGAGACAACGAAAACACAAATCATAGTCATGATACCTGAAGGAAACTGTCCAAATATAAGTCACACTTTTGCTGGTCCCCATGATAATGTGCAGCCACAGCACCAAGTGCATAGACCCCTCCTCTACCACACAGAAAAGTCAAGTGCCTGGTCCCCAATAATGAGTAAAGATGATAAGTGCCTCCATGGTTTGGGGATAACAAGCAATGAATGAAACAAAAACTTCCAAATGTTGTTATAAAAAAGAAGATTCCTTAGGTAATGGACCATTTATAATTCACAAACCCTTATTCGGATAATATTGAATAGTAAGTTACAGTAACTAATGAACTTATTTCCCATTCATTTTTTATTCCACCCAAAAGATCTTGTAAATTTGTCTACAACCACGTAGTATAAAGTTGAAGGCTTCGTTGTACATTTAGCTACTTAGATATCTGAAGTAACAAATGAATAATATCCTTTTGAACACAAAATATCCATACTTGTCATATATGCATACACATTGCTCTAACAAACATTATTATGGTTTCATGAGTAATTGCTCCTACAATTATGACTATACCTAATCCTTAATCAGAAGAGGTTTTTTTTTTTTTTTGGAGGGGGGGAAGGGGGGTTTAGGGGTGAGAGCCAACAATCAGGATTGAATGTTTATCGTGATACACCAACCCCAAAATCTTTCACCTGATTCAAAACTCATATCCTGAAAATAAAACACAAGAAAACAAGTCAAACTGCTCAATTGGGAAATAAATCCATGTGATAATTACTGCCCAAAATCAAAGCTTTTCGTTCCACCCCTTCAAATCAGAAAATTGTCATTCATCTAGCGGTCTAAATATGTTTCTTCCATGTGGGATGCTGCAAGTGATCTTAATCTCTTTTTTTTTTTTTGGGCAGTTTATACAAAGAATCTTCCTTTACAATGTTACTCCTATTACCACCATGGTTGGTCCTAGGAAAGCACCACAAACCAGTTTATGTTGCTCAGCAAGGGGGAATGTTTATCTAATTAACAATTTTGCCTATCATGGAAACTACGAAATGATATTGAAGTCCAGAGACCTACAAGGAAAAAAAGAAAAGAAAGAAAGAAAGAAAGAAAGAAAGAAGGAAGAAGAAAGAATAACGAAAACGAAAACCATAAAAAAGAATAAACCCCCTGACCTCACATCCACATCCCATATTCCCTTGGTTTCCCAAAAGACCCCTTTTTACCCCCTTAAGTATTAACTTTGGAAATTGTCATTTGGGTTGAAATTGACTACTACAATTCAATAGAAGAATTTTTCTAACATCATTTCATTTCAAACTAGATCCACATATGCTAAATACATTTTACCAAATTCATGATTTGCACATGTACTCCAAGGACAAGGGACTCAACAATTGTTAGTGGTGAATTGTGATTGCATCCAACAACCCATTGCCATGTCAACTTAAAAACTTCACAATACTTCTATTAATACTTAGCACACTACACATCAACTCATGCTTTCATAATGTATAATATCCTCAGCAATTGAAAATTAAACAGGCATGAGTCGCTGACATATTAGTTCTGATCCTATCCAAATAATTAACAGCAGACTACACAAGCACAGATTCTCAGCATATCCCTTTATACTATCTTTAAAAAAAAAAAAAACTTCCTAAATCAGTAAATTATCATCAGAAATCAATCACAATCCCAATTTCCATCTCTCATAATTAACCAAAAAAAAAAAAAAACTATTTCCTAAAACTAATCAAGAATGCACTTAAACCAATAAAGATAAAAAAATTCCACTAACCTGGTGGATGAAGGAGCAAAGGAAGCACATGTACCAATAATCTCAGAGCAAAATCTCAAGTCCTGCAGATTACCAGTAGCCTCATATGCCCTCAAGCAGGTGAAAGCAGTCCCCAGCAAACCAGTATACACAGTTGTATCCATACCGCCATAAAAGTTGCACTGTCCACTCCATGTAACTCTTCCACCACCTAATCCATTTCCCCCCACAACCCAATTGAACAAACATCTCAACAAACTCAACTAAATACAAAAAACATAAAATATTCTTCGAAATTTAGGCATCCCAGAAAACAAAAAAATCCTTAATCAGTAATTTATAGTACCTGGTTCTTCAAAGAAATGGCTGCTTTGACAAAAGTTTCAGCTGGGAGGGAGAGATTAGGAGCAGTTAGATCAAACCCATGAAGGAAATCAAGCAGCTCGTTGCCATCTTCACGACTGTTATTATTACTTTCCTGAGCAGCATACTTGATAATTGAAGATGACATTTTTTTTTCCCTTTTTTTGGCTCTGTTCTTCTCTTTTTTCTTGGTAGATTCTGCTTTTTCAGGAGATTAATAAGATATCTTGGGCTTGGAGATATGATAGCGTTTAAATTGACATTGATATCGTTGGTCTGAGTCCGAAGCCAAGAGAAGTACTTGTAGAAGTTGTAGTACGTAGAAAAATAGTAGCAGAGACGTAATCCGGGAGCTACGGTTGCAGACTTTCACTTGGAACGGTTGTGTGATTAGAGAAAAAGTCCCAAAGTTATACAATTTATGAAAAATTTTATAATTTTTTTTAGGGTATTATTTGTTTATATTTTATAAATTTATATAATATAATATTATGTAATTTATAAATTTGTATTGTACAAATCTTTAGAGTTAAGAGAATAGTTCTCTTAACGGAACTGTAAAATTTTCTACAATTTCGTTGTGCTTTAATAAACGGTATAATATTATATATTTTAAAAATTTATATTATATAATTTTTTAAAGTTAATAATTATTTCTTCAATACAATTATAAAATTTTAAAAAAATTATTACTGATTTAAAGATAATAATGTTTTTATTTTTTTCAATTATTTAAATTGATATAATATCCACTATTGACTAGGAAAGATTTTTTTCAGATAAGAATGATGAGATATACACGTGCCACATCATCCACTGTGTTCGAATGCTTTTTAAAATTTTTTTTCAGATATTTATTTGGTAGTAGTATTTAAACTAGGGAAAATCGCTGAAATAGTCCCTCAACTTTTGCACTTTAGCCAGAATAGTCTCTAAACTTTCTTTTTAGCCAAAATGGTCCTCCAACTTTTATTTTTTAGCCAAGATAGTCCTTTCATGTGAAATTTATAAAAAAAAAAAAAAAAAATTTATGGTGACTACACCATAAAAGGATTTTTTTGGATAAAAAATAAAAGTTAAAGGACTATTCTGGATAAAAAAAAGTTGAAGGGCTATTCTGACTAAAAAGAAAGTTGAGGGACTATTCTGTCTCTTAGACACATTTTAGGGACTATTTTGGCGATTTTCCCTTTAAACTATTACTATATGTACAGTATTTTATGAACATGTGTCACAAACTTCCGCTTCCCCCCCGGCGGCCCCCCGTGATTATAAAATTAAAAAAACAAATTGAGTTTTATATGTGAGGTTTGATTATTAATAATCAATAACTGAATAACGAGAAAATGTTTTTATTCAATTGGTTATTTGATTAACTGATTAACTGAACAACTGAATTACTAACATTTTATTGATTTTATTTTTAATTTTATTAATTTCAATTCTTAGTAACTCATTAATATTTTTGTTCATTCACACTTTAAGATCATTTTAATTTCTATTCTTTTTAGTTTGAGTTTGAGTTTTATTAGTTTTTTAGTTGATTAGTAAATTTTGATTAAATAGTTAAAGGAAAAATCGAAATGCAATAAAACGTTAATTAACCGACTAAAGCGGCAGTTTAGATTGGATTTGATTTTAGTTTTCTTGCACAAAAAGTGAAAATATTGAAAATTTTTAACCAGATAACTGATAAGCGATCGAGAAAACCTTTATAATTGAATAGTCATTATTTAAAATATTATTTTAAATAAGTATGTAGCATTGTAATGTATGTAAAAAAAAGAAATTGTAAAACATGTTTTTTTGAATATTATTTAAATGGCTTTGTTTGAACTGGTTTTTTCTTCATTATTTTGTAAATAATATTCTGCATCATTATTGATAAATTAAAATATCTTTTCTAACGACTCTCAAACACGTGGCAAGATAGTTAATTAGTCACAAGGACATTTTGGTCATTTTGATCTAAATTCTAGATATTATTTAAATTAAGTCAACTAAGGCCTTCAAGAGCTGCATAATTGTTCTTAGCTCCATTAACTTTTCAAATTTACGTACTTCTTGTACCAATATCAACGTTGCAAGGTTAGTTATTACCTTACTATCCATTACAACTCATAACACCACTCATTTACTATTGTTAGCTTTCATTTTTTTTTAAAATTATTCACTCTTATCTCAAGCAACTGATTTAATCAGTCGTTGCATAAGAGTTTCCTTGGATATACAAGTTCTGTCTTATTTTTCTTGTCTCACATCTACTTTACTTGAGTTCTATAATAACGTACAAGATTTTACTTTAGTTTTGGAGGATTTATTTTGGAAAATTTTGGACTACCTAATATCTTATCCTTGGTCTAGGATTTTTCCAGCATCAAGAATTCCTCTAACACATTTCTAGTTACTTTTTATCTTATATATATAACACATCTCAAAATGTTATTATAATAATTATTTTGAATAATATTTTAAAAATAAAAACAAAATAATAATTTTTATAAATAAAAACTAAACACATGTAAAATCACCTCATAAATAGAATTAATGTGGATGCCTGACATGTCGCCTTTAAAGGGTGAGATTCATGAGGATCACGTTCTTTTCTTATCGTAATGGCCTGATGTTAGTAATTCTTGTTCATCATCCCGCAACCGACACAGGTCCTATGAAAAGGTCTGATGTTTGGGTTAATAATAAAAAGGGAAAATCGCCAAAATAGCCCTCAACTTTTTTACTTTAGCCAAAATAGTCCCTCAACTTTTTTTGTAGCCAGAATAGTCCTTCATTTTTTTTTTTAGCCAGAATAGTCCTCTAACTTTTATTTTTTAGCCAAAAAAATCCTTTTATGGTGTAGTCACCATACTTTTTTTTTTTATAAATTTCACATGAAAGGACTATCTTGGCTAAAAAAAAAAAAGTTAGAGGACCATTCTGGCTACAAAAAAAGTTGAGGGACTATTTTGGCTAAAGTAAAAAAGTTGAGGGACTATTTTGGCAAATTTCCCTAATAAAAACTAACATTATTAGTCACCAAATGTTTCCTCAAATATAAAAACAGGAATTGGATATATTTAAATAATTAAAATTTTAAAAATAATTTAAAAATACCATTAGTTTAATGTCATTGAATAGATCATCATATCTATTTCAATTCATTCGGAAATTTTTTTTATTTTTGAATTATGTACCATATTTGGCGGTGCTGGATTTTTCAAATTTGATGAAAATTAAAATTGCTTAATCAAAATGGTAAAATTTTATTATTCTTTTATGATTTTCTACAAGACATTAATATGAAAACATTATTCAAATTATGAAAAGTTTTGATTTTTAAAAATATTTTTTAAATTTTATTTTTTAAGGATGAATGGAAGCTCCTCTGTTTATCCCTAAATAAAAAGATTCTTGTCCATAAAAACATATCATTAATTATATGTAGTATCTATTTTGCTTTTTTCTTGTAAAATATTAAAGGACTTTGGGAGAATTATATAGTTTTCTCAAACTAGCCCACTTTGCCGATTGTTGACTCGTAAGTAAGTAAGGCCATAAAAATATCAAAAGATCTCATATTTAATGCTCGTTACCCTCAATTTTATATGGTAATCAATCGATGTACAAGTACCATGGTAAATTGTACTTTATCGATGGATGCTATATGATATATTATACTTGCTTTTGGTAAGAAAAAGTTATAGAAGAAAGGGGCCGGTTATCATTCTTTTCCCCAAGGCAAACAGGGACTGAACGCAGTGTCCAAAATATAAGAAAATGATTCTTAAAAATAAACAATAAAATTTCCCTTATTTTTGAAATCTTTAGTTCTTTTGCAACAATTTTCAGGTGAAATTACATAAATCTCCTAAACACTAACTGGCTGGCTGTCGGAATGGTATAAAAAAAATTTCACGTCATTACCACATTATAGAGTAGTTTTGTCACGAAGAAGTTGACTTCATTTGAACAAAAACTGTTAATCATTAGGCAATTATAATTCCAAAAAATCACCCTGGAAAATCTTTTGATTACAATAAAATCTCGAAGAGAATTTTTCTACTCAACACAACCTTTACAACTTTTGCTATGCTTAACATACATTAAAGAAGTGAAGAAAATTAAACTTTATCTCTTTTCAAATATTATAAATATTGCATAATAACTAAGAAAATTTGTTTTCCTTACGGCTTGACACTCGCTAGTAAACAAACTTAAAAACTAATAAATGCTTTTTAGTTTATAGATTGAGACTCAGTGACACTCAGCATAATTTCAGAGACCATCAATAAATGAGCAATTTAATTGAATCCATTTTTATTTTTATTTTTTAGGTGATCCCATACTATTTAATTCTTAATCACTTTACTTCGTGTTTCTTGTGCACTCATATGCATGTTTTAACCATTTGGATACCTTTAATCTAAATTAGCCAATGACTCTTCTTGAATTGTTATTTTCTACTTATTTTCCAAAAAAAATATAATTTTTCAAATAAATTCTTTAATTATTTTTTATTTCACACATATTATATTTTAAAATTTTATTAAATTAATTTTAATAATATTTTATATAAGAACTATCTGAATCCAGTAGCTTCCACTGCTTGAGATTATACTACTTATATACTAGATATTAACCATAATTCACAAAAATATTCTGTAATTTTAATAAGACGGGGAAGGGTTAAAAATTTACCCAGCGTGAGATTGATGTTTACCTAGGCTCAATTGAGTGAAAACAACCGCATAAAGATTTCCTTTCAAAAAATATCATCAACAAGATGGCTAGTGGGGTCGGTGATCATAAATGAGGACTTTAGATAATATCAATTCCATACACTGGTCAGTCGGGCAATCCATATAGTGATGTCTGTGGATATTATTAATTGATTCTCTGAAGTGAACAGAAAATTTTTATCCTATTTTTGATAATATAATGTAATTTTTTTAAGATAAAAAAATTTATGGTATAAGTTAAAGTTTTGATCTGAATAAAAATATTTCTATCACTTTATTGAAGCAATTAATAATATTCAAAGATAGGGTGATGTTGTATTTTTAAAATCAAGGAATTCATATACTATATTATGGACTATGTCCAAGCAAGTATTTCTCTTGAAGTTACCGGGTAGAATTAGCGCTTGGGGTTTTCTTTTTCTCAATTATGGTTTTGAACTTGGGAAAATAATTTTAATAGTTTATTATATTTCATATTTATATATTTTTTTAGTCCTTGATATAAATGATACATTTTTATTCCTCACAACTCAAGACAAAATTTTTGGACTCTTCTACATAATTACGGATATATTTTAGTCCAAAATAATTTCATCATATACATATTATATATTACATTTTTCAAGAATAAAATTAATAATACACAAAATTCTAGAAAAAGGTAACAGTGGGGATTGTTTTGAGGTGGTAATAGTGGTTGGTGCATTTAGTGTCTTGGAGGTAGGGTAGAAGATAGTGGTGGACTAGTTGGTGGTGACGCATTTGGTGCCTTAGAGGTATGGTAGAAGATGGTGGTGGACTAGTTGGTGGTGGCTGGTGAGTGGTTGTGTTTAGCTTTTCTTTATTGGACTAGTGTTTTAGGCTTTTGGGGTTTATATACTACCAATTTTGTTTCAAAAAATGTGGAATGTGACATGCATGCCATTGCTTCAAATTAAATTATATTCATAATTTTGTCAAGAAATTAAAATTATAAAAATTTGTGAAAAATGAAAATGCATAGTTTTAAATTTGTGAAACTAATAGAAATGTACAAACGAAAGAATTAAGTCATTTTCCCAATTAACTTTTCATGGTACTAGAAACATTAAACTAGTTTTAGTTACTATTTCATTGCTGTCCAATAATGATTAATCTTATTTCGGAGATTGTGTTGCCCAGTTGTATTACTTTGGCACATAAAATGGAAATGGGAAAATAGAAAACGGCAAATAATATTTGCACATTCTTAAAAGTTTTTTATACACTCTTATCCCTTTTTATCAATTAAAAAGGTTAAAAAGTTTAAATCTTACATTACTATATTTTCTATACCTAAATTACCCTTTTGCCATAGCTCACTAACTACAGTAATTCATTTCTCATATCCTTCTCTAATATTCACTGTTACTCAATACTATTGCAACTAAAAAATAATATTCATTAATATATTTAAAAAATAAATTAGTCTAATTATCAAATTTTCATTTACAAAAATGTAAACAAATAAATTATTTCAATTATCAAAATTTCATTTATAAAAATATAAAAATATATTTATGATGTCATACAAAGGATGTACAATCAATTAATCCGTGCACAAAACTTATACATCGGTACAATGAAATAGTTATCACAGGTTTTTCTTATGATTATTTGAATATCATGATTTCAAACAATATAATTTTACTATAAAAGATGAGTTGTACGAAAACCAATAAGTACACTAAAATAATTAAGACAATAATTTGTAATAGTATTGGAAGTAGAAAGAAAACAATCATTATAAAAAATTGTAGTTTAATTATGAAAACTTTCATCTGTAAAAAAAAAAATTTTGAAAAAATATTATTCATGATAATAAAAAAGATGTGGTATTAGCACAAAACAAATTATGAGTCTTATATGATCTGTTTACTATACTGAATTTTCAAAAAAATTTAAAAATATAAATTGTATTTAGATATTTTCTGCACTTGCAAAATCCATATAAAAAATAAAAAGAAAATAAAATAATTTTCAATTCTTGAAATAAAAGATAAATGGGCTGGTCATGAAATAAGGGTAAATTGGGTATAAAAAATTATAGTACTCTAAATTTACGCTTTTTAGTTGATAAAAAAGGATAAGAGTGCAATGTAAGAGACTTTTAGAGGTGTGTAAATTACATTTGCCTAGAAAAATTAACATATTCACCTATGGACAACCAAAAAGCCAATTTTTTTTTTTTTTTTTTAAAAACCTACATTATGTAAGGGGTATGAAACTTTTTTCCTCACTGTTATGGCATTATTCTCAAATGTTTATAAAAAGTTATAAATTACATTTTTTTAAAAATTAAAAAAACACTTTTAGAAGAGTAGATCTAAAGTTACTTTTGAAAATAACTTTTAATTTTCCTAAACATGAAAAACAAAAATAGTTTTTCAATTTTTATCGAGAAATTTTTTTTAAAAAATTATTTATTAATTTTAAAAATATAATAACATAAGCATTTCCGGTGATAAACCTAAGAACGTAATTAGGTTATGTATATCATTCACGTCTTCTCACAAAAAATTACGTTCATATCTTCATTCCATATTTTTGATAGACCACAGTTATATTTCTAACTCAATTAGAAGAAATTTAGGGTTGCATTAATAGAGCGTATTAGAGCCAACTAATTCATTCATTCATGGGTTGGGGAGATGAATCAGTTTAAGGTATGGAACGTGTTGTAAGCTGATCCAAAATGTCAATTGACCTAAAAGATCAGGTTAATGTACAAGGCCAACTTCGACATGTATAAACTACCAATCAAAAGGTTTATCAAAATAAAGTAACAAAAAATCAGGTTAATGTCCTAAGAATAATAGCCAACAAAAAATATAACATCTTAGGTCTGGACTGATTTAACAACTTTTGAACGAAAATAATAGGTTCAAAATGTTTAAACCAAGTAGTTAGCATTCCATGATTTAAGATGCTATAAATAATAAAATATCTCTTCCTACTTTTGATGTGGGACGGGACATCACATTCGCCCCTCCTTTAGATTTTGTATCATTGCAAAACCGAAGTTGAGACCCATAACATATCACATACACGAGATTTGCTCTGATACCATTCTGTCATGCCACGCTCCTGAGGGTCCCGTGATCGTCGTGTCCGCACCTTCTGTCAATTCCGAAGGACACAAGACTCAAAACTATCAAATCCTTGCTCACTCCTCTTAGTCAAATCTATGATTGCCTGCAAAAATATTGAATAATGCAGTAAGTAAAATACGAGTTCAGTAAGCAATGGTAGTTTCCTTCTACCGGATCGCACATGCTATTTATATAAATTATCAAATTCAAAATTGTTTTACATACATACATGCATACTTTTATACAATTGATATTACATGGGAAGTAATAACAAGACACAATCAAAGTAATAAATATTTATAAGTAAGTGGCGAACTCGTTAAATTTACAAATTAAACAAATATTACACGTCAAACATTCAAATACATACAATTTAATACAAGAATAATACAAATGGCTCAAGGGTAACTAAAGATTTGTTGATAATATAGGATATTCCATCCTAACTTTATATCCGTTAAAAATAATGTCATATGCCCCCACCTTCTTTTGGGCCAAATATACCTATCACTGTACTGTATCGGATTAAAACTATATTTGAAACTTGTTCACACCAACTCAACCAAAGATATCAAAAACTCAGACAAATATTATATACGAGGAAATATATTCAAACGGAGTATTACTCAAATACATATATCAAGCAATAACACATACGAGTTATTGAAAGTGCCATTTACGTTCATTTAATACAAAAATAAATAATTTAAATATCTCACATATGATCTGAATTTATACTTAAATATATAATTTTCAAGTATTGTTTAATAGTGCAAAATTATTTAGAAAACATGAAAAAAAATTATACCAATTATCTAACCAATTCAAACATCGTTGCTTATTAAAGTCATTCCGATTCTACCAATTCAATCATAACCAACGTCGAGCTCCTGCCCGGCGTGACGACGTATGAGCATTCTACCCAGTCGCACGGAGTATGGCTTGGACACTACCAAATCATTCCTTTAATCATCTTCTCCAATTCGTTCATAATACTAACTTTAATAAAATGCAAAAAGAACTTGCAAATTTGTGTCTAAATCTTTCCAACTTAAATAAAAATACAGTAAACATCAAACCCCAACCCAACTCCATCAATTAATTAATCCAAGCTATCATGGTTTTACCGAGATAACTCCACTTTCTTCTCAAATAATATATATCAATATCTTAAACTTAAGCTCATGTCACCGTTAAAATATTAGACTAATAACAATCCGTCTATTCATAAGTCACTTTATAAATCCACAAATAACTCTTTTAAACCAGATTAATTGTATTGCCATGTATTGCACCTATTCAACCCAAAATCTTCCAACTTATTCCAAGCACACAAAATACAAATCTAAACTTTAAAATCATAGAAAACTCAATGAAAACTCATGGTAAACAATTGAATAAAAAGTTTAACCTATGTACCTGAGAAATTTGAGAAATCCTATACTTGAATTTCTCTTCCGATAAATTTCTCACTTGCTCCTCTGCGCCTTTTGGTTTCCTAACCAAAACGTATATTATTGCTAAAGACAGCTATTGCCATAAAAAAAAAAAATCGATTATAGTTAATCTTAATTATTTATATCTTAATCCTTCCTTATTTTCTTTAATTCCAATAACCCCAATAACTTAAATTAACCCACTTAATACTAGGTCTTCTAATGAAATTTTAGTGGGCCAAATTAACCAATATGGCCAAAAAGTCTGGTTTCACATTCTACTTTTTTTACAAGAAGTTTCGTTCTTGAAATTTCACGCACCATACTTTAGCTGTTCTCTCTAATCAAAATTTATAATTACTAATGTTCACCACTCATACTAAGCCGTTCAATTAGCTCAAAAAATGACATCTAATGACCCGTGCTATATTCCAAAGGACCACAAGAATTCGAATGTGGGTTAGCCATTCCCACACAAGGATTACACGAGGGCCTAAATTTTCAAGATAAATTGATCCACTTCAACCTAACAGTTTTCAAAATATAAACCAAATATCAAGACCTATATGTCAAAGCTTAACTATCAAATTCACAAATTCACACCTAACTATGCTACAAGCCCCACAGTCTGGTATCCAGGGGCATAGAAATGTTCTTTAGTGGAGGGCAAACGTCATATAATTCGAATATTAATTTTGTTTGAAGTAACATAAAAATTCTATATTTATATTTCTAAAATAGTAGTATACATATTAATAGATAATAAACTTTACAAAATTGTACCATAAAACTCATTATTTGAGTCATGTCTTTCTTTGCTGTAATTTTTGTCAGTTTACTTAATCTAATTAATTTAATCTTTTACGTCTTATGTATTAAATGACTCTTTATTTGTAATTTTCAATTATAATCCATTGCCAGAAATGTCTTTTCAAAACAAATAACTGTAACTTTTCAAAATTTTATAACAAGTAGCTAACAAATTAGAAATTTATGAATGAAAAAATACCTAAATAAATTTAAAATAAATATATTGAATTGAAATTTCAATTAACTAGTCAAAATACAAACTATAATTCACATGTTATATTTTAATTAAGAATATATTCTCTTAGCGCTTTACTATGTGAAACGTGCAAATTAATTAAAACAAAATAAATCTAAAAAATAGTTTAGCAATTTCGTTTTATTAATTGAAAATTATACAAACTAAAACAACAAAATGAGTGCTCATTTTATTTTCTTCATTCATAACTTCTAAATAAATGAAAATTAGATTACTTGAGTCTTGTGTATTAGAATCAAAGACAAAATCAAAGATAAGAAAGTACAGAATAATAGTAAATGGGTAAAAGAAAGATTAAAAATAACTCTTAAGTCATAATTCTTTTACACTTGTATTTGGTGTTTTTGATATCTGTATTTAATTGCAAATCTTAAAACTAAAATAAATATTAGAAATTAATTACATTTGATAGTTACGAGGTAGTAGTTAAACTTCAATGACCAAAAAATAACATTGCATGCTGTAATTTATTCAAATTAGTAGGGCAAAGTTTAATTTTTTTAAAAATTTTAGTATACTTTTGTAATTTTAGATGGGGGCAGTGGGGCTCCGCCACTGCTGGTATCCTAATAATACCTTGAGTCTAGGACACATGCACAGATCATAACCTATTGCTTTGATACCATTCTGTCACACTCCGATTCCTGAACTAACCCAACAACTTTTGAATAGAAACAAAAATATTTAAACCAAATTATAGTTGTTTATGATTCAAAATGTTATAAACAATACAATAATCACTCTTACTTTCAATGTAGGACGGGAATTCACAAAAGGCCACAGCAATCATCGTTATCAGGCGAGAGGGTTGAGATCTATTGCTTGGTTGAGAATGCATTACTCCAATTAAATCAAAGAAATCTTAAATTTATTACTAGTATAACAGTGTTAGTAGTGCGTAAATTTGTTAACGTACTAGTAAATTTTGATTACTTGGTGATATATTTAGTCAGTATCTTACATTAAGGTCCAATTATGAGTACTAGTTACGATCAAATATGAAATTCAAACTCAAAGTACCACCACTATTGGATTGAATTTGAAAATTAGCAAGTAACAAATTAACAAGTTGATGAATATACATTGGAAACCCTCACAGCAATTGCAACAATGTTCACATAAAAGGTAAAAAGACTAATTTGGTACTTTTTCTTTAGGATAACGATTAATTTGATTTTTGACCTATAAAAATAACTAAGAGCAAAATACCTATTTGGTTACTAAATTGATTGTAATTTTAATCACCAAATTTCGGTTACCTAACTTCTAAAACTGCATCTAACATCACTTTGTTTATTTTTTTGATAAGTGTTCCGTTAGTCCACTCAAATACATGTCATGTGATTTGAATAGGGGTAAAATTATGAAAAACACTCGATCAATAGTTAACCCTAACTTTTACACCCCAATTTCTCCTTCATTTTCCACCTCCTTCCCATTTCTTCACCCCCTCCTGCTCCCCTCTCCTCTCCACTCCTCTCCTCTTTCTACTTATTTTTCAATCTAGGATCTAAAATGCAAGGATTTGGAATCAAGGAATTTAAAGATTCAATTCAGCGCCTATTCCGAAGTATCAGTCCTGTATTAAACTACACTCCTTGCACTCGCATTTGATTGCTTGTATCTCTGCCTGGCAAAGGAAGAGCATATAGGCATATGGCACTTCAATATTAAGGAAAACGCGGGTTTAGTCATTCCGGAATATGGATTGTTTGCGATCCAAAATGCTGTTTTGAACGTTCCCAAAGAGTTGTGAGAGACATGGAGAGTAAGAGTAAAAAATGATAGAGAAAATAATAGAAACACTAAGTTTTGTACTTATCAACTTTTTTTAGGGAGAGTAGGAGTCATATAGGAAACAGAAAATAATAGAAACAAAAATTTTAAATACTTGTCAACTTCTTTTTATAGATAAAAATACAGTTATTTAATGAGATTAGAAAATTATTGGTAAACTTATGAGTTATTCGTACTTATAATTTTTTGCTAAACAATGATCCTAAATAACGAATTTCGATTTTAAAAAAACGACCCACCTAAACCTACCCCTCCGTACTACGTACCTAGAAAAATTTCATACCACGTATCCGTACCAGGTGAGGGACCACGTACCAATCCGTACCACGATCCATGTAACACTGATATGCAATGCTATGATCAATATTCTTTGACTTTGAAATGTATCTCCTACAGAGTTTGTGAACCCAACTTGTCTTTTTCGGTGAATCTGCAGGCACACCTACATTATGTGCAAATTGACAATAAACAAAATCAGATAAGTAAATAACTAGAGCTTTTGCAAGTTGATTGTGTAGATTGAATGATTTATAGCATTGGGAAAGTAAAAAAATAAAAAAATAAATTAGCCAAGATTTTGTCATTCACACAAACCAAAATGTTTGAGGAAATAAATGTAGGATTTGAATGTTCTTCAGAGTATGGACGGTTCTTTCATTATTCAACACTGGTGGCCGGTGCTAATCTGCCAAGTTCACACTTGCATTATCTTACGAATTTTTTAACCAAATATATATGAAAAATTTTACAATTTCTTTTAGAAAATTATTTTTATACAATACAAGTATCTAAAGTATATGATATGTTTACTTTATAACTATTTAAATTATAAAAGAATAATTCCTTAAAAGTAACTTTTATACAATACAAGTATCTAAAGTATATGATATTTTACTTTATAACTATTTAAATTATAAAAGAATAATTCCTTAAAAGTAACTTTAGAATTCTCTTATAATATTTGCACTTGGTTCAAACTTGAAATCTATAGTGCCTCTAACACGGAAAGCCTCCACGTCGCTCTTTATTATTTTTTTTTTTTATAAAAAAAAAAAAAAGCCTTGAAGGAATACGTTATATTTTCGACGGTTACATCATTTTCAATTGAAGATATATGCTGCACTTCATATAGAATATTAATTGTGAAAACTTCAGGGAGTTTTAATAGTATTTTATTTTGAAGGGGTACTTCATAGTTCAAACGGTAACATCCATTGCAATTGAAAATATGTTTAACTTTATATAGGATTCTAATTGCATAATAACTTGAATGAAAGAAAATGACGTTTAATGTTGGATCATTCACCTATCTTTTTTCAATGTAACAACAAGATGCACTTCAATGAAGTGCAATTTAGATGATAAAGTACTTCTTTTATGATTTGCTGGTCATGAATTAAAATTCGAGTCAATAGAAGATACGTGGGAGAGAATTTTTTTTTTTTTTTTGAAGTCAATGTAGATATGACTGTGGAAGCACTATAGAATTCAATTACAAGAGAATAATTGTTCTAAATGTTGTAATTCACACTGTCCTGTCATATTAATTAATTAATTTATTTTACACAAGTTATGTACGTTAATGATATCTACTTAATAATAATTCTATATCATACTGCACAATTACCATGAAGAATTTAATTGTAAATGTATATTGCCTTTTTTATTTTTTTCCTCAGATCATGCAAATTGCAATATTCCATATCTATCACCGTATGATATTTAAGGAGGGAGCAAGCACACATTTAAAATTTTTCTTTGTAAGTTGGATACTAAGGATTTATAAATTAGTAGTATTTTTATGAATCAAGTATCCATTGTGTAGCTAATCCATGTATGGAGTACTTAGTTTTATAAATTAATCTTATGATGCATTGTGTTTTTATGACTGATTCTTAAAATTGTTAGTAAGTTTTTGAGAATAGCATCATCAGTTGAGTTGTTGACCAATATCACGTATCAAGTACTGGCATCTTGGTCAAGTTCTTCATTTGTAAATGGTTTTGATAATATCACGATCCACAAAAAATTGGAGAATGAAACTGGTGGAATATATATATATATATATATATATATATATATATATATATATATATTCTAGGTTTTTATTAAGAATTTATAGGTTCTATGCGTGAATGCTTTTACCTTAGTGAATTATTGAAATAAATGATCAATTTTTTGTATTAATGCACAGACATACAAACTAATATATTTCAGTAGTCACATAAGTCTTATAACCGTTATGTTTGTTGGCCAACGGTTGAAATTAGGCAATATGCTACCTTTAATGTACGAGGAGGTTTACTATGGTCATTCAATAACTAACTGATATTTTAATAGTTATTCAATAATTAATTAGAGAAAGTCATTTGTATTGAGTAGTCTAAGTCATTTGTACTTAGTAGCACGTTTACTACAAGTAAGGGGACCATGTTTTGTCCAAATAGTTTCCTTCCATTGATTTTTGTACAATTACTAAAATGTTGAATAGTTGCTCAATGATCATAATAAATTTTGCCCTACTATACAATCTATTTATACTATATATAAAATGCGAGATTCGTATCTATCACTTTATAAATTTCTCTTTTTATCCTTTATTAATTTTAATAATATCATGTTAAACCACTATTAATAATTACTTCATATAACTTCTTCATCTTTTTTTTATTATTTTTTTTTTCTAAATTACACACATAATGTGTACCTTCCACTAATAAAAATAATTCAGGATTGTATTTAAACGCTTTCGAAACTGTTAATTTAATAATGCTTTTTAAAAAGTTGTACAACTACCTAATAAACAATTGCCGGCCGCAAAACAAATTAACTACAAACCTGCAAATGGCTACTTGTTTAGGTTCCGTTTGGTCCGATGTAAAATGTTTTATTTAGGAAAATATTTTTTTTTATAAAATATTTTACACTAAAAATTTTAGTTTTTATATAATTTTTCAATGTTTGGTTCATAAAATAAAAATATTTGTAAACATACATTTTTAATGTTTTTCATCTTGAATTTTATTACAACTATAATAAATCATAAATAAGTATGGTCAATGAAATATTAATTTTGTTTAAAATTAAATGATAATATAATGTATTGGTAAAATATGTATAATTATAACTATATTAATGTGGGATCCATAATGAAGAGAGAAACGAATTGACAAAAATTTAAAACATAAAGAAGTTTAGTAAATGAAATTATAAAAATAAGTATTTGATATCAAATGTCACTCTTCAACTATTAAGAAAATAACTTACAAAAAAAAATTTCGCAAGTTATTTTCAATCAGAGGAAGAAAAATTAAAAAATATTTTACACAAAAAATATTTTCTAATTATTTGACGTCAAAAAAATTTCTGAAAACTATTTTCTTGAAAATATTTTTGCCTAGCCAAACAGACCCAGTCTGATGGTTTTAATGGAAAAGGAGCGTGGGAAATATTATTAATTTGAACCCCATTTACATCATATGATCCTGACTAAGAACCCCATTGCCTTTCGTATTATTTTCATTTCATTTGTTGACCCCTCGAATAATTCATACTAAAATAAGGGTTTTTTTTTCCATTTGTATTTTATCTACAAAATGCCGAAACACTTATATTTTTGTAGTTAGTAATTTTTTAAATAAATGGCGAACACTTTACTCATTTCATAGAAAAGAGGAAGAAGAAAAAAAAAGAAAAGGGAATTACTACTTTCACTTTAATTTAGCCAAAGACTCACACATCAAGAGTAAAAATAATTAAATACATCAAATTACTTATAATTCTACTGAGTTGAGGCAAAGCTGACTGAACCAACTGAGTCAATATAAATCGAACCAATTATATATATATATATAGAATATATATATATATATATTAAAAAAAAGAGAAAATAAACCACATTGAAATAAATTGAAACGAAAGACCATTGTTGGTTTGATTTTCGATTTGCAAGATTATAAATCGAGATTAATTGAATTTAACTGAGTACGTATCTTTTCGAAATATTTTTTATATTTCAAACAATATGTTATAAATATTATAACAAACTCTTCAAGAGTTTAAAGCTTCTTGTTCATCACTAAATTACATTGATTTAAAAAAAGGATTTCATGTTTTTCTTTTCTTCAAAGTTCAAATTCACTAATGTTAGTGAAATGGTATTAAATAACTTTTTTTATTAGATATAAAATATTAACAAAAGTAATTTAATTGTTAATAAAGATATCAATACTAAATGAATATTTATTCAATATATGTACTATATATATATATGTGTGTGTGAGAGAGAGAGAATAGTGAAGATGTCATATTTTTCGTAATTAATGGAAGATCGAATGACTTTATTATACTCTATTTTTTCATCAAAGTCGATCAAATAAGTGAAAGTGTTAAATAATTATTGATAAATGAGTACGTATACAACAATAATTATTGGCACTAGAGTAAGTGTATACATATGTAGATATATGTATAAACATCTAAAGAAGTATGAATTAATTATAACTACACAATCTCACTATATGTTTATCATAAGTTATTGAATGACAATATTTGTAATATTAATTTTTATCCAAATACTTGGAATATTGTACCTCATTAGCATGGATAGTAGAAATAACGTAAGGAATATAATAACCATATAAATCGATTAAATCAACTAAACCGACCCAAACCAAATGGACAGATTTTTTTAATATTACATAAAAATTTTAGTTTTGATTTGAGATTTTAATAGCCAATGTTCAAAAAATCATTAAAATTAAATTAAACCGAACCGTAAACACCCCTAATCAACTCAACACAAGTCAAAATTTTGAAATCGACGCCAACAATTTTCTTCCAAGCAAAGATCAAGTCTGTCCTTGGTGGCCCAGAAGTAGCCCATTAGTATATAATGGACTTGAGCCATCTCAAAGCCTTGTCATTAATCACATGTCCAAGTCCAAAGTAGCCCACATTTGCCTTTTTATTTTTTAGTATTTTTTTGGATCAGACAAATCACATAAAATCAAATTGAAATCCAACGAAGAATCCATAAAACCGCTCTTCGATTTCTTCTTCTTCCATTTAATCAACACACACTCACACACCACTTTCTCTCTCTAAAATTTCCCTTTCTCGCTCTAAAATCCTCTCTCTCAGTCTCAGCAATGGCTTCACCACGGGAGGAGAATGTCTACAAGGCAAAGTTGGCCGAGCAAGCCGAACGATACGAGGAGATGGTAGAATTCATGGAAAAAGTTGTCTCCGCCGCGGAAGGCGGCGAGGAGTTGACGGTGGAGACAGCGTAACCTCCTCTCTTATCGCCTACAAAAACGTGTATCGGCGCGAGAAGAGCCTCCTGGAGGATTATCTCGTCGATCGAGCAGACGACAAGAGGAGAGCCGAGGCAACGAGGGACACGTGGCCGCTATCAAAAGTTACAGATCTAAAATTGAGTCTGAGCTTTCGTCGATCTGCGACGGCATTTTGAAGCTGCTCGAAGGTAAACTTATCGGATCGGCAGCGACTGGGGATTCTAAGGTGTTTTATTTGAAGATGAAGGGAGATTATCATCGTTATTTGGCTGAGTTTAAGACTGGAGCCGAGCGGAAGGAAGCCGCCGAAAATACTCTCTCGGCTTACAAGGCGGCTCAGGTTTGCCTTTCTCTTTATTTATTTATTTATTTTTAAGGTTTAACACTTTTAATTTTTCTGATTTTTTCCCTTGTTTTAAAAAAAAAAAAAAATGATAGGAGATGAGATTATTGCATATTGTTTACATCTTTGACCTTTGGCAGCCGATCTGAAACTAATTGGAAATGAAGGATTTGTGAGCAATTTTTTTAAATTTTAATTTTGGGTAAATTGCTGATGAAAAAAGTTGAAAATTTTACGGACTCTCTTATTTTAGGATGTAAAATAGGATTTGTTGTTGTAGTTTTAGGGAAATCTTTTCAATTTGATCCGAAGCTAGTTGAAGTTAACAGTTCATGATGTATTTCCTTTTGTGATTCATATTCATGAAATATTTCAGCTTGCTTTGTAATTTAAAATTTGGATTAGATTAGTTTTTCGGTTGTTTTAGTATTTGTTTGCTAGGAATAAAATTTTGCTCTGAATTTGATAGTATTTGGTTGCTGAGGTGTAGTGAAAAGAATGTTTGTGACCTGCTTTTGTAGGACATTGCAAATGCAGAACTTGCTCCGACTCATCCTATTCGGCTCGGACTAGCACTCAATTTCTCAGTGTTTTACTATGAGATTCTGAATTCTCCTGATCGTGCTTGTAACCTTGCCAAACAGGTTTGTAATTTTCGAGGTTTTACATCAGTTGTCATAGTCCTCTTACCATTGTGCACATTAACATGTAGACATTGTATAATATGGAATTGTGGTTTCCAATTGTAAGTGTGGTTTGCATGGTAAGGCTTTCGATGAAGCGATTGCGGAGTTGGACACACTAGGGGAGGAGTCTTACAAGGATAGCACTTTGATTATGCAGCTTTTACGTGATAACCTTACTTTGTGGACTTCAGACATGCAGGTAATGGTTCCTTCCTTTTTCCGTTGAGTATTTATTAATCTGTCTGCTGAATTAACAATTCAAGTTGACCAAGTATGTTTCTGGTTCTGATCTAGGATGATGGAACTGAAGAAATTAAGGAAGCTTCAAAGCCAGATAATGAGTAGTATCTTTCAAGTATTAGGATTGACGTCCATTTATGTTTAATTGTGCTTTTTTAGCAAATTGAAATCAAGTGAATTGAAGCTTGTATTGAGCTCTCATTTGTTTTAGGGCTTTGGTATTTCATATTGTTTAAGGCACTGCTTTTGGTTTTTATGTTGTTTACAGCTTCAGAGATTGATGCTTCTCCTGAGCTTTAATTTAGGTAGTTTTGTTGTTTTCCTTTTTACAGGTGCTTAAAGGAGTTGATGCATTTACTTCCGAAGTAACTTTTATTTAAAGACCTCTTTTGGTAGTTGGTAGGAGTTGGTTTTTCCATTGCATTTTACTGTGATTACTTATATCGGCAAGAGTTGAATACCTCAAATTTAGATGGCTCTGATTCTAGTCATCCTTTGGGTTTTATAATGTTGAATGCTTCGGATTTGATAAGACGGGACATTAATGAAATTTCAGTGTTTAGTCCTTCAGTATTCATGTCCTTGGGCAATTACCACCAGATGAAGCTAGTGAAAGTTCCCCCCCCTCCACTTCTTCTTCTTCCCAGTCTATTGTTGCTTTTTGTCGAGGTTTTATGAACTTAGTCTGCCATTTCACCTAATTTCTCATGTATCAGTCTCTCTCGCAAGTTGAGTCTAAGAGAATATTTTGTTCTTTTAACCATTAGTCTTGTTTTACAAGCACCACAACATTATGAATTTTGTGTTGCCTTTTCCATCCCGTTGACTTTCAAGTTCTAATGTTGTCTGTGTGGTTGTTCTTAGAGGAAGGGAGTGGGAAATAGAAGGTTGCAGTTCTTGATGCCTTGTTTTAGGGACATTTAAAGTTAAAACAGGGATGCAAGTTCAATAAGCACTGTTGTAATTGCAAAACATTATTCAAGTGTCAACAAGAATGGCTGACTTTGCGGTTCATTACCTCGGTCCTCTACATTGCAAGTTGATAATTTGAATTTCAACTGGCCCTGATGCTTGTGCTAAAACGGGAAAATGACCTTAATAATTTTACAAATTTTATATTTATATATTTTTTAGATTTCTTATATATAAAATAATATATTTTAATTTTTTACAAATTTAAGATATTTTATTTTTTATTCGTTTGATATAATTATGAGTATATTTTCATTTGAATTATTCAATGTGTATAAAATATAACATATGTTATTATAAAATTAAAAATATATAATCTTAAATAATAAATTATTTAAAAAAAATGATTGGAACTTTTGAAATATAGTAGTGAGGAGGAAAAGTCGCGAGGGAGGAGAATAGGGGTGGTATGTGGGAATTTTGGAGTGATTGAGAGATTTTAGGTAATATTATTTAATATTTAAATTTGTATATTATTAATTTTGTTCATAAAAATTGTAATATTTGATATATATTTGTGACTATTTTAATTTAAAATATATCGATAATTGTGTTAAAAAACAAAAATAAGATATATTAAATTTGTGAGAAATTAAAATATATTATTTTAAATATAAAAAATTAAAAAAATATAAATATAAAATATAAAGAATTCGAAACACCAGGTTGTTTTCCGTGCTAAAAACTATCACAAGTAAATCAGATCCATCTTTTTCATTCAGAAAATATTTAGATAGATTTGATTTTTAATTTTACTTCTAAATATTGTTGTTAGAATTGAATTTTAAATTTTTTTTGTTTAAATCAGCGAATGTTATAAATTTTTTAAAATTTAATTTAAATTATAAAATTTATAAATAAAATTTAAAAATTAAATTTACTTAAATATTTGACTTCCATTCTCATTTCTAGTCTACCTTTCAATGGGTGGTTGGAAAAAAAGGATACAGCCCACTTTGATTGTTAAATTTGCACAGTTGGCTTGATGATTTACTTTCTGCTCGTGTCGGTCGCAAATTTCAAGGTACTTTTTTGATTGTGTAGAGGCGCTCCTTAGGCTCGTATTGCATATACTTACACTCAATGGAGACACTTATTTGTCGCATAATTTTTCGTTATTTTTTTAAAATTTGACTTGCTAAAAAATAGTATAGTGATAATAATAATTGTTTATATTTCTTTTTATTTTATCTTTTAAAATTTAAATTTTAAATAATGTAATATTTGTCTATCTAAAAAATAAAAAATAAAAATAAAATAACGATTATGTTCTGATTTTTTAAACACGAGACAATAAAAAATAAAAAGCACAAGACTCCTAATGGAATGGAAAGAGTATGAATTATTAATAGTTGCAACTGGCAAGGTTTAGCTTGGGAAATGAGATGAATATTACATTCGTCTGTCTTCCATGGAGCATGGCCGTGCAAAACACGTGGAGATTACATTGCATTGCACTTGTGTTGGGTAATTTGCGGTTCCTAATTCATAATCTGCCTCTAGTTTAGTTTCACTATTAGAAAATATTATCATAGATTAGATATTGAATCTTATTTATAAATTTTACGTTTAAAATTAAATTTATATTAAATAATATCATAAATTTTATAACTTAAATGAGATCGTAAATAAGTTCATCAAAATATTTCCCTTCACCGTTATGTTATATGCAATAAAGGACGAACAAAACAGGTACAGGTAGTATTGTATTCAACAAAACACATTAAAGCCGGCAGACTAATATGTTAGGTGTTCTTTAAAGCTGCTTCGCGCCATTTGGTCGGCGGGTCTAGCCGCATTACTCTTGTATTGCTACTATTATAATAATCAGGGGTGATTTAGAAATATTTTCGGTGGACACAAATAATAAAATATTACATTTTTTAGTCCTTAATAAAAACATGTTTTTCTTTTATTTTTATCTACACAAATTTTGATGTTAATTTTTTATTTTACAAAATATCAAATTATTAACATAAAACTTTCAAATATTAAACCACAACGATAAGATTGACATTTTAATTAATGAAACAAACAATTATCATTTTATCCACATTTTCACTTCCTAATCACAAGTAATTCACATGCAAATAAATAATTTTTTTTTGGTCAATAAAAGCACCATATCAATTAACACTAAAAAATTTGCTCATATATACTAATGTTAAGGAAAGACCTAAGTAAATCTAATATTTGGTCTCACTTATAAATTTTGTGGTGTGAATTAAGTTTTATGAAATCTATATCATATCATAAGATGATGTAAATAAAATTTTATAAGATTTAATTTTGATCGCAAAATTTACAAATAAAATTAAAAATCGAATTTATGATAGTATTTTCCCTAACGTGAATAGTTCAGGGGCGGCACCCTCTTCCACTGGACACAAAATGTGGCCCCGTAGCCACTTATAATAGTGTATGATTAACTTATCGAGGAAAAATTTATACTTTTTTCGTTTCATTAAAATTTTTATGTTTTTTTATTTTATAATATTTGTTATATTTAAAAGGTCAAAATATAATTATTATATATTTTTTAATTTTTTTTTTGTAAAAATAAATACTACATCATTAAAAATTTAAATTTTAAAGGTAAAATAAAAAAATTTAAATAATTATCTCTATCAACATAATATTATTAATAAATTAAATTCTTGATAAATGATAAAAATTGTGAAAGGAAGGGAGTAGTAATTTAAAGAATTATTTCTAATACATTTCATGGACGGCAACAGGGACATTTTTGAAGCATAGACTTGATTTGCTTTTTTCTATTTGACTTCAGCAATAAAAGTAAACCTTCATCTGAAGAATCATTGGAAAACAAGGAACATGCTCTGTTGGATTATCAAATAATGGTAATTATTTATCAAATATTATTTGATCAAGATAAAATAGTATTTGGTTATCTTATACAAAAGATAATTATTCACTAAACAATATTAAAAATTATTCATATTTTGTTATCCATTATTTATACTATTTATCTTATATGACTCATCAATTATTTATTATAAAAGGTAAAATGTAGATAATAGTTATAGTTTATCGAATATGTACTTTACCCTCTTATTGTTTTTAATTATTTTTGGGTAAAATGAATGAAAAAGTCCATACCAAAAACCATCTAGTAAAATGTCATATATGCCCCTAATAATTTCAAGTGTCTAATAAATTTTGGGTCAAATTAAAAATTAAAAAGGGGTCACATTGTGTCAAATTGAAGATTAAAGGGGGTCAAATTGAAAACTAATAAGAAATTCTAACCCATTCTCTCCCCCTCCCTTCCTTCACCAACAGCAGCCACCGCTTCACCATCAGCCACTCTTTTGCCACCCAGCCACCGCCACTGCCACCCCTACCCTTCTCCCTCCACCAGTAGCCACCCTCATCCCTATTCCCTATACCTTCACCAACACCCACCTAGCGGCCACCACCTTGCGAATCCAAACAAGTTCCAAAAATTTACTTCTCCAATGAACCTATCAGTACAATTTGTTTGATCGTTTAGGATTCGTCTAATACAATCTTGAGCAACCTATTGCAGCTATTGAATTGGACAAAATATAATCAATCATTCATCAGCATAGCCCTGCACTATGCAGCAGTGGCATTATGCTATCTATAATTCACATTTTACAACATAACACTAGAAAGTGCAGGTGTAGTTGGGCTGTAAATGGTTGGGCAACTATTGCGCAGTAAAAGATTTTCAAGAAACTGAAGTTTGATCTGCGCTGCTACGCCACAAAAAAACAAATGCAAGAAACTAAAATGTTCCATATTGACCCTCTCAGCTGGAAATTAATTCCAGAGAGCATTTCAAAAGCAATTCTATAATGAATGTCAAACATTGAGACCTTCTCCATGCTATGATATGCCTAGAACCGGGCCTTATTAAGGCCGCAGCAATAACCTCATTCAGGCAATGATCTGTCTACTACCCAATGACTGAGGTTAGATTTACCAGCAATCAACCTCATCCGCACAATGCCAGAAGTGTCAAGTATCAGGTTATTGCATCTTGCTAATGCCTATTCTAGAACAAATATGCTGATATGATGCATTAAATTTAAAAAGTAGAACAAGTCTCATTGAAATCTTATCTTATAAGATAATTCAACAATAAATGAAAGTTCAAGCAAACCAAGTGGTTTAACAGATAGATTCATTAACAAGACTGAATGATAACAATGCTGCAAGCTAGCTAATTACTGTCGCTAGCTTGTCAGAATCAAAACATTTCAAGAAAAAGAAATTGATCTAAAACGATAAGTATAACAGAGGAAGCAAGAGTGGACACAGAGAGTAAAATTTCCAAGAAAGCAAATGAACAAATACTTGATGTCAATACTCAAATACTACCAATTAAGATCACCAATTCATTAGTGTCTGAATTTTAAATTAACCTACTGTTCTCAAGTTTAATAAATTAGAGAAGTAACCTCTCACAGAGTAACTAAAAAAAATAAAAATAAAAACCCCTCACCGAGTAGTTTAAGCTTAATTTTCCAATGAAAATTCATGATTCAAGACATCTGATTCTTCAGCCTTTCTTGGACTCGAGTTTACCTGCTGCCATTCTAATTTAAAGAGAACCTTTGTTGCCTTTGGCACATTATTCCAATCCAAAGGCTCTTGCAGACAGAACTTTTCTCCATTCTTATCATAGATCTCAAATTCGACCTTCTTTAAATCATGCTGCCAAAAGGGCAAATTGTAGAGCTCCTCATTTCTTCTCTCCTTAACAAGCTTCCTGTATAGGAACTTTATGAAGTCAGTATCATCCGAGGAATTGAGCCACACTGTAGGGTTCCAATTTTGGACTATAGTTTTAGGATGACAAGCCCAAAATAAACCATCAAGAAAATGTGAAAATAAATTATCAAGACAATCTGAACCACATCTACTTCCTGTTGATGAAACATATAAATTATCAAGAAAATCTGAACCACATCTACTTCCTGTTGATGATTTTGTCTCTACATACAACTCCAATTCCCTAACTTCAATTGCATTAGCAGCAAATTTTGGAAGATACCCAATAGACTCATAGATGTCATCCTCCATCCTACTTAAAATGCAGAGTGAAACTTTTGATGGGCTTAAATTGGATATGATTCCATTAAACTTTAGAAAGCACGAGGCATCTATACAAGGCCAGGGGGAGGTTATTGATATATCACGAACAAGTGGCTTTGAGGAAATACTTAAATTCTGCAGGTTGGCATAACCACCATAGTGAAGTTTAATCAAGTTTGGAGCATCAAGCTCTACTTTCACTTCCAATGACGCCGCGGTGTGCTTTAAATTCAAGCTTATGCGCTTAAGAGAGTTGCTTTTTAAACTGATTCTCTCAAAGCCATAGCAATCCTCGACTTCAAGGATCTCGAGATGTGGGATTTTATTGATTAGGTTACTAAAAAATGTAGTTCTATTCACTTATACATAGATCTGTTAGAGATAGATCTTTCAAGGTATGAGAAACATACTCGTCAAGAAAACTTTGGTTATCAAAACTATCCAACTCCATACTTTGAAGACTAGGTGCATCAATTTGGAATGCTCGAATCTCGCCTTCTGTATCATATAGATTAAATTCTCTAAGGCTATTAAGATTGATCACCTTGATTGTTGTCAGCCTGAGCAATTACTAATCGACAAATCATTAATCAATGGGCAACCTGAGATGATGGCACGAAACATCTTGTCACCAATCCGAACATTATGGAGATCTAAAGAAAGGAGATTAGCCCACATCAATTCTCCCTTCAACTTCTTCTGAAACTTGCACTTACTAAGAGATAAGTTTGTTAATGATTCAGCTTTCAAGATACAATTAGGCACCTTATAATACCTTTGTCGGAATGATTTTATACTCAGTTCGATAACTTTCACTCCTTTTTCTACAGCTATCTCAAGCCATCCATCCAGAACTGCGATGCCAAATCATCTTGATCATCATCAAAGGTCACATCAATATTCAACCCCTCTATAATATGTCTATGCTCTTTTTGGTATCTTAGCAAAGTGCTATTCACATAATTCTTGAACTTTTGTTTACCTTCCCTGCGATCCGGGCAGTTCCCTGAAATCCGGCCGGTGTAGCGAATCAGATGACCATTCTTCTCAAAGTATTGATCATCAAACTTCAGTTTAGGTTTCAATTGCCATGCACTTAACCATTCCTTGGATAAAACAGCAACTTGGGCCTCTTCTTTTGGATTTAGGTAAGACATTATATGATGTATAATGCCTTCTGGCAAGTACAATTTTCCTTCTGTGGCTTTGGTTCGTTTCATACTTGGAATCTCAGGACGGATCAACTGGGCGATCTTTAGCAAATTTTCTCAATGAAAGATTAGAAAACCTATGATGAGTTCGTGTTCTATTGACGACTGTTGGTCATAAATATTGGGAGCATAAATATGCTGCAAGTTATATTTGGTTTGATTCCTTTACGTTTGTTAAGTTTTTTGTATAACTGGAGTATAAGTGGAACTCAATCAGGTTCCTTGACTATGAAAGAGATTTCTATTTAATAGAGTTTTTGTAGGTTATTACGTAGAGTTAAAGTGGAACCCTACTAAATATTTTTTAATAATGAAGAAGTTGCAAAATACGTCATGAGTTTGAGTTAGAGATGAAACTCAATCAAATTAACAAATTAATGACGTTATTTTTCTAATTGTTCGGCCAACCAATAGTCCAAAATATTAAACTCCACACTTCGGATACGCTTTTTGATGTTAATATAAAGGAAAATTCTATGTTCTCTTAACCATCTAATTATGCTTTAAAAGTCAGTGTAATATTATATATTTTAAAAATTTGTACTGTACGAACTTTTAAAACAAACGGATGGTTCCTAATATAGAATGGTTCTTTTATTCTTAAAAACAAGTAATAGTAAAATATTGGGATACTATATCCTAAATATTTGTTCATGAAATATTTTTATTGTTTTTCCGCCCCTTTGGGATTTTTTTTTAAAAAAAATAGAAAATAAAAAAAAAATAAAAAATTCCTATTCTAGCCTCAATAAAGCTCTATCCAAATGAAACACTATCTCCATTTGGCTCCAACAACTCTTTTCTCTCGTTGCTTAATTCTTTGATATTTATTCTCTGTTTGCCATCGGTAAGTAAAGGGCTTGGATTCTTGCATCCCCTTTTTATTTATTTTCTTTTAGATTTGAAGATTGATATTAATTCTTCTTTGTTTCTGTTACTTTCTGTCTTTTGGAGAAGAAAAAATGAAATTCATTTGACCATGTTAAAATTAAGGAAAGTTCTGTAGTGTCGTTGAATACATGATATTTTACTATACAAATTTTTAAACTATAATGAAATATTCTTAAAGGATTGTATATTTTGATTTTAAAATGTCATTTTTTTTTATAAATATGCTCGTATTTTAATAAAATATAAATTTAATAAAATTGAATGGATGTGGACTCCTACGGGCGTTTTGGGTTTCCTGTGACATTTTTTGATGTGATAGTTGTGTGACACCAGTTATGTGAATGACATGTGTTCTTAGAGTAATATGTGTCACTCATCTAAATGATATCACAAAGTATCACACCAACAAGTGTTACAAAAAATTCACACCCTCCTACACTACAAAAAAATACGCGTTTAGCAACGCATTTAGCAAAGAATAATAATGAATTTTTCGTTGCTAATAGAGTGAGCGACGAATTTAGTGACGAAAACCTCCTCGTCGCTTTTTTGGCCGTCGCAAATCAATTAGCGACGAAAACGTAACCTCGTTGCAAATCATCGACGAGCTTAGCAACGAATTTGGCAACGTTTTTTGGCAACGAATTTCGCAACAAAAGTTTACAACAAGTTTAGCAACGGTATTAGTAACGGTATTTGCAACAATTTTAGCGACGAATTTTACCAACGCGAGTTGTAACGATTTTGGCGTCGAGTATTTTGACGATCATAGCAATTAATTCTGCGACGAATTTTTGCACGTTGGAAAATAGTGACAACTTTAGCGAGGAATTACGGTATTTTATTTCAATTAAAAATTATGACTAGCAACAAATTTAGCGACGAAAATATTTATAATAATTTTAAAAAAATAGTGCATCACAGAAATGCAATTAAACCTGGGTGCATGACAAAATAAGTACAATGTAATATACAAAAGAGTGTTCATTTCACCTGAAATATTTAAAAAAAAAAAGTAAATCTAGGAATCAGTTCTTCAACTTGATGTATTAGACTGATTTTGACGTCGCAATGTGACAAACTTCTCTCGAAGATAAGCGAATGACTCCGTGAGTCCATCTAGCTGTTGCTTCATGGTAGCCATGGTTTCATCCTTGCGACGAAGTTCCTCCCTAAGATATTGCATTTCAGCATCCCGTTCCATGTCTGCCTGAGAGGGACCAGAAGACATAGCAGCTGGCGAACTAGCCCCGAGAACATAAGGTCGCGCCATCGGACCCATCCCAAAAACGCGGTCTCATTCATCTCACCCATTCTTGACTCCACCAGCTGCCTTAACCCACAATTGACTCTGGTCAATCGATAAATGAGATGCTCCATCTGCAGTGGATTCCTGTACCAGCTGCGTCTGCTCAGCCAATAGCTCTTGAAAGGTGTTGAGTACCTGCTGAGCTCGTGTACCAGTCCATGATTTATCTTTCTTCTGATAGCAATCTTGGAATATTTCAGGGAATTCTATTTTGCGGTTCGGAGACTTCGCTTGCTAAAAGGGAAAAAAAAAAAGACAAGAAAAATAGTGAACTTGTAGTTAATTAACATAAAAACTGTAGTTTGTATAAGAAGAACTTACTAGTCTACGCGCGTGCTCAACGACATCAATGGAGCCACCAGCATATGTGGTACCCGAGCCGATGTCAGACGCCCTGTTCTTTTTATTTGTCTCGACCTTTTTTTTGTATTTCTCATTTTCCCACTCATCTTGCAATGTCTTCCAGGAAGCCGTAGACATCCAAGAGGGTTTCATGTTCTTTTGTACTTTTTTTTGGCCTTATTGACAGCATTGCGCATCCCGTTACCAGCTTTCTTCTTGAATATCTTGTATATCTCTAACTTCTGCATTGGATCCCAACGAAAACGACGCTGGAAATTTAAATTAGAACAAAAAAATTATATTATTGTCAAATATACTAATAATAATTAACTTAATTTAAATTAAAGCAAACTATTTTAATTACCTGAAACTCCTGCCACCATAAGTCGCGTGTCTGCTGTGGAGTGCTAGTCCAATTGGTGGCCTTCTCAGGCCAACGAGGCTTCATGATGTCATCATTAAGTATGCGAGTGACATTTGGTAATCCCCCAAAGCTAAATTGTTAAGAATGTATTGAAAAAAATTGATGGTGTAAATCATTTGGCCATTTATAACTTTAATTAATTTTTAAAAAAACATATATTGTACTTACGAGGATCCAACAGGCCAAATGAGAACTCGAGTATCATTTGTAGCCCCTGTCTGTGGGTCGGTGCTGTCGGTATCTGGACTTGAGGGTAGTCTGAATAAGTGGAATGGAGTCCGAACTAGAACCCAAAGGAGGCGTGGAAGACTGCCCAGGCCCTGAACCCAACGGGGTCATACTAGCCTGCCCGTGGACATCAATACATCACAAGTTGGAGTAAATTAGGCACAACATTTGGAAACAGTGCTAGTTTATCAAACTAGAGGTTCAAAGTCATTGTTAAAACAATAATCACTAAAGACAAAATAAAATATTAAAATTTATTGCATAAACCATCAAAGTCTAATTTAGCGACGAAAATGAGTCTAAAGAATTGACAATTGGTAAACAAATTAAGACTTACTATATGCAAATAAAGCCTATAAAGGGCATTACTTCAATCTTTATCAACTAGTATAGTATAGAAATACTTTCTAGATTGCAACGAAAAGTTTTATCTTAGTTTGACACGGGTATTAAGAGAAGTCGAAATATACAATTCTTTAAAGCAAAAATAGCAACAACAAAAAAAAAAAGGTTCCACATGATCATTCATTATAGCATAGATTCATCGTTCTTTGAACCTTGTTAATATTATCAACTTAAAGTTCAGTAAACATCATTTGAATCTTTAAAATTCAGTAAACATCATTTGAATCTTTTACAAAAAGACAACAAAATATCTAGATTTTTTTGCTATTTCGATATTGGGAATTAAGACTTGACACCTCTTACGTCGAGATCAATATTTTTATCAATTAAAATAAGATGATATGTAAAATATTATACTTGAAATACAAGAAATATTACTAATGCTTGCGGAAATTAGTTTAAGCGTAAGACTAATACACATTGACTAATACATATGTCAAATATGCCACTTGGATAACAACCATTTAAGAATGATAAATCCCAATACTCTAGAATGACAAAAGCACATAATTTTATTACAAATACTAATAACTAAACTTTTTAAGTTAAACACAGTTAAAATACAAATAATTGAACCAAAAGTTACAAGGATCGAATACTATTTTTTCTTAAAATTACCATGACCATATCTCTATCTTACTCTATTCAAAGGAATAGGTATTTATATCCACTGTAGAGCTAAGAAAGCATAGAAATACATCTAACATCCATAAATAGGTGTAGTTCAAAAGATTTTAGTTCCAAATCAAGCTTTTACCTTTCCAAAGCAAGCAATTGAAGCCCGAAACCTAAACTGTATAATTTGTCATATATAATTAAAGAAAAATAAGGAAAAAAGGTCTCTAACATCAATAAGTCAGTTTTCCTAAGCAATCCTTATTATTTTTTTAAATACTTTAGATTCAACAAAAGATTTTTGTAATGACTATAACACGTAAAGTTTCAAAAAGTATAAGTGAAAACTTACCATTCTAGGATATAGAGATAGTGAGAGGTGTTCGCGGTTGAGAGCTTGAGATGATGGTGGTGGTGGCTAATTGTGCCTGTCAATGTTGGAAGATTTGAATTCTCATTTCGAGATTAATCATGCTACATAGCATAAAATATTGTTAACAAACAGTTAGCTTTGTTTACATAAGCCATAACTCTAAACAATGAGAAATTTGAATTGGGGATTAGATCATAAAGTAATGTGTTAAATTTCAGCATTTGAACCCTTTATTATAGTCTAAAAGAAAACTTTTTGAACAGAGAATCCAGCAATTATAAAATTGATGAAAAAATAACAACAAAAAAGCCAAAAAAAAAAATCTAGGAGAGATATGAATATAAAACAAGATTAGCGATAATATCAGCTGGAAATTTTCATATTTACCAACAAATTCACATAAAAAAGAACACCTTTTACAGTATTTATGCACTAAGAACTTGTACAAAAGTCTTCATACTGGTAACAGTATATGATAAGGACATCATCTAACCGTCAAATATAAGCTTTGTACAAATCCAACACATCATTACTTGAAGGGAAAAGCATTTAAATCAAATTTCGTTAGTTTCGACTACTTAACATCACAACATTATATGCTTCAAGGATTTCAAAAAGTTTAATTAGGCTGAATTACTTTAGAGTGTAGTGGATAGCACTACAAAAAATAAATTATTTTGTAGTGGACAGCATTGGAATACCTGTTCCTATTGTGCAGCCAGAGATTTGGATATTTTAAGTGATGGTATCATGGATTCCATCAGTGTTTGGGATATTCTCTGGAGCTGTAACAACCGAATTGTATGCTTGGACATTTACGCATTTCTCGAAAGAAACATGAATTTGTTGTACATCCTGGACTTTAATATTCTGAACTATCAAGTCTTGGCATTTAAAAAAGGTTACTACTTGCAGTGGTATTAAAACATAATGTTAAAAATCAAGCATATATTCAAAAAAAAAAAAATACAACTTTGTTAAATAGATCTATATAGTCTTGTCCCTCAACTGACAACTTGTGCCTCCGTCCATGATATCTGGGGATCAAATCTAAAAAAAAGGGTTGGTCTATAGATTTACTTTATATCCATTGCTTCTTTGTAGGGGGCTTCACCACAAGTTTTTCAAATTTAGCTTATATTAGTAGGCGTAAAATTAATTATCCACTCAAAGATGAAAATTAAGGTCATTTTTAGAAAGACCTATGTAAGCAAGACTTCAATGTATCTCGTATATTAATAAACTTAAAACTAATAATCCACATCCACTCAAGAACGTTAAGGCCATTTTTGAAAGACTTGTATATACAAGCAAGACTGCAATGCATCTCGTTATGTAAAATCTACTTCTAAAATTATTTATTAGCACAAGTAAATAAGCTACTTCTATGTCCTAATAAGCCAAAAGTATATTCCAAACAAATAAGCATGTAATTGCACTTCTATACTATATATAAAGAGAGGGGAGAGTACACTTTGTGTATCATTTTTTGATTTGCTAACTATACTCTCATTCTCATAGTGTAAATACTATAACTTCCTTCCCATTATTTTCCTCAACTATCTATCTTTTTATTATCTTTTTTTTTTTAAAATTGCATAATTATATTTTTATTATTCTTGTTTTTAATTCCACATTCATAAGGTGTGCCTTTCCAACCAGTATTAATAAAAGACTAAAACAAATGCTTTTCACCCAATTTTACAATCCAAACACCATTGATATTAAAAACCCAACAAACAATAATCCATAAGCCAGTGACACAAACATTATTTCATTCAATCAAGCCACAGTAAACCTTGTTATCCAGTAAAATTCAAAATTTTCAATAAAAAAAATACATAAAATTTTTAAAGAAAATGACTAACAACCAAGAGTAGGAGATAACACAATCACACTTGAGAACAAGAACTAAGATGAAATATAAAGCAAGGTGGGGGTTGATTTTAAAGGCCCTGATTTAAAACCCTACAAGTCATCATATACAAAAATAATAAATAATAAATAAAAACCCTTAAAAATTTCCAACCTAGCCAAAATCGGGACCACAAAAGCCCCAAGACAACAATGAAGACAGCAACAAGACCACAAAACTCCATTTAATATTAGATTCAAGATCACTTTTTTTAGTAAATAGAATGATACTTCCATGGCAAAGAGAATTTGATTTTTCATATACAAAAAAATAACTTAATAAATAAAAACCCTTAAAATTTTCCAACCTAGACAAAAATCGGGACCACAAAAGCCCCAAGACAACAATGAAGACATCAACAAGACCACAAAACTCCATTTAATATTAGATTCAAGGTCACTTTTTTTAGTAAATAGAAAGATACCTCCACGGCAAAGAGAATAGATTGAATTTTTCCAAACGTACCGAAGTTTGCAATGTCTAGGCAAATTTGATACGCACTAATCAGTTGATCACCGTTGATTTTAAGCATCAATTCATCATTTTTGCTTGAGAATTTTGGAGAGAGATTTTTTGAATTTCAGGGAAGGGTTTTGAGTAGGATGACCCGTTTTTTCAATTTAGGGAGGGTTAAGTGGATATTGATTTTTCTAATTTCTTTTTTTTTTTATTCTTAATTCTCGTTTTCTTCAATTGCAGGGGTATTTTCCCCAAACAAATATTTTTCTCATTCAAATAGGAGTCTAGGTATAAATGGATCGATTGTCAGTATAGAGAGATTATGGTCCTGTCTCTTATACACATCTAGATGTGTATCAGAGACAGGAATAATAGATTCTAATATAAGTTTATTAACCCGAACATAGTAATTGTCTCGGGTTCGTGTCTAACCCGTTTATTATTGACAAAGAGCATTACCTTATTTGACAAATTTATCTTGTAATCCATTTGGGTTAAATAATCAAATTTTAATTATTTAAAAACTTAAAAATTTATTAAACTAATCTTGTTGTCATAGTAATTTAAATCAAATAATTAAAATTATTAAAAATTATTGAATAATTTTTAATAATTACTATGTTCGATTTAATAAACTTATATTAAATCTATTATTCACAATCTTAAAGTATTATTCACAATATACCGTTTAATTTTGTGTCATAAATGAGTTGACCCAAAATGACTCGATAAATTTTGAATCGTGTTATAACCCGTTAATCGAGTTGACCCAATAACATGTTAAGTCTATGTACTAACGGTCAAAACTAATGATGCTAGATTTTGAGTCATGTTTTGTAAAATGATAATTTTATCATCAAATTATTAATATGTGGACAAATTTTTTCATGACAACTAAAATATATTTTTTCCCCATAAATAAATCACAATGAAATCTGAGACATGGCAATGAAAACTAAAAAAAAATTAATTAAGAAAATTATTTAAAACTTAAAAATAGAGAGAATAAGATTTGTAAAAAAAATACTTTTATTTAGACAAAGTGTAAGGGTATTTTGTTAAAATGAGCATGAAAAATCATTAATTAATTTTGAATTTATTTAAAATAATTAAGAGTTTACCATATATCTTATTTTTATCAATGCATTTCATATCAAGCAAGTCAATCAAAATCAAAATCATCTCCTTGATCCTCCTCATCTTCTTCTTCTTCTTCGTCTTCTTCTTCTTCTTCTTCTTCTTCATTGATTTGAAATTGTCCCAATTGAGGTAAATGGATTTCAATATCATCCATTAAAACCATTTCACCACTTGGATCACGTAGCATTGGAATGTCATGCATATCTGTGCAACATGAGGGTCTATTGGTCGGGTAATCTCAACCTGCTGGTAGGCCATTTCCTTCCATTGTTCCTCTATTTTTCCCCGTGCTCTTGTTTTACAAACAGCCAACCAATCTGCACGATCTCGCTTTAAGCTCGGATATGGAGCGTAATACACCTGAATTGCCTGTTGTGATAGGATGAATGGATCATAATTCCTATATCGTTTTTTATGATTAATCTCAACCAAGTTGTACTTGCGATGAATGTTGGTTCCTCTGATGGGGTCGTACCACATGCATTTGAATAAAAGTACACGCATTACGGGTCCAGTGTAATCTAACTCGATGATTTCCTCAATCACACCATAAAAGTCATTCATTGCTCCCTCCACGCATACGCCACTATTGACACTTCCCTTTCCAAAACCGTACTCCTGAGTGTGAAAATTATATCTATTCACGCAATATGTTGGCCAACACCTAACTTTTCGACTAGGTCCCCAGGCTAGATGGTACAAGAGACCCTGCTCTCTAACCAATATGATGACTTGTAGGGTTTTAAATCAGGGCCTTTAAAATCTGTCTCTATAAGAGACAGGCTTATGTCGTTGAGGAGGTAACGACATTTGCTTCTGTTTGCAATATACACTGTTGCTTATAGATAACATCTAGATGTAAATGGAAGACATAATGAGAGACATTACAATGCAGCTGTCTCTGAGCAGCATGCATTTCGTCGTCACTCAAATAACGACGACTACCTGTACTATTGGATCTACCTAAATAATTAAAAATTGAGAATGAAGGGACATTGGGATCAAATGTTCCCTCATTGTTTCTTCCAGCTTTTTTCCTTTTGACTCTATATGCGGCTCAAAATAATAAGAAGCAAATGTCGTTACCTCCTCAACGACATAAGCATTGCAAATTGATGCTTCGATACATGCCTTGTTCTTCACTTTTTTCTTCAAATGAAACAAAAACCTGTGAAAGAAGTTTCATACAACTATAAAATAATTCTAACCCACTCAAATTTGGAAAAAGTTTGAAACAAGTAAAATTAACCTCTCAAATGGGTACATCCACCGATATTGCACTGGACCCGCCACTCTCGCCTCATACGGCAAGTGTATCATGAGATGCTCTATTGAATCAAAGAATGCTGGTGGAAATATTCTCTCCAAGTTGCACAAGATAACAGGAGCATCGTGCTCCAATTTCTTCATGTGAGATACCCTTAAAGCTGTCGAGCATATGTCTCTGAAGAATAAGCTGACCTCCGTTATTGCTGCCCACACAAAAGTTGGTAGAAGTTCCTTGAAAGCAATTGGGAGTAGTCTCTCCATGAACACGTGACAGTCATGACTCTTCAGACCCGTCAATTTACAATCATTTAAATCCACGCATCTTCCTATGTTTGATAAGATACCCGTCTGGAAATTTCAACATCTTTCAACCATTTACACATCTAATTTCTTCTGCTAAAAAAGGTAAAGTGTATACTGCTTTAGGTTTCGGCCCGTTGCTTCGAGCATCTACAGAAAGTGTCGGACGATCACAAATTTCCTGCATGTCTTTTCTTGCGCTTAGATTGTCTTTCGTCTTCCCATTAACTTCCATGACAGTGTTGAAGATATTGTCAAAAATATTCTTTTCTGTGTGCATAACATCGAGGTTATGTGGAACAAGATTTGTCCTCCAGTACGGTAAATCCCAAAATATACTACGCTTTGTCCACTTGTGATAATTAGCATATCCATCAGGTGTGCATAGAGGGTCGTCAGGAGCGCGGTCAATGTTTTCTATCCGTGAATAAATTTTATCTCCAGACAACCTCTGGGGCGGATCATCTCGTTCAACCCTATTCCTGATAAACTCCCTCTTCTGTCGTCTATATGGATGATTTGCAGGCAAAAATTGTCTGTGGCAATCAAAGTAACTTGCCTTCTTACCGTGCTTTAACCTAAAAGCTTTTGATCTTTCCATGCATATTCGACACCCAAGAAGTTCGGCTGTACTCCACCCAGACAACATTCCATACGCTGGAAAATCATTAACTGTCCATAGTAGTGCAGCCCGCATGCGAAATATAGTCCTGTTGGTCACATCTAGTGTCGGCATACCTTGGTACCACAATTGACGCAATTCTTCTATCAACGGTTGCAAGTACACGTCGATAAGTTTCTTCGGATTTCGAGGGCCAGGTATGATCAGTGTGAGAAACATGTAAGGTGTCTTCATGCACATTTCGGGAGGCAAGTTGTACGGAGTGAGAATAACAGGCCAACAAGAATAGGTCTTCCCAGCTGTCTACCAAACGGGAGATGATGTATCAGCACATAAACCCTCGGACATTACGGGTCTCCATTGAAAAATCCGGATGAGTCAAGTCAAAGTTCTTCCAAGCCTCTGCATCCGAAGGGTGACACATTAAAGATCCTTCTTCTGTTTGGTGGTTTGCATGCCAAGTCATATGCGGAGCTTCAGATGCGTATAGATCGTTGTAATCTTTGCGTGAAGGCCCTAGACGCAAATACCTCGACATCTCTTCACAACTTATACACATCTAGATGTGTATAAGAGACAGACATATAATTCTGTTAATGATTTAGCTTTGAAGATGGTTTCGGGATCATAAGGCCTTGAGAGACAGGTACCGCCCTATGCTCCTGTGTTTGCTCATAAATGCTGCTTTGTTGTCCACAAGAAGCATTACATCTGGCTGCAGAATCCGCCTCTACTTGTCATAGTCTTGGCAAGTTATCGTATGCATTGCACGGCTGGATTACTGGAACGTGCACATGCTCGGCATTGTACTGCTGAAACTCTTTGCCGTGACAAGTCCAATTATAATAATCTGCCACAAAGAGAGCATCTGTATAAGTGCTCCCGCACTTTATCTGTAACTTGAAATTTACGATTCCTACACTTGGCACAGGGGCACCTAATTTGGGGCTCATGTTGTATTTGTCCACTTGCAAATGACAAAAACTCTTCCACACCGGACAAAAACTCGTCTGTACATCCTCTACGATTTGGTAGGTTCTTATTATATATCCAACTTCTAGTTTGTTCCATGTTGTCCCTACACGTGCACACAAGAAAAATAACCATCTATTTTTTTCCAAAAGTATGTAAATCCAGTTCTAATATAAAAAAATTAATGACTTAAAAACACCATGACTTACAATATCAAATAATACCAACCACACCGTATTACACCAAATTTTAACAAATATATGAATACATTGAAAAGTATATGTGTTACATATATACTTCTAAACTATAAAAATTTTGCACACATACTATTTGAATTATTAAAAAAATATTTGTGTAACGTACCTGATCGCTATAGATGTTCGGGCAATCTTTCGACTTTCTATATACTATCACACCATGAATCTTACAGCATCCTTTACAGTACCATCAACCAACACGATTTCATTAATAAAATAACATAAATTGAGCCATGAAAACTAAAAAATAACTTGTATAAATTGCCCATATAGCTGACAAACGAGAAAAAAAACCATGAATGGAGAACTGAAATGACTTTCAAATGGAGAACATAACTATTTATAGTGAAAATTTAGCGACGGAATTACCGACGAATAACAATTCATCGCTAACAACAATCCTAACACGTGTAACGTGACATTACATATGTGGTGAATTTAGCAACGAAAAACAAAAATTCGTCGCTAATTTTGTGACGAAGTTAGCAACATTTTTTTTGTCGGTGGTTCGTTGCTAACTTTGCAATAATTTTGGCAACAAAGTTTCTTTTAGGTAAATAGCGTCGCATTTAGCGACGAATTGGACTTCATCACTAATTAGCCACATCTTTAGCGACGAACAAACTAAACTTGTTAGCGACGAAAATAATATTCGTCGCTATTAGCGACGAATGCAGTGACGAAAATTTTTAACTTTCCCGCTCAGTAATTTAGGCGGGATAAAGGTTAGCGACGAATTTAGCGACACATTATTCTAACCATAGAAACGTATTTAGCAATGAGTTTTTTTGTTGCTAATTTAGCGACGAAAATAGCTACGATATCCCGTTTCCTTGTGCGCTATAACTTGTGACGAAATTTGCGACGAAAACTATGTCAAAATTTTTTGTTACTAGTTAGCAACAAATTTAGTGACAAAGTAGGCACGGCAAATATTAAATTCGTTGCTAACTAGTGACAAAAAAATTCGTCGCTACATTTTCGTAGCTGATCGCGTATTATTTTGTAGTGCTAAGGGTTACTCCAAAGGGAATTTTCTTTAAACAGAAACGGGATACGAGATAGTAGCCAAAGTGTCCAGAAGTAGAGTTAACAACAAACACATTCTATCATTGATAATTACTTTCATACATTGACAATCAAGAAATCGCTGACCTAAAATGGAGATGAGCCTGAAGCCCAAAAGGATAATCTAGAACTCTTTCTTTGGTTAAATAATAATACTCGAACTGTAAAACTCAATATGCATTATATATAGGTTTTCGTTTATGCCTCCCACACATTGTTTAAGGGGTTCCAAAAATGAAATGAGTCAAAATCATAGAAGAAGCGTTTTACTTGTCCGAAGGCATTATCCATCATATACTTTCTTACTTGAATCCAAAGGCATTATCCATCATATACTTTCTTACTTGAATCCAAAAGAAAAAGCCCCGGTAGACCGGAGTTTTATCAAAGGACTGGTTGAATGCATGGAAGACATACCCCGTATTGGAGTTCGACGATGAGTACTTCAAAAGATATCCAAATTACCATGGGTCGGTCTCCTGCTCTTGGTCGCTTAGTAAGGAAGGCAAACAAAATTTCTTGAATTATATGAAAATGACTTTGGCAAGATAGCTATCAAGAAAATCATATTTAGGAGTTAAATATTCAATTGGCCTATTATGATCATAAGGAAGATGATTAAGAATCATCTTGTTTCCTTAATGAACAGATTGAAATAGCTCTTCAAAAAGGTGTGCAAGTTATCAAACTCGATATGTATAAACGAGGATATATTGTCCCCGAAACCATCTTCAAAGCTAAATCATTAACAGAATTATATGTTAAGGGATGCAAGTTTGTGAATAATGGAAGATTATTACTACCATGTGAAAATATAAGGTATTTGCGTCTAGGGCCTTCATCAAAGGTTGTTCCTTGATTAGTGATTTGGTTATCAACAATTGTAAGGGTTGAATATAATCAACGTGGTCAATCATAATAGCCTCAAAAAACTTCAGATTCGTAGGATTAATGTCAACAAGAGCCTAACTATTGAAGTTGATGCACCACTTCTTGAAAGTGTACACTTTGAAGTTACGCACAGACCGCAGGGAAGATGTATAGCATGCATCCGATTATTTGAAAGAATTGTTGTTGACCCATACATATATTTCGGATACATTTTTCGATAATTTTTCAGAAAAATTCCCGAATCTTGAAAGTATGAAGATCATTCGTTGCTCCTATGGCTCGGAAAGTATCAATTTTTCCAGCCACTCCTTGAAGCACATTTACTTGTCCTCATCGGGAGAGAAACATACAGAAGTAGAGATTGATACTCCAAATGCAATTAAATTTAAATATGATGGCCATCAAGTTCATCATTTTTTCAAAAGTGTTTTCCCTAGCCAATGTGAATCTGATGTATATGTACGCTGTTTTTGGTACTCTAGGAGGCATTTATCATGGTTTCTCAAACTACATCAGTTGGTATCTGATTTGAACCCATCAAACGTTACACTTCGCCTTACTTGTGATTTTGAGATCGAGAGCTACAAGTACATGGGAAACATTCCAAGTTTTGCTACAAATCCTATTATAGTTGGCAAAGTAATCTTGATTATACAAGGTGTATCATCAACAAGAGCTAATTCAGATTTTGTTGATGGTTTGTTTTGGGCTTGTCAACCTAGAACTATAATCCTTTCTATTTACAACGGCAATAGACAGTTCATGGAACAATTGTACAAGAAACTCATTAAGGATAGAAGAAATCAGAGGTTCTACTATATGCCTAAGTTTTGGCAGCATGATCTAAAGAAGGTGGAATTTGAAATCTATGACAGAAATGGAAAAGAGTCAAGTTACAAAATTATATATTATAGTGTTATATATAATTATATTGATACTTATTGAGTTAAGTTACAAGATATAATTTTTCTTTTATTTTTTTTCTGGATCATCAATCAATAAAATCCACATAAACATGTAAAATTTTGTATAAAAAACAAAATAAAATTAGGAAAATTTTGTTTGAATGATAGGTTTTTGTATAAGGCTTTTTAGCCCAAGGTCAATGGCCCAGCTAGTTCAAGCTGGTTTTGGATTATCGAATTCAAAACCAAATATTAAATCTGAATATGGGTAACTGATTTTCATAACGAATTGAATTTCGAATTGAAACAGCTTAAAATATTTAGAAATTTTGATCGAATATTTAGAGTTTTTTTTTTTTTTTTTTTTCTAAATTTTGATAGATTTTGTTGACATTAGTTAACTGATGGTTATCCTAAAAACAATCAAGCCCCAGAAATTAGATGTCCTATTTTTTTATTTAATAAATTCATATGAATTTCAATTCAATTTTGAATTGAACCTTTATATTTATTCAATTTCAAAAAGTATAAAAAAAATATTTAATCTATAAACTCTCTTTGTCATGCCCCCAAAACGGAACAATTACACACTGCATTATCAAGATCACCCTAAACATGCAAGGTACAGTAAAAGAATAATAAACAAATGGGATCACTCCAAACATGTAAGGCATAGTAAAATAGCAATAAACAACCCATAATATCTGTCGTTAGATTTCAAATTCATTTAGGATAAAACCACAAAAGGTATATACAACAAACATAGTCTCAATCATTCACGACATAACCATATCACATCTATATACAAATATCGAATCACAAACGAAATGACAACCAAACATTTGATATACAAGATAATTCTAACGAGTTTTTAGGCACACAAGCCCAAACGTAAGAACAAACCTCACACTGAAATAGTAAACAGAAAAATTCTAGCACCAGTAATTGTGATCAACACTCGACTCAACACTTGCTATCGTCTCCTGTTGATCCTCAACTGCAAACAAAAAGGAAAAACAATAACGGAGTAAGCACATAGTGCTTAGTAAATAACATATAAATTCAATTATAGATAACACATATACAATCAGTGTAGGAAACTAGACAATATACGAAACATTTTTAATAATTAAAATGTAAATGTGAATCAAGGAGCTCATGGTTCACAAAAGTCTTCACAACACTGGATCCAGGTGTATCTGTTATCCGCTAGAGTAGACAATGCATAACAGAATGTTTATCACTTGTCTTTTCGACAGACTGGGTATAACATTTACAAAGTAGAGTACTCAATATATTATTTCATCCACTCACTCACTCACTCATAGTCAAGTCCACTCAAGTGACCCATTGAACTCTTCACAATAATCATTCATTAACACATAGTTCAATAATGAACAAATAATACATTATATAATTAACACATAAATTATAAATGTACTTACCTCATAAACATTACTTAAAATAAATATCCTTATCTTAGTATGAATTACTCTAGGGCTGTAAAACCAACCATATACAAGGTATCGATAAAAAGGCATAAACGTTACTTATCTCAAAAATTGATTTCGTAGACGTATCCTAATTTCGGAGGTCTAAAACTCTAACCCTGTAAAATCACCTAAATTAGGAGAGTGTTATACCGTTAAGATAAAAATCGAGGTAGGAGTTCACTTTTGGGCACTACCCAAATTCTTAAATCAGACAATAATCGAACACAAACAAGTAGTAGTTGATTTAAATTCGTGAAAATAAGATAGAAGTCTAAAAATTAGGGTTCATAATTTCAAATATCTCACCAGGTTAAGAATTATCAAACTTCTCATTCAAATCTCATCAAAATAATAGTTAAAAAGTCATTTTAAATCACAAATCACAATCCAGTAGCTCATCAACATATTTTTTTAATAAAATCAAAACATAAACAACAAAAATTAAACAAATTAATTTCGTGAAGAACTTGAAATTTAACATAAAAATCATGCAAAACTTGAAGTAAAACTTACATGAAGTTGGATTAAAGGTCTAAGAGTATTCTTAGATCACCAATTTGATTTAAGAAGTAAAAATTCCTAAGCTAATGATTGAATTTGAGAATTTGAGTTAAAAGAGTTTTACCCATCTAGATGGAAGAGTTATCTGGAGCTTTCGTTGGTAATCTTGGAAGATAAAAGGGATAAATGAATCAGGAATCTTTATAGGTAAGTTTTAATAACTTTTCAAAATTTGTACTTTAGTCCCTGAAGTTTTAAGAAATTATATTTTTGCATAAAATCTTTAGAAAATGTTCGAAAAGGGTAAAATGATTATTTAATATTTGAAAATGATAGTTATAGATATTTTAAGAGATATAATCAGGTACAAAAATACATAGAATGGAGTGAAAAAGTCGGTATTACATCTTTTGTCTCACTTATTTTATCACAATTTGATTTTTTTGATCAACGATATCAATTTTGTAATCAATATTCATATGGATTTATTTGATTTTTTATAAAAAAATTTCAGCAAAAGTGAAATTTATATAAAGCATTATGACATGAAACTTAAAATTTATAAAAATAGGGAAAATAGTCAATTTAGTCGTTTAACTTTTTTACTTTAGCCAAATTAGTCCCTCATCTTTTATTTTATATTTCTAGCCATATTAGACCTTCAACTTAAAATTTTTAGCCAATTTGATCCTTTTTACTGCAGAACCGCCGCTGAAATTCTTTTTGGCAAAAAAGTCCGGCAATGGGAGGGGTATTTTAGGAATTACATTAACTCTCTTATATTAAAATAAAATATGATAATCATTATGTGGTTCAATTCACTAATAACGAGTGAAAAATTTATCCATTATCCACATAGCTCTACAATTGAGATAAAATCATGCAGTCTAAAGTTTTAAAAATATAATCAAGAGTTTGTTGGTTGATGTGGCCGTGCTTGAAAGCTTCACCATTTCGCTTAACAGAGGAAGCAACAAAAGCTCCAATTCTGCCTAATCTATTGTTCCAACTAAATGGTGAAGAAATGCTTGCAGGAAAGTGGTTGTTAGTTTTGTCTTTTTGTGGTGGCTTCCAATCTGGGTCATAGTACTATAGCCCAAGAAGACATTTTTGTATATGTGCAGTAGATGATCTCAGAAAACTAATTTATTTGCTATTTTGCCGTAAAAGCATTAATTTTTCTGGGTTTCTATTTGTGAGCTTTGATAATTAGCTCAGATTTTTTTTTTTTTTTTACTGTAAAAATAGTGAGTTTCTTGAGTAGATGGATTTTATTTTTTTTTTTAAATGCCTTATCCGATGAAGATTCAATTGGTGGATTTCAACCAAGCCTTCCAGGGTTACAGTATGTTGCTCACAATACCTCCTGCCATTGAGTATAAGTTGAAGATAATGAGAGAACATGGACGCAAGATAGATATATATATATATATATATATATATATATATATATTGTGTGTGTGAGCTCTCCTGCGTGTGTGAACTGTGAATAAAATACGTCAGCTGCCATGGTTGTCTTTGACGCCGCTTCCGGCTAACAAAAATATAGGGTTGAGGAAAAAAAAGATTTAACTTTTTTACTTGCTTTTGAGTTTTCAATGGAGCTAACAACATAGAAATTAAGGGATATTCCCTTAAATGTAGGATAATTAATATAGCTCCTATTACTCTATAATTGCCCCTCCTATGGTCAGAATTTTGGCCCAGTAGAATTCTATGTGGTGGTGGTGCTGCCATAAAGGGACAAAGTTGACTAAAAATTTGAAGTAAAAGGACTGATATGGCTAAAATAAAAGATAAAGGACTAATTTGGCTAAAAATAAAAAGTTAGGGGATTAAATTGGTGATTTTCCCTATAAAAATAACTAAAAAAATCTACAAAAGATTGAGCATTTAAAACTTGACTTGTTGACCCAAAAAAGTCAAATGTGACAGATATATTGGGACGGAGGTAGTAGTATATATATTAATAAGGCTCTGTTTGATAACTCAACTTAATGCTGAAAATTAATTGATTAAGAGATTTTTGAATTCAGCATGTTTGAAAATAGAATTCTCTTATCACTTAATACATTAAGTACTGCTTAATTTGTATTCAAAATTTTAAGTGAAAACATTTTCACTTAGGGTGTGTTCGTTTGGATTGAAAATATTTTCAGGAAAATATTTTTCACAAATTTTTTTTGTGCCAAACACCGAAAAATATTTTCTGGTGTAAAATATTTTCCAATTTTCCTTCCTCTGGCTGAAAATAACTTACGAAATTTTTGAGTGTAAGTTATTTTCCGGATAATTCAAGAGTGGCATTAAACCTCAAATACTTACTTTTATAATTTTGTTTGCTAAATTTATTTTCGTTTTTAATTCTTTTTCATTCGTTTTTCTCTCAATTATGGGTCCCACACTAATATAACAATCATTATGCATATTTTACTACTATATTGAACTATCATTTAATTTTGAACAAAATCAAGTTTTTATTAATCACAATTACTTGTAAGGTATTTATTACCATTGTTATAAGTTTTTTTAACTTGTATCCATAAAATTAAAGATAAAACTGTTAAAATTTTTTATTTCAAAATATTTTCATTTTGTCAACCGAACACCGAAAAATTGTATGAAAAATGGACTTTTTCATGTAAAATATTTTCCAAGGAAAACATTTTCCTCAAGAAAATATTTTCACTGAAATGACCAAACGAACACACCCTTAATCTACTGAATTTTAAATAAATATACAAACATATAGTCTAACACACACATACTCTCTCTCACACATATTCACACACACTTTCTCTCACTTGCACACACACTCTCACACAAACATATACTCTCTCACACACAAAAACACACACTTACTCATATATATACATTGTCTCTCTCTCACACACATACACACTTAATCTCTCACACACATTCTCTCTTGTACTTTTTCATACTTTTATTCACACACACTCACACACATGAATATTCTCTCTCACTCACATACACACTCTATCACACACAAATTCTCTCACACACACATACATACCCTATCACGCACATTCTCTCTCATATATATTTATACTATCCTTAATTATTCATTTTCTTTTTTATGCATATATGATAATTATTTATAATAAGTTAATATATGTATGAAGTGACATATTTAATTCAGAGATTGAATTCAGTTGCTTATCAAACATAAATAAATTTATATATAATTCAGCAATTAATAATTTCAGAACTTATAATTCAGATTTCAGAATTCAGCATTCAGCATTCAACATTAACAAATACCCCCTAAGTAAGTATAAGTTAATAAAACTAAGTTAAAAATTCTAAATAAAAAATGAGAATTCTATTTGAATTCCTTTTCCTTTGAAAGAATGCAGGGTGAACTATCATTACGTTTGAATGGAGGGATTTGAGTAGATTGGATTTGAAATCCTAATGTATAATAGTTATTAAAACAAATTAATTGATTTAGTTGTGAATTTAAAATCCTGAAAGTGTGATTTTAATAGATAAATGAATAGATTTAAAATTCAACCAAATTTTATATGATTTTAAATCCATCAAATTCAAATCCATTTATTTCAAATATTTCATTCAATTCAAATTCACCCATCTAAACACAACCTACGAGAATTTACATAAAAGGAATATATAGATAGCTAATTACACCAACTAAAAATATCGAAATAAGTATAACGGAGATGGGACTTCATACTTTGAATGAGTTGTCATATGTTGATATATTAATTGTTCCTTCGTTTTAGATTACTGTCATCCCTTAGAAGAAAAAATTTATGAAATTCACATGAAAACGAGCAAAAACCCGTAGGAAAATTAGTTTCCTTATTCGGGTTTCAAAACCTCTTTGGGGAATTTCATCGAACACCGTAGACAGCAAACTTATCCAACCATTTTCACCTTATTTGTATCTTCTCAAGCCAATAAATTTCAACCAACATCAATTTTCATCATCGCATCAGTTAAAAGTAATCCCACATCAAGTATTGCATGATTCACTTGACTTACAAAAATGGGGTTGCAAACTCTTACTGTTCTTATTTTATGGGAATTTTTGTTGTTGTGGCAGACTCCGACACTGACCGCGAAGTGATTCTCTTATCTTCTTCTTGTATTTCCAGCGAATGCGTTGGTATGTGTAAGTGGGTATGAGTGTTTGTAGTGTGTGAGAAAACTGTGTGTAAATATGGTGTTCTAAAATAAATGAGATTGTGATGTGTGAGCTCGAGGAAGTGAAGCTGTGCGTCGTTTATGACTGGTGAAGTGAGGAAGAGAGTTTTGAGCTAGGGGTGATCTGTAGCTGACTCCAAATTAAAGTTAACTAATTTTGATTTTAGTTACAAATTAATTAATCGAATTCATGAATTTGATTTATTAATTCAAAAATGGTAAAAACATTTTTTGAATTCCATTAATCAACCATACCGCATTCAATAATTGAAATATTTTTTTAATATATAAATAGTAGATCATATACACACATACTAATTGTACATTTCAGATGTTTTTAGTTCAAATAATTTAAAGATATTTTAAAATTAAAAGTGGTTAAAGTATTATAATTTGATTTATTTTTATTTTAAACTTAATTCATACTATTGGTATATTTTAATAGATTAAATCATGTACTTTTATACATAATTTGTAAGAACAAATATTTGAAAAAATGGCTTTAAGGCATGTTACAGACGTCGCTCTCCTTAATTAAAGACCATTTAATTCACCCCTATTATTAGTGTGGAAAAGTGTTTTGTGATTAACATGTAAGATACAATAAAACTCTTGTTTGACTTGTATTCTGCATCAATAATATCAAATCTAGAGCTTTTAAAGTTGTCTGAATATTTTGTCAGAGAGTTTTCAGTAGAGGAGAAGAATTTTTAGGAGAAAAATTAGTCAAGGAAAATGTAAGAGAATGTGTCAGATTGTTTGTCTAATTATTTATATAGATATTTTGTCAAAGAGTTATAAGTAGAGGAGAAGAATTTTTAGGAGAAAAATTAGTCAAGAAAAAAGTAAGAGAATGTGTCAGATTGTTTGTCTAATTATATATATATATATATGTGTGTGTGTGTGTGTGTACATATATATATATATATATATATGTATATATACACACACACACATATAAGAAATTGATGTCTGATCATGTAGAGACACACCTATTGAGGACCAACTACCACTTGAATAGACATACCTCTTCAGAAAGACATCAGATGAAGAAGTTATTGCTATTAAGAAAACCTATTCTAGAAAATTAATAAAGCTCCTACTTATTTAGAAATACTCTAATATTTCTCCATCATTTCAAAATAAACTGATCAGATTGAAAACTAATGCATAAATACAGGTATCTTGCAATTTGAATCTCTACTTGTGAAACATATTTTAATAAGTTCAAATGGCTTGGTAGATGTAGTAATCGACGAACTAGCAATCCTTTTCGACAAACTGTATCTACTTCACATCCTAATTTCTACAACAATGAATGCTTATTCAATTTAGCTAATACTCTTATGATCACGTGTCTGTACCATTTTAGTAAGTGCTATAAGAGTAAAGTCCGTAATTCTTAGAAGCGGTCACACTTCACATGCACATAGGTGGATACCTTCAAGAAGTGTATCCATAACTAATACCCTATGATCATTAGTCCATTAAGAGCATGTTGCTCATCCTCTTTCAAGCCTATGGATAACCAAGTACTTGACCTTGGGATGAATATAGAGTATATATTGTAGTAGTGCTACAACCACTCTAATAGTATACTTTGAGTCATTGAATCTAAGATTTACTGTTGTATGAAACGTTAAGTTGAAATTCCACTATTGGTAATTTTGTGAGATGGGTTTTAATCCCATCCCCTTAGATGTCTTGTAGACAAGATCTTGTATAAGAACCTTAGTTAACAGATTAATCAAATTTTGACTAAATCGCACAAAATTCACTGTGATCACTCCATTAGATATTAATTGTCTGACATAGTTATATCATAAGCCAATATGCCTAGACTTTCCATTATTCGTAAACTTGACTATACGTTTTTGAGCATAACTTCACTATCACAATGGATTGATATTGGGAACATTAGTTTATAAACCAAAGAAATTTTATATAATAAATTCCTTAACCATTCTGCTTCCTTGTTTCCAAAAGCCAGTGGAATAAATTTTGCGACGATGGAATCTGATATACAAGTTTGTTTCTTATATCTCCAAGGAATTAAGCATAAAGTAGATAATTATCCAATCACTAGTTGAATAATTGATCTTTTCTATTAATCCAACTACGATATGAATTCCCTTCTAAAACTGGAGGATTACTACAGTATGTGATATCATAGTCTATGGTTTTCTCTAAATACTTCAATACCTTTCCTACAACTTGCCAATGTAGATTACCTGTATATCTTCTTAACTTGCCAATAACACAAGTTATATCAGATCTTATACTTGTCATTGTATACATTAAGTAACTAATAACTTTGGCATGCTCTAGTTGAGCAATAGGTCTACGAGTATTTGGCATCAACTTAATGCTTGAATCAAAATGAGTAGAAACAGGATTAAATTCAAAGTGATTGAATTTCTTCAAAACCTTCAAAACCGTTTCAATGTAATGTCAATGAGATACTGTTATACCATTATGATCACGTATAATTTTCATACCAAATATGACATCAGCTACTCCCATATTTTTCATAGCAAAATTGGTAGACAAAAACTTTTTTGCATCCTTAACTTCTATGTGTAAGTTAGAACAAAAAATTAGCTTATCATCCACATAAAGACAAATAAAAATACATTTCTTATTTTGAAACTTACTACAAACACATTCATTAGACTCATTAATTTTGTATCCATTTGACAAAATCACTTGATCAAATTTTTGATGCCACAGGCCCACTGCCATGGGGCTTGTTTCAACCCCTATAAAGATTTGATAAGTTTATACACTTTGTGTTCTTGTCCAAGAATTATTAATCCTTCATGTTGCTCCATCTATACATTTTTATCTAATTCACCATTTAATAATGCTATTTTAGCATCCATTTAATGAATACTAGATTATATGTGGAATCCAGTGCTATTACAAATCAAATTGTAGCAATTCTAGCAATTGGAGCATATGTGTCAAAATAATATAGTCCAAATTTTTGTGTATATCCTTTAGCAACAAGTCTAGTTTTGAATTTGTCAATAGTTCCACCCATTTTTATTTTTTTTTTGAAAATCCATTTGTATTCTATTGGTTTGGAACCTAGTGAGAGGTCAACTAATTTCAATGTTCTATTTTCCATGATTGAATTCATTTAATCTTGTATTGCTTATTTCCAAAAAATAGCATCTTGAAAATTTATTGCCTCGTTATAAGTAATAGGATCTGCTTCTGTATTAAAATAGTAAGCAAACTTATTTGTCTATCATTTCTCTAGTAACTTCAATTAGACACATGAAGAAATCTTGATCATGTGTCTTGGTTCTTTTAATTCTTTTACTTCTTAATTCAAAATTTTCATCTTTTCTAGCCTCAGAGAGTTCACCCCTTGAATCAAAGTCTGTTAATTGCTCCCTAGGCATAGGACTTGAATTAAATCTATTTTTTTTTTTGAAATATCACATCTCTTAACTAAATAACAATATTAATTGTTGTTGAATCATTAGGCTCTATAATCATAAAAATAGTAAGCCTTGCTATTTTGTACATATCCTACGAATATATATTTAATTCCACTTTCACCCATTTTTTTTGGTTAAGGAACTCTATCACAATGGGTCTACAACTGTCTAGTTCCTTAGGTAGAGATCAATTTATTGGCTCACCAAAGTTGTGAAGCATTCTAGTGGATTAACACTTCAAGCTTGGTAGCGTTGCTTGTTTAACCTCTTTCTTTACCTTTTCTTTACTTAATAAGCTTAATTGATTTTGTCTTTGTCACACTACTTGTAAGTACAAAAGGTTTTATATGTTCATACTTTGCAAAATATTGTCCTACCAAGATTGTTGGAAGGCAATTACCAAGTTTTACGGGTCTTTATGTAGTTAAGTAAGATCAAACAATGGATGGTGAAATTACCCGACTAAAAATCACAATTTAATGCAAGCAATTAAAACTTAATTTTAAACTAGATTATCTACTAAAGCAAGTAAGTGAACTAAATAATTACAAAATTGAGAAACTACTTATTCTGTTTTAGTAAAAGCAAGTAAAGAAAGCAATTAATTCTAATTTAAACTAATTGAAATAGGACTAAAATCCCTAAAGAGCAAGTAAATTAACCCAATAAAATCTCCATAAAAAGACATTGCAAAGGTAGAAATTACTAATCCTAAACTAGAAATAGGAAGAGTTGAAATTGAAATCAAAATATTTTTGGATTTTTGGTGAAAATAAAGAAAGTCACTAAAAATTAACTAGAGATTAATGCAAGGAATTAAGGATTTTTAACGAGAAAGTAATAAATAAACAAGAACACTAATTTTTCTATAAAAACCTAGATTTCAAGCAAAGAGATTTTTACTAAATTAAACTAGAAAGCAAGTAAAAATTATATATACTTGAAGCTAATGAAAAGCCCACTAGAATTATCTAATCAAAATTTAAATTTGCTACGAAATAAAAATTAAATCTAAGAGACAATTAAAGAGAAATTTCTATTTAAGAAGAAACTTGATGTTCAAGATATCTTAAAACTATCCTTACACTTACTAACTATCTACTACTAATCGTACTCCTCTTTCACAATTGTTTTAAAAGTAGGTTGTTAAATAGTATGAGGCAAAATAAAAAACTAGTTCCTGAACTATTACAAAATTGCCCCTATTACTTAACTATCCGCGAGTCGAGATCGCGATCTGGAATTTCTCGAGATTCCAATCTCGACTCGCTAATGTTTTAGTGATTTTTTTGAGTTGAGATTGTGATTTGGAGAAGTCCAGATCGCGATCTGAACTCTCCTCCTGACATTCCTTCTATTCTTTGATAATTACACTTTGGTCCCTTCAGTTTGTTTAATCCAGCTTTTAATATTTAAAACACATAAACACCACCAAAATTGACGTGACACTTGATGAATCGTGGAAGTACTTAGAACAATTAAGAAGTAACTCAAGAAATGTTAAATACTGTAAGATATGTGAAGTATATAAGTGAATCAATCCAAAATTGAAATTTTGTTTTACATAGAAGCACACATTCATTCACTATACAAGATTTCACATCACCAAGCATTACTATTCTAAAAAGGAGTTACCAAAAGTTTTAGTTCTTAAGTATTGCTCCATTTAAAACATCATTGCTTCTCATCACAAATATTATGAAGTTCGTCAACTATCTCGACTAGGCATCATGAAAATAAAAGTTCAATTAGGAATCAACTTAAATACAAATGTCATACATTTCGGGAATAGATCTCTAACAAGGAATAAGTAATATGAGATCAATGATAAGTATTACAAACATTTACTCCTTAACTTATTGGTATACTAAAACGCAATTTCTAATGGCTTAATTCGGAGAAACAATATGGATACATGTCAGAATCCCGTACTCGCCTTATTACTATTCTAATGGCTTATTTCGGAAAAACAACATAGGTACATGTTGGAATCCCATACTCACCTTATTCCTACACATTTTTTTTTTGGTTATAAACCAAGGAAAATGAGTGAAATGTACCTAAAATTAATCTCGAATATCAATTATTCACAAGTTATAAGAACATTCCCTAAGCAAACGGATGAAATGTCCCAAAATTCTTTCTATTTTATTTAACTCATTTGTCTTCTTTCCAAAAGATAGATCATCTAACCAAATAATATAAGTGATTTGATCAGAAACAACATTTCAAATAAAATTTCCTAAAATTTCAGCACCTCTTTTTGAAAATAGTAATGCCAAGTTTATGAAACCTTTATGTTACAAACGAACTACTCACTCACACAAAAATTTGTGCAATTACTCAATCAAATATTTCCATCATAGAGTATTAAGTGTCAAAATTCATCATTATTGAGTACCTAATTGATCAATTTCCATCCATTATACATCAAGTGACAAAATATGTACAAAAACAACCATTCCCAACATGAAATAAATTAAACACCCCTAAACTTGTCCCTTTTATTTTAATTGATGAATAAATAATCCTACCACTCACCTAAAATGAAACATAAGGACATGTCCAAAAATAACAAAAATTACTCATACCAAGACCTAATGTTAAGCTGAGAATTAAAATTGAGAAAGAGTGCTAAGAGTACTAAACCGTGCCATGCATCTTACCAATCAAGTATAAAATAAAATTAATATTCAATTCAATTCATTAACAAATGCAAAGATGGCATCAACTTAGGGCCTTTAGCCATTCTACTCTTATTAAACTATGACCAAAACTACACCAAGTGTCAAACACGAAATTCTCAAAGAGATTCAATTCATGAAACGTCAAAATATATATCAACTTGGCGTCAACTTAGGGCCATTAGCCAAACTACTTAAAAAGGAAAACTAAAATATTTCAAATCCAAAGATTGAAAATTAAGTAAAACAACAGTAATCAAAAGTAATCAACAAGCATGGTGTTTAATAAAAACAAAGAGAATTGTCATCATTCATCAAATCAATCTAGTGGCCAAGGTTGGTGTTCATCCATGCTCAAGAAAATGGTGGCATTCATCTTCTCATTCCATCTCTTCTTGACCCTTCTCAGCGTCATTAGGTTGGGCCTTTTCATGATCATTACATACACATGTCCCCTCCAGTCGTACCCGCAAGGCTAGATCCCTCACGTCTCTAATGTGCTGTAGATGCTGGTGGTCTGTAGTATTGTCCACGAGGTGGACCAAAATGCCATACCGGAGGTGGTGGTGGCCTAACCCATGTGGCCAGTGATGTGGTCTTAAGAGCTTTTCCAATGACGGTCAAGTTGTTGTGTATTACCATTTAACTGTATGACCAGTACCCTTGCAGATCATTCATCTCCTCTTCATTCACCGGAGCATTAAATACAAAGCCTGGGGGCATCGGAATCAATGAAGCACTCTGAGGCGGTAGCGGTGGTGGATGGGTAGGGTGCTCCTTCTAGTGGTGCTTTTCATACTCTCTCACCATTCTGTAGACATATTCCTGTTGATCTTTTCTCGTGGATGTGTCAATTGTTCCTTAGGATCAATCGAGCAGCCTGCTATAGTACAAAGATGGGGAATTAGATTAGGGGCATAAATAATAGGTTTCCTTGACCTTCCACTCTCTAAGAATCTCTGTCTAATAAGATGACCAATGTTCACCGGCACCCCTATCCCTATACTGGATAAAACTCACATCATTGGACCCCCAAATTCGCTAGCTAATGAAATAGAACCATAATTTGGCTACCAATGAAAGTCCTTGCCGTACAAATTTCAGTTCAGTACTAGAGGAAGTACTCTTAATCCAATCAACCCTCCTATCACCAATGGCATCTTTAATAGCATTCATGTGATTCTCTTTATTATTCAAAAATGCCAAGTATTGATTAAAAGGTACCAGGAGGGGGTATGTTGAGATATGCATTAATCAAATCTGCACTAAAATCTACTAACACCGCCCATATCCGTACCTTGCCATCCTCTAGTTCACACATGTTGCAATCAAACTCCTTTACTAATTGGAAAACCCCGGGGTCAACTGGAGTGTTAAAACTCTCCCAATGCCTCAACCTTATTTGTACCTCAATAGCTCTTCTAACATCTTCATAATAGCCGCAATGCATTGAAAGGTCGAATTTCCACTATCTAATTACCTCATGTTTCTCGTTATTCTTGTATAATTCGAAAAGTTTAGCCCTATCATTTGAGAACTGAGGTTCAATCTGTTCACCCCCCTCAAAAGGTTGTTCTGAGCCCCTTTCTATACTAGTCCCAGCTCCGAATTTTCTTTTTCTTGACCCAGTTCATCTTTCCCTCATTCTAACCCTAAGTTTAGCACTGCCATAAACCCCTCGAGTTATTATAACAGTCCAATTCAATCAAAAACTCAGAAATTCACCCTTAATTGAAAATTCACAACCAACAAAATCAAAGTCACAAATGTCCAACAAACTTCAGAATAATTCAACTCAATTCAAACCAATTCAACAATTCAAACAATTGAACAATTCAATATCAACATTTTCCTAAAAAATTTGCCCAATAATTGTCAAAAATTCAACAATTTGATAGCACAAATTTCACCACAAATTAATCCAAAAAACCCAACAATTATCTTTACCAAATTGACAATTGAAACTAAAAACCAAAGGAAAGATGTTACCCGTTTTTGGGATTGAAATTTCTCAAAACTTCTTGTTGTTGTCTCAATTCTCCTTGAAGTCCCAATTTCTCCAAGAATCCTCCGACAAAATGCTAGCTTTGATGTTCTTAGAAGAAAATAGAATGATGCTAGTGATGGGTGTAGGGTTTGAAGTGATTTTAAGTGAAGATAATGGAAGAATCTTGAGGGCTTGGGTTAGGTTTTTTATGGTGAGAGGAGAAGAATAGAGAAATTTATGGGGAAAGAAGAAGAAGAAGTGAAAATTTAAAAGATGTTTCTATCTTCGAGATCGCGATCGCGATTTGGCTTGATGTCGAGATCGCAATCTCGATTTCGGTATCACAATCTCGATTGAGTTGAGATAGCGATCGTGATCTCGACTTGGTGCAAAATTTGCTTTTGCAGAAGTTCGGATTTGAGATCGCGATCTCGACTCAATTTCTGCAAAGTGTAATTTTTATACTTAGCCAAGATTGCTCAATTCTTCATCATTGTCCTCTATTTGCAAGGACAACCTACAAACACAAAATTCACAAGTTAGAGATGACAGTTTTCACTCATTCTTTAGCACCATTTATTCAACTAAATAAAGCTTAGATTTTTAACTAAAATTCTAACCTAATTGAAACTAACTTACTCAAAATTAAAATAATGAAAAATCTCACCAAGAAAAACACAATAATAATTAAATCAAAGACTTGGGTTGCCTCCCAAGAAGCTCTCTTTTGTAGTCACTAGCTTGACTATGGCCCGGCTTCATTCTTGCACAAGTTGGACGATCTCTCGTCCACTTTCACTGATTCCTCCAAGGTAGCCGATGACCATTAACCTTGAAAGTTCCCTCTTTCCCTTTTATTTCCACCACTCAATGAGCAAAAGTTTGAACCACTTCAAAGGGGCTACTCCACCTTGACTTGAGTTTTTTTGGGAATAACTTGAGCCTTGAATTGTAAAGTAGCACCAAATCACCAACTTTAAATTCCTTCCTTAGGATGAGCTTGTCATGCCATGCCTTAGTTTTCTCCTTATAGATCAAAGAATTCTCTTTGGTCAAATGCTTCCCTCCGAAATTCATCCAACTCATTCAAATCAAGCATCATCTTTTCATAGGTTTCCTTCAAATCAAAATTTAAGTTCTTGATTGCCCTATATGCTCTGTGCTTAAGTTTCACCGGCAAGTGACATGCTTTTCCATACACAATACAATATGGGGACATGCCTATGGGCGTTTTAAATGCCATCCAATAGACCCACAATGTGTCATCTAACTTAAGTGCCCAATTTTCCTAGCCTTATTCACCGTCTTCTCTAAGATCTTCTTCAATTCTCGGTTTGAAACCTCAACTTGACTTGATGTTTGGGCATGATAGGCTAAAGCAACTTTGTGCTTCACACCATACTTTGTCATCAAGGTCTCAAAATGTGAATTTTTGAAGTGAGAAACCCCATCACTACTGATAACCCGAGGCACTCCAAACCGAGAAAAGATGTTCTTTCTAAGGAATTTGGTGACCACTTTGGCTTCGTTGGTTTGGGGTGGCAATTGCTTCAACCCACTTTGATACTTAATCCAACGCAACCAAAATGTACTTGTTGGAAAATGAGACCGAAAATGGTCCCATAAATTCAATACCCCATGCATCAAATACCTCCAACTCAACAATGCCATAAAGGGGCATTTCATTTTTCCTTGAAATATTTCCCATCCTTTGACATTCATCACACTTGAGCAAAAATTCCCGAGAATCCTTGAACATAATTGGCCAATACAAACCACTTTGAAGAACCTTGAAAGCCGTTCATTGAGCCCCATGGTGTCCACCAACCTGAGATGAATGACAATGTCTCAACACATCGGTAATTTCACATTCCGGAATACATCTCCTAAGGACTTAATCGTTGCACCTTCGGAACAAATATGGCTCTTCCCAAAAGTAATGTTTAAGCTCCGCAGAGAATTTCCTTCTCTCATTGAAATTTAGCCTCTTTGGTATTACCCTTGCCATAATATAATTCACGATATCCGCATACCATGGATTCACTTCCTTCACCTCAAAATTAATTTCTTAATTGACGATTCTTCATTGATGGCTCTTTCTTCATGATTAACAAGTCTAGATGCTTCAATCCTTGATAAAAGGTCGGCTACCATGTTTTTCACACCCTTCTTGTCGACCACCTCCCAATCAAACTCTTGTAACAGAAGTATCCATCTCAATAAATGTGGCTTGGCATCTTGTTTAGAAAATAAATATTTTAATGCGGAGTCATCAGTATGAACAATTACCTTTGATCCAATCAAATATGATCTAAATTTATCAAATGCAAAGACTATAGCAAGTAGTTCCTTCTCCATTGTAGAATAATTAAATTGTGCATCATTTAAAGTCTTACTTGCATAGTAGATGACATGCAACCTTTTGACATAAAACAACACTTATTGCATAGTCACTAGCATCACACATAAGTTCAAACGAAAGAGACCAATTTGGTGCTACAATGACCGGTGCAATCACAAGAGCATGTTTTAACTCGTTGAATGCTTCCAAACAAGAGTCATCATCAAAATGAAAAGGACAATCTTTTTGAAGTAATAAGCACAAAGGTCTAGCAATATGTGAAAAATTCCTAATGAATCTTCTATAAAAACCTGTATGACCTAAGAAACTTCTTACCCCCTTAATACTAATTGGAGGAGGCAACTTTTAAATTACTTCCACCTTTGCCTTATCAACTTCTATCCCCTTTGATGAAATTTTGTGACCCAAAACAATTCCTTCCGTTACCATGAAATGACACTTTTCCCAATTGAGAACCAAATTAGTTTCTTCACACATTTTCAACACTTTGGACAAGTTTGCAAGACAATCATCAAATGAGATATCAAATACACTAAAATCATCCATGAAAGATCTCTATGCTCTTTTCAACCATGTCATGAAAAATGGAAAACATACAACGTTGAAATGTGCTTGGTGCATTGCAAAGCCCAAAGGACATTCTCCTATATGCAAAGGTTACAAATGGGCAAGTAAAAGTTGATTTATCTTGATCTTCCAGACAGCAAATGACAATTTGAAGATAACCGAAATAACCATCAAAGAAACAAATATGCAAAACTGGCCAACCTCTCAAACATTTGATCTATAAAAAGTAAAGAAAAATGATCCTTGCGGGTGGTTTCATTCAACTTCCGAAAATGAATGTACATTCGCCAACCCGTAACCAATTTAGAGAGAAGGAGCTCATTGTTTTTGCTTATGATTACGGTAATACCATCTTTCTTTGGAACGACTTGAGTGGGACTAACCCACTCACTATCGCTAATAAGGTAAATAATACCAGCTTTCAAAAGTTTGAGAACCTCCTTCCTCATAATCTCTTTTAAAGTAGGATTCAATCTCCTTTGTGGTTGCCTTACCGATTTATTTCCATCATTCAACAAGATTTTATGCGTGCATATAGGGTGCTAATTCCCTTAATATCATCAATGGACCAAGCAATGACATCTTTATGCATTTTAAGCATCACAATCAATCTATCAAGTTGCTGACTTGTTAAAGATGTCCACCTCCATTCATAATCACCGGGTATGTCTCATTTTCACCAAGATATGCATACATTAGGTAAGTAGGAAGGGGTTTAAGTTCCAACTTGAGGGGTTCGTTGGTTGGAGACCCTCCTTTACTTTTTTTCTTGATTCTTCTCATCTTTTTTTTGGAATAAGGTCTCATCTTCCAAATGAGTCACATGCCTCATCCCTTCTTTATCATCTTGATTTAGTGCATTTGACTCCAAGTGCTCTTCCTCCATCGAGAAATTCTCCAATGCATTCCTACAACAATCATCGATTAAGTCATCTACCACATTTATATTCGTAACATCTTCAAAAATTGAAAGAAGCTTTAATGAACGTAAAACATTGACTCTAACAATTTCATCATTTATTTGAAATTCCAATTTCCCTTCTTGAACATCAATAAGTTTACGACCGGTAGCAAGGACAGGTCTTCTAAGAATGATTGACATCTCTTCATCCTCTTCCATTTCAAGTACAATGAAATAGGCCGGAAGGTACGAGTTTATTAATTTTCACAGAAACATCTTCAATGATCCCTTTTGAAAACTTTATACTTCGGTCTGCAAGTTGCAATGAGATACTTGTTGGTTTCAATTTTCCTCTATTTAACTTCTTGCACAACAAAAAAGGCATGAGATTTAATGAAGCTCCCAAATCACACAATGCTTTCCCAAATTGTAAACCCCCAATTTCACATGGTATAGAAAATGATCCGGGTCCTTGAGGTTTGGTGGCAACCTTTTTGTAAGGAGTGAACTACAATTCTCCGTTAAACATAAGATTTCATCCCCGTGCTACTTACTTTTTGAAGTAAGAACTTGTTTCATGAATTTGGCATAGGTGGGCATGTTCTCAAGTGCCTTCATGAATGGAATGTTGATTTCAAGCTTTTGAAAATCCCAAGAAACTTCTTGAACTTCTTTGTTTTTCTTCATCCTTTAGCCTTTGAGGAAAAGCCACATTAACATGTTTCGACTCATCATGCTTCGGATCCTTGCCTTCGCTCTGCTTGGTGAGTTGGGCTTAATAGACTCATTCATCATTTTGTCTTGCCCATTTGAAGACTCCCCTTTTTCTTTCTCTTCATCCTCAACTCCTTCATTCTCTTCTCTTTTCAACAAATTTTTCCCAACCCTTTCTTCCAACTCTTTACCACTCCTAAGGGTGATGGCCTTGCTTTGGGATTTAGAATTGTATCATTTGGCAGAACCCCTAAAGGTTTTTCATTATTCATCCTTGCCAATTGGCCCAATTGAATTTCCAAATTCCTTGTAGATGCCTTCAAGTTCTCATAATCCCTCTTGTGTTCCTCATTTTTTCTATCCAACTCTCTTCTCAAGTACTCGTCCTCTTTTTTCTAACCATCTTCTCCCACATGCTCTCTTGAAGTGTATTGGTCATGATAAATAGGTTGGGAGAAATTTGAATACTAAAAATGAGGCCTTGGTGGTTGGTTTTGATATAAAGAATTAGGAAAATATTGATATGAGTTGGGTTGGAAGTTCCTTTGAAGATGTGGCGTTTGATAAGGTTTAGGTTAGGACCTTGAGGCTTGAGTGTGTTGGCCATTTTGAGGAGAGGATTTGGTTGGTAAGGAGGATTGGATTGATTGTTGGTGTTGCTCCATGAAAAGTTAGGATGGTCTCTCCAAGAAGGATTATATGTGTTCCCATAAGCTCCGGACGGGTTCCTTGAAAAAAATGATTGATTAGACACATAATTGAGTTGTTCATTTGACCCATACGGCATCTCACACTGTCCATTTGCATGACCGCCTCCACAAAAATCACATACCATGCTTAGTTGGGTTGGAGAAGAGGACATGGCATTTACACAACTTGGTTTCCCCAAATTCTCCAATGCCTTTGCTACGTTATTCATCACACTCATGAGCATACTTTGTTGTGCCAAGAGTGCATCTTGCATGTTCAAATTCAACACTCCATTATTAGCATTGGCTTGATTAGCTTGGTGTTGAGTCACTAGTGAGGTCATCGGTCCATGATAATAGTAATCCATAATGTGTATGCCATCCTATTAAATAACTTTTGAGCTTCCTCCGGAGTCTTGTATGAGATGGACCCATCGGCGGAAGCATCCACTATGGATTAGGTCTATTGAGTCAAACTATTATAGAAAGTTTGGATTTGAAGCCACAATGGAATAGCATGATGAGGACATTTTCTAGCAACTCTTTGAATCGTTCATAAGCTTCTCCCAAGCTTTCACCAACATCTTGCTTAAAGGAGGTGATTTCATTCCTCAATTTGGCGGTTCTTGTGGGAGGAAAGTGCTTTTCCAAGAACTCTTGAACAAGTTAATTCCAAGTAGTAAATGTTTCCTGGGCATGGGATTGCAACCATGACTTTGACTTATCTTGAAGAGAGAACTGAAACACCCTCATTCCCACACAATTCGGATGTACTCTATTAAACTTGAAAGTATCCAACACTTCTTCAAAATTCATGAGGTGTGTATAGGGATCTTCATTGGGACTACCACTGAACATAGCATGAGCTTAGACCCAAGGCATTTGGATTAATGCGGGCTTGATCTCAAAGTTGTTAGCTTGCACAGGCATCCGTGCAATACTCGAGTTCGTTCCATCAAAATTCGGCAAGGCATATTCCCTTAATGGTCTTCCATTCCCGTTCATGCCATTTCCATTCCCATAGCCACCTATCCCATTATTTCCAACAACCTATTCTTCTTCGTTTTCCGTGTTCACATTCTTTTGCTGAGCATTAGCCTTTGCCATTTCTATCATTTCTTGTTCTTGTTGTACCCTTCTAAACCTCCGAATTTCCCTTAGCTCTCTTTCCTTTTCCTTGTCTAAACAAATAAATGGCCCTTGATCACCTCATACCATGCACTAAAACACAACCAAGGCAAATAGTCAATTGAAATTCTAAGTCAATTCCACAAGATATCCAACAAACATAAAAATATACAAAATTAACAACTAAACTAAACTAAACTAAAGTGCTTAATCTACACGACCCGTATAGCTTGATATTACCAAAAATCAAAAGACAATCCCTGACAACGGTGCCAAAAACTTGTCTAATTCCTTAGGTAGAGATCAATTTAGAGCAAACAAGTAATAAGAACCATCACAAAATCAATACACTCTATCTCACTTCTGCAAGTATATGGAGTTGGTAGTAGTATAGGATGAGTGGGTATCGTCCTACCAAGATTGTTGGAAGGCAATTACCAAGTTTTACGAGTTTTTATTTAGTTAAGCAAGATCAAACAATGGATGGTGAAATTACCCGACTAAAAATCACAATTTAATGCAAGCAATTAAAACCTAATTTTAAACTAGATTATCTACTAAAGCAAGTAAGTGAACTAAATAATTACAAAATTGAGAAACTACTTAATCTATTTTAGTAAAAGCAAGTAAAGAAAGAAATTAATTCTAATTTAAACTAATTGAAATAGGACTAAAATTAAAGTGCAAGTAAATTAACCCAATAAAATCTCCATAAAAAGACATTGCAAAGGTAGAAATTACTAATCCTAAACTGAAAGAAATAGGAAGAGTTGAAATTGAAATCAAAATATTTTTGGATTTTTGGTGAAAATAAAGAAAGTCCACTAAAAATTAACTAGAGATTAATGCAAGGAATTAAGGATTTTTAACTAGAAAGTAATAAATAAACAAGAACACTAATTTTTCTATAAAAACCTAGATTTCAAGCAAAGAGATTTTTACTAAATTAAACTAGAAAGCAAGTAAAAATTATATCTACTTGAAGCTAATGAAAAGCCCACTAGAATTATCTAATCAAAATTTAAATTTGGCACGAAATAAAAACTAAATCTAAGAGACAATTAAAGAGAAATTTCTATTTAAGAAGAAACTTGATGTTCAAGATATCCTAAAACTATCCTAGCACTTACTAACTATCTACTACTAATTGTACTCCTCTTTCACAATTGTTTTAAAAGTAGGTTAAATAGTACAAGGCAAAATCAGAAACTAGTTCCTGGACTATTACAAAATTGCCCCTATTACTTAACTATCCGCGACTTTCTGTCTAGATCGCGATCTCGACTCGCTAATGTTTTAGTGATTTTCCCTAGTCGAGATCGCGATCTAAAGAAGTTCTGATGACGATCTGGACTCTCTTCCCAACAATCCTTCTATTCTTTGATAATTGCACTTTGGTCCCTTGAGCTTGTTTAATCCTGCTTTTAACTTCTAAATTTGACCTGCATAATATTAACATCATTAAACAATTTGACCTGCATAAATTCGACTCATTAATGTTTTAGTGATTTTCCCGAGTCGAGATCGCGATCTGGAGAAGTCTAGATCGCGATTTGGACTCTCTTCCCAGCAATCCTTCTATTCTTTGATAATTGCACTTTGGTCCCTTGAGCTTGTTAATCCTGCTTTTAACTTCTAAATTTGACATGCATAATATTAACATCATTAAACAATTGTTGAAGCTAAATTTTTTAATAAAAACTTGACATATTTCGTAAGAACAAAAATATAACTGCATATAAAAGGAATTAACTTAAACCTAAAATAGATAATTACTCAAAATTCGGGATTTACACTATCAAAATAGTACAATTTAGATTAGAATAACTCTAGTATACTAGAGTTATCGTAACCCAAACTTTAAAGTAGTTTAAGTTTGGCTTTCTTTTCTTCTATAATTCATAAGGAGTAATTTTATTACTTTTATTAGAAACTCTATTTAATATATGACAAGCTATTGATACTGGTTCAACCCAAAAATCTTGTCCAAATTCAGAATTAGATATCATGACATTTACCATTTATATTAAAATTTTATATTTTTTTCTACCACACCATTTTGTTGTAGTGAATAAGGTGATGTGGTCTTATGAATTATTTTGTTGGACTCAAAAAATGAAGAAAAATTGTATTCATCTCTTCTATCAAATCTTAAGCATTTGATGAATTTTTTCACATTGCAATTCAACTTCTTTTTTATAAATTTTGAACTTTTCTGACACTTCATTTTTAGAATACAATAAATAAACATAACAGAATCTTGAACAATCATCTAGAAATAAATATGACAAAATATTTTTATTTCCTATAGTAGGTGTGCTATGCATGTCACAAACATCACTATATGCAAGTTTAAGTAATTCTGAATTTCTCTGAATTTTTTAAAATTGATTTCTTGTTATTTTCATAAGCATACAAGACTTACATTTTTTTTTCTTTTCATTTTTATCCATTTGTGGAACTAATTATAATTTAACATGTCATACATACGTCTAAAATTTACATGCTCAAGACTATTATACCATAAATAAGAGGACTCAACATTATAAGTAGAAATATTTTTAAGTATTATTGATAATGTTAAACTTAAACATAACCTCATACAAATAGCCATTCTTTACAAATATTCCTCCCTTAGTAAGTATAAATTTATCTGCCTCAAATACAAATTTAAAACTAAACTTGTTCAACAAACTATAGATACAAGATTTTTCTTAAATTCTGGAACATTAAAAACATTGTTCAAAGTCAAAATTTTTCCAGAAGTAAATTGAAGTTCCATACTTTCTATGATGGCATTTCACAATAGTAGTAGATGAGTTTCCCATAAACAGCACATTGGCATCTTCAACTGGTTCAAATAGTTTAAAGAAACTGTTATTTTAAAAAACATGTCTGGTGGTTTTAGAATCAATCCACCAAACCCAATCATCTTCCATCACATTAATTTTAGAAATCATAGCAACAAAGTTTTCTTTTGTTGATGATTCCCCTTGATTGTTTTTATTTTTCAAAAGACAACAATCTTTTTTAAAATGACTAGACTTTCCACAGTAGAAGCATACACCTTTTTTCTTTTTCTTAGATTTGTAGAAATTATTTGGTCGAGCGCGTTTGTTGGAAGACTTATTTTTTTGGCCTTCTTCCACTACATGAATTTTAGATTCATGACCAATTTGTTTGTTTTTTTTTTTCTCTCTCTCTAGATCATTCTACTTTTCGTCTTGTTTTCTCATTCTCTCCTCAAGGCGGAGATTTTTGCCAACTCTTCATGATAAATTTCTTCTTTTTATGTTTTAAATATTCTCTTGACATCTTTCTAAGACGGTGAAAGTTTATCAATAACAGAGAACATGAAATAGATTCATTCATATTCAAATTGTATTGTTTAAAATTATTAAAAATACGATCAATTTCACTTAATTGTTCCATCACTGATTTTCCCTCAATCATTTTAAAATTGAAAAAGTGACTAGTAAGAAATATCTTACTTGTAGTATCTTCTTTGATGTACCTTGCCTCCAATTTGTCCTACAATTCTCTTTAAAATGGAATATCTTAGTATGCGTCCAAAAGTCCTTCGAACATGCCATTTAAAATATGTCTCCTAAAATGTAGCCATCATTCTCCAATTTTTGCCTAGCACGGGTGTTGACAAGTGTCTCCTCGTCATTTTTCATAGATTTGAGAATGTTGAGAACATAGATCACATTGAGAGTTGCAAGAAGAAAGTGTGTCTTTTGTTGTCATCTTCGAAAATTGCCTCATCAAAACGTCCCAATTTGACAAAATTAGTAGCCATTTCAACCTCAAAGTAGTGAATCTCATTGTTGCACAAGAAATTAAAACTTAAGAATGTAAGAGAAAATAGTTGTGAAAATAGTTTTAAGGCGCGTTACAAACATCGCTTTCTTTAAGGTTTAGTTCGCCCCTACTATTAGTGTGCAAAATGGTTCTATGAATTAACCTATAGAATACAATAAAATCCTTGTTTGACTTGTGTTTTGCACTAACAATATCAAACCTAGAGCCTTCAAACTTGTCTGGATATTTTGTCGGAGAGTTTTTAGTAGTGGAGGAGAATTTAATTTTTAGGAGAAAATTAGTCAAGGAAAATGTAAGAGAGTGCGTTAGATTATTTCTCTCTCTATATATATATAAAGGACCAACTGCCACTTGACAAGAGATACTTCTTCAGAAAGACATCAGATGAAGAGTTATTGCTGTTAAGAAAATCTCTTCTAGAATATTAATAAAACTACTACTTATTTTGAAATTCTCCAACATAATTATATTAGTAATTACTTATGTACATGGTTATGTTATTAGTTACTAAATTTGTATCTATAAGTCACATTATGTAGTCTTATGATACGTAAATTAATTATTAATACATTGAATTTACATGATATTATAATATTGTATGTAATTATATTGATTATTATTTAATTAAGTTACCTGATATAGTTTTTTATTTATTTTTTCTAAATCATTAATTAATAAAAGTCACACAAACATATCAAATTTTGTGCTAAAAATAAAATAAAATTATAAAAATATTTGTTTGAAGAATAGGTTTTTGTATAGTATTTCAATCCAATGTGAAGGGCTTAACTAGCTCCAGTTAAATTTAGTCAATCGAATTTAAAATCGATTATCGAATTCCAATTTTAGTTTTTCTACTATTTGAAATTGAAATAAAAATTGTCAAAAATTTGTGAGAAATTTTTTTGTTCGAATTTAACCGATCGATTAATTAATTTATTAATTGTTGCTCACCCTAGTATGAGTTGTGCTCTGTGAAGCGTGAAGCGCTGAACGTGTGCGCGAGTGAGAACTGTGTGAGTTGAGAGAGTTGTGTGCGTGAGTGTGCTGGTATGAGTTGTGTGAGGTGAAGGCCAGTATTGGTGCCCAAGAGTACATGTGAGGGTGAAAGTTAATGCCCAGTTGTGTGTTGGTAGGTGTTTTTGGTATGATTGGTAGGGATAGGCAATCCTCAAGTATGCTGATCCGCTCGTCCCGTCCTGCCTCGAAAAGAGGGTGTCTGACCGTCACTATTAATTCGGTCAATTGATAATTAAATACCTTCTTCTGCTTCTGTGTGGGTTAAATATAGGTCAATATTTAAAAATTCGTGAATATTCATCTGACTTGCATATATAATTTTTCTTACAATTTTTTTTTTCTTTTTTGTGTAAAAAAGTCTTTCATACATTTTACAAATTTTAATTTATAGTTGTATTGATTTTGTCTGACTTTTCTAGAAGAAATTTTATATTAGTTTTATTTTTTTTTAGTTTTAAGAAATTATGTAATTCTTTATAAGGAATTGAATTTTGTTGACTTCTTTATTGTAACAAGCTAATATTAGGTCTTCTTTATTCATTCTTCTCGGTTTTATAGACAAGTTGTTAATAGACTTTTTAGTTTTGAAAATTATTAAAAATTTGGTGTTCAAATGTCAAAATGAGGTTAATTTATTTTTATTTTTTTAAAAAAATAAATAATAATATGATAGCTATAAGGAATAATGAATGATAACAAATACTCGCCTTCAGCCAGATACTCACTCTGTAAATATATGATAGTTTGATTGACGGATTAAAGGTCAGAAAATAACACACACTTGAGCGACGGGTACAGCCCCGGCGCCCACCACTAGTGTTTAGGCTGTGGTTTTAAAAAGGCAAAGTTGACTGTCGCTTTGGTTAAAGGGTTATGGAGGTGAATATGGTAAAGCATGGGGTGATTGAGAGGGAAAATAGTCTTATTAAAAAAAAAAAGGAATTTTTATAATCTATTTGAGGAATTATTTTTTTGATTTAAATATTTGATATAGTATATATTTAAAAAATTTATACTGTATAAATTTTTTAAATCGAGGGAATAATTTCTAAAAGAGATTATAGAATTTCTCAAAACAGTATTAAATTTGATTACCCGTAACATTTTGGACATTGCGAGTTTTGACAAGAATTGACAAAAGTAAAACTGCAACAAAACTTTAAAAATCACCAAAAATTGATAGAAAGTTTAATATTATTATAAAAAGTTTGTAGAAAACTTTTATAAAAATATAACTAACCGTAAGGTAACCCTAGAAAGGGCAAAAAACAGAAAAAAGTACAAAATAGTTAAAAAAAATTTAAAATTCATTTTAAATTTTCTCTTATATTTCAAATATAAGATTCTTTAATGCTAATGGAAATTTTTTGATTTTAAAATAATACCCAAAAGCTACTTTTTGAAAAGCATGCCCGGTGTAAAACGATACAAAAGCTAATTAAATAGAAGATCTAAATATTACTACAAAAATTTTTAAATGAATCCATTTCATCATAAAACTATTATGCCAAAAATACAATAAATAAAAAGAGGCACTCACTGTCAAGTATAAACACTTGGCTACCAATCATCAACGTCAGTTAATTACTGTGTGAATCTTCAAATAACTTATTTCTACATCAATAAAAGCTTCCAAGAAAAATTGAGTAACTTTGGATTCTCAAACTAATTAAGGGACTCGAGTTAATTTGTGAGAGCAATCAGGGCCTAGCCTATTATCCACTCTGTATATAGAGTAGTATTACCGATCAAACAAATTAAACATCTACCCGTAATTACAGGTGATGATGTGTTTGCAAAGCTGTTTGAAGCTACTTCTTTGTTGTCATCCATGAGCAGAAATAAAAGGTTTATAAAAGCTCAAATTAAGTTGGATTATAAAATTGTTAAGTAAATTCTTTTGTGCACCAAAGTATAAGAGTGTATCGAGACACAAAAGATGTGAGTCCCATGGTAGGACTCGCAATGAAGTCCATGTAAGTTTCAAACTCTTTATCATTGGAGTATTGCACCATATACTTTAATATATATAAGAAATTAAGCAGAGTTAAATAGGTCGAAGAAGCATTGAAGATTTCAACTTGGCCACTGCAAAAGGCTGGCGAGAAACTAGGCCAACGCATGATCCTGTTTTGCACATTGGGGATTCTTCTTTATCCACATAACCTATTTTATTTTAAAATTTTAAATTAATCTCTATACTATCATGCCATGTATCAAGAGAGTTCGAGAATCTATGAAAGAATATCTAAGATTAAGGTTACGAAGTAAAGGAAATCCATTGTTTAAAAAAAAAGAAAGTGGTGATCTCAGCTGCTATGTTAGTTGTCATATTTTATGTGATCAAGTTTAAGCTACTTTAAATAAAGGAAAACACCAAACATTGTCCATAAACTGAAGTCCCTAATCAATGAAGGAAAATTTTACAAGCAAAAGTCTGTATAATAATATGCTGATGCATTAAATTTTAAAAAGTAGAAAAAGTTCACTGAAATTAGTACTGTATCTTATGCTACATAATTCGAATTTACCTGCTGCCAATGTAATTTAAAGAGAATTTTAGATGGCATTGTCACAGTACCCCAATCCAAAGGCTCTTGCGGCTGACAGAAGAACTCTTCACCATTCTCAGCATCAAAGATCTCAAATTCTACCTTCTTTAGATGACGCTCCCAAAAGTTAATACTGTAGAGCCCCTCATCATTTGTTCTCTTCCAAACGAGTTTCTTGTATAGGAACTTTATGAAGCCACTACCATCCGAGAAAAGGTTCGGGTTCCAATCTTGGACTATAATTTTAGGATGACAAGCCCAAAGTAAAGCATCAAGAAAATCGGAAAATAAACCATCAAGATCACAATCTGAACTGTATGTTCTTGATGATCTTGTCTTTACGCCCAATTCCAATTCCCCAATTTCGATTGCTTTAGCAGCAAAATTTGGAATATCTTTGATAGAACCGTTGATTTCCTCTACATCAGAAATGTAGAGTGAAACATTTGATGGGCTCCTAGATTGGATATCATTCCATTGAACTTCAGAAACCACCAGGAATTGATACAAGACCCACAGGAGCTTATAGATATATAACGAGGTACAAATTGCTTTAAGAAGATTCCGCCAAAAGTTAAACGCTGCAGGTTGGCATAACGACCATACTCAAAATTTAATCAAGTTTGGAACATCAATCTCTACTTCAACTTCCATTGCCGTTTAAGTACAATATTATGTGCTTAAGAGAGTTGCTTTGTAAACTGATTCTCTCAAAGCCATAACATTCCTTGATTTCAAGGTTCTCTAGATTTGGGAGCTTATTGACTAAGTTATGAAAGAATGTATCGCTCATCTTCACCAAAAAAAGAACTAAATGTTTCAAAGTAAGGGATACATACACTTCAAGAAAACTTTGATTAACAAACCAGCCCAACTCCATAATCTGAAGACCTGGTGCACCAACTTGGAGTGTTCGAATCTCGCCTTTTAAATCATATAGATAAAATTCTCTAAGGCGATCTAAGATTGACCACCTCGATTGTTTCCAAGCCTAAGCAATTACTAATCGACAAATCGTTAATCAATGGGCAACCTGAGATGATGGCACGAAACATCTCGTCACCAATCTGAACATTACGGAGATCTAAAGAAAGGAGATTAGCACACATCAATTCTCCCTCGAAATTCTTCTGAAACTTGCACATACTAAGAGATAAGTTTGTTAATGATTCAGCTTTCAAGATACATTTAGGCACCTTATACCATTGTCCGAATGATTTTATACTTAGTTCGATAACTTTCACTCTTTTTTCTACAGCTATCTCAAGCCATCCATTCAGAACTGAGGCAGAATCATCTTGATCATCATCAAAGGTCACACCAATATTCAACTCTTCTATAATATGTCTATGCTCTTTTTGGTATCTTAGTAAAGTGCTATTCACATAATTCTTGAATTTTAGTATACCTTCCTTGCAATCCGGGCAGTCCCCTGGAATCAGCCGGAGTAGGGAATCAAGTGATATTATTCTTAAAGTATCCATCATCAAACTTCAATTTCGGGTTCAGTTTCCAAGCACTTAACCATTCCTTGGATAAGACAGCAACTTGGGCCGCTTCTTTTGGATTGAGATAAGACAATATATGATGGATGATCCCTTCTGGCAAGTACAATTTTTCTTCATTGGCTTTGGTTCTTTTCATACTTGGAATCTCTACTCTGATCAAGTAGGTGATCTTTAGAAAAATTTCTGACAGAAAGATTCGAAAACCTAACTATAATGTCTATGTCTTCGTTAGGGTTTCTGTTGATGGCTGTTAGATAGAAATATTCTGTGTATAAATAGATTTTAGTTAAAAAAAAAAATTTGTTTATTTCTCAAGCCCATAAATTCCTCATGGGCATGACTAAGTAGGGATGTTCATGAATCGAATATCCAATTTATTTGGTCAATAACTGATTCGATCCAATAACACTAAGAAGTAAAAAGGATTTTGAAATACTTGATAGAAAAAAAAATTTGTTTATGGTTTTTAAATCCATAAATTTCACATGCACATGGGCTAAATTGGAGTGTTCATAGAATGAGTACCCAATTCATTAGATCAATAACCGACTCGATCCAATAATATTGAGTAGTAAAAAATGACCTTGTAACACTTGATAGAAAAAAAATTGTTTATTTTTGAAACCCATAAATTAACATACGCTAAGTAGGGTCGATGAAGTAACCAATCTATTAGCCCAATACACAAATGGGTAACACCAAACGCTAAAAAACAACATAGTGCCTGATCCATTTAGAGAGGGTACTTGATCATTTTGGTATCTACTAAAAATGGGTTGAATAATTGTGCACCCACCCCAATCCATTTGTGACATATTTTTGTTTAATAATTAACTTAAATGGTAATTACATAAATGATCTTGTAAATAGGAAAGAGGAGAAAATACCCACTTATATTAGGCCATAATAAGTAAAATTACAAAAGTAACCATGTGTATGGACTAGTGTGGATACTCACAAGGTCACGACATATCTAATTCTTGACCCGCTGCGAATCTGATTGTATTAATATCCAACCCTTACCCAACCCTATAGTACTAATCGATTTAAGTATTATATTTTTTATGAATCGAAATATATTGAATCAGTGAATTTTTGATTAGGTGGGTCAACATGAATACTTGTAGAGCTAAGTGATTTATGTTAATTTAATAAAGTTATGGTGTGACTCTTGTTTTAATTATAAAATCTATAAATAGAATCGTAGATTGAATATCCCTACAACAATTTTCTGTAGGAGGGATATGGAGGTGGTTATCGTGACCATGGGGAATGGGGGAGGGCGGTCCTGTAAAAAAAAAAAGAGATTTGACCCCGTTATCATATTTGCAATGTTCTATACGTTGAACGAGACAAAGTAAAATTACTACAAATTTTCAAAAATCACAAAAATTTACAGTAATCTTAATATTATTTAGAAAGTCTGTGAAAATTTTTCATCAAAAAATAATCCCGCAAGGTCACTTTAGGAAAGAAAGCACTCATTGATAGGGCAAAAAAATAAAAAAATAAAATACAAAATAGTTAAAAACACTCTAAAATTCACCTAAGCTTTCATAAAAATTCAAATATATTCTTTAAAGCTAACAGAAACTATTCAATTTGAAATAAAACCCGATAGCTATTCTTTGAAAAGTAACTCCGGAGGGTAAATAAACAAGACAAAATATAATATGGTTGGAAAATTCTAAACATTATCAAAAACTTTGTTTAAAAAATACTATACTTTATCTTAAAACCTGTGCAAAAAATACAATAAATAAAAGAGGTACTCACTGTCAACTATCAACCTCGCCTACCAATCATCAAAATCCGTTAACTACTGTTTGAATCTTCAAATAATTAAAAAATAAATTAAAAGAATCGAGCTGATTTATGAGAACAATCAGGGCCTACCTATAATCCACCCCATGTTAAGTAGCATTCCAAAGGTTTAATTACATTTTAATGTCACCAACACTTTGCCTAACTTTATCTTTTAAACACTTAGGGTACTAGCAGAAAACCCGTACTGTGCACACACAAATAAATATATTTAACTTATAAAATAAAATAATGCTACTAAGATCATGATAATGGTATGCAATTTTTAATAATTACATAAAACAAAAAGAAACAAATTTAAGTAACAATATTTGTAATAGTTGTAGATATTATGAATTTTTTTACACTATTTAGTTTTTATTTATATAGAAAATATAATTTACACTTGTTGACATTGATTTTTTTACACTATTTTATTTTTTATATAAATAATATAACTAAAAATTACATATTATTTCCCATTTTATATATTCATTTGTATTAACTAGAAATGAATTTTTCTTATCATTTTATTGAATTTCAATCAAAATACTTGAATTGAATAATTAATTATTAAAAAAATTGTTAAGCTATTCAATTGATTAATAAATTTGTTACGTCTAATAATTAATATAATGATAAGATCATACTAATGATTTAGACCAAAATTTAAGTTTTGTAATTATTTTTTATAAAAATATATACAATTTTTTTTTTATTTTAACAAATTGTAGCGTTTTATAAAAAGTGATTATTAAGCTTAAAATGCTAATTAAGTTGACATTATCATACTATTTTTTTTGCACAACTTTGACATATACCAATTAACATTTTATATTTTTAAAAATAGTATCAGGGTTAGTTGGAAACCTATAGGTAGAAAGTTTGCTGATGGGATGGTTCTAAAAATAATGATATAGTTAATTTTTATGGATTTTTTTATTTACATAAAACATTTTTTCCGTTAACTAGAAAAATAGCATTGAATCAAATTTTGAAAACCTTGGTACACTATAAAATACAAACAAATATAGATATTGATCTTACACGATAGAAGTCACACTAATTTTTACTCTTTTCCTTCTAATATATTAGTTATATCTCTAAGTCAATAAACAAAAAGTAATATAATTTATAGTGAAGTCAATAATAAACCAAACTATTAAATTATTTTTTAATGTATTACATTACATAATTACTTCAAAATTATGACTATTAACATTGAATAATTAATTACCAATAAATATAAAGTTGCAAGAAGATGCAAAGAATAAATTGATCTTACAACAGTTTTATCCTTTTGTGATATAATAGATTACTGTTCTTTTTGATAAATATTAACTAAAAGTAATTAGGTTGCAATAATGATATCGTTTAGACATAGTTACACTAAATATCTTCCTACTTTTATAATAATAAGAGTAATAGTTGGTTTTTGTGATATCTACAATTCCACTATTTTATTTCTTGTATCTAAATAATATAATTAAAATTTGCGTATTATTTCTCATTCATGTATTCATTTGTATTAAGTAGAATGAGTTTTTCTAATCATTTTATTGAATCCCGATCAAAATGCTTGAATTATATGATAAATTAAAAAATTAGTAAGTTATTCAGTTAATTAATAATTCATGTTACGTCTAATAATTAGTATAATTATCTAATCATACTGAATGATTTAGACCTAGATATTAGGTTTTTGTAATAGTTTTTATTTTTATTTTTATAAAATGTATAATTTTTTTATTTTATTTTTGTGAATTAAAGCACTTTATAAAAAGTGATTATTGAATTTAAAAGCATATTGAAACTTTTATAAACTAAGTTGACATTATCATACTTTTTCTTATTTTTTTGCACAACTTTGATATATATCAATTAATATTTTAAATTTTTAAAAAATAGTATCAAAGTTAGTTAGAAACTCATAGTTAGAAGATGCTAATGGTGCTGATTCTAAAAATAATGATATAATTATTTTTTAAGGATATTTTTCACTTGCATTAAACAATTTTTCAGTCAATTAAAAAACAAAATCAAATCAAAATTTGAAAATCTTGGTGCACGAAAAAATACAACAAATATATATTGATTTTATACGATACAAAGTCACAATAATTTTTATTAATTTTCTTTCTAGTATATATTATTTATATATTTAAGTCAATAAACAAAAAGTAATACAATCAATGGTGACTTCAATAATATAAATAAGACATACTATTAAAACTATTTTTTAATATATTAAGATACATAATCACTTAAAAATAATGTCTATTAACATTGAGTAATTAATTATCAGTAAATATAAAGTTGCAAGAAAATACAACGAAGAAATTGATCTTACAACATTTTTATCGTTTTGTGATATAAAAAATTATTGTTCTTTTTGATAAATATTAACATAATGTAATTTGATTGTAAGAATAATATCACTTAGACATAGTTAGGCGAAATATCTTCCTACTTTTATTAAAGTTATTATTTAAGTATATATATTCAAAATTAATTTATTAACCATGATATATAAATAAAAGTTCTGCATAATTAATAAATATTTACTTTGTTAAATGCCTCTGTATGTTATACTGATGTAGATACTCTGAGAACTCTTTTGACATATATTCGCTTCCATTGTCCATTCAAGGACACAAAATCTTACAACCTACTTCTTTTTCCAAGTTTTCTTTGAATGTCTTAAATTTCTCTAGAGATTTCGATTCTCTTTCATGAAATCCACCCTAACATACCCTTCAACTGTGGTCGTCATTGCTACTTGACATCACCACATTCCCTTCAACTGACTTTTTCTTGTCTTACAAATTTTTGCAAAGTGCCCCTTTCTACCACAATTGAAGCACTTGTAATTGTGGGAATGTTTATCTTCTCCTTGTTGTCCTTCTTGAGCTTCCCTTTTTTGGTAACTCTTCTTTAGTTGCCTCCTCATTTTGCCATCTTCCTACCTATTTCGTCTTCCATTTCTCAACTTTCTTGGATGACCTCTAGTTTGACCACTATACGGCACCTCCTCCTTGTTCTTTACTAGTACACCTGCCATTTGCTTGGCTAGTGATTTTGATTCGCTAGCAAATTCTCCAACTCATCTATCGTGGGTTGCGTAGCCCAACCTTGAATAGCTGTAGTGAAACATCGCTACTCAGGTTTTAACCCATGAATAAGGATTCTCTTCATCCAAGGCTCGTCAATTTTAGAGTCTGGATAGCAAGTTCAAAAATTTCATGACATAGAGATTTTACTTTTGTAAAGTAAATTTCCTGAGTTAGAGTCATCAATTTGTTTTCTAATAATTGAAAGTGTGAACCATTCTTCTTGGAAAAACATTTCGCTAAAGTGTCCCATGCTTCCTTCGGTGTGGTGACTCTATGAATGTGCTCAATCATTTCGTCCTCGATTGACATTTTTATGGCAATCATTGTCTTGGCAGCTTTAACCTTCTATTTACATAGTGTCGTGGCATCAGCTCAGGGAGGTGGTGTTGCATCACTCCCTGTTACGTACTCCAACAAGTCCTGACTCTCCAAGTAGGACTCCATACACGACAGCCACATACTAAAGTTTTGGTTGTTTAATTTCTTGGTATGACCTACTGTGATATCTGTCATTGTGACTTACTATTATTTTTCTTTTCAAATACTAAGTAAGTCAGATCTTAGACCAAGCAGCTCTACAATCCAAATTATGCAAGAATAAGGATAGTTGTTGATATGACAGTTTCTAATGACCTCCAAACAAATCGAGGTTAATAACTTACACTTGCCAAGATAAACCACACAAAAAACAATGTCCCGAATCGTCCTGCTTTGATACCACTAGCTGTGATTTACAAGTAGTGGACTTAAGTAAAAGGATTACAAATAACAATGTGTAAAGTAGCACGAATAACTGAATGCTTCTAAGAATATAACCGAGGGACACTTGGACAAATTAACTCAAAGGCTAGAACACTTCAAGGGACTCAGACTAATTTTAGGAACCAAGGACTCAAGCTTTTCTTGCTTGGCTTTACAATGGCCAATGACACCTATTTATACTAAGTAAAGGTCGGTGATTGAGCTATACACAAAGCTCTTAGAAATTTCTAGTACAAGAGTAAAACTTGCCTATTTGATTAGCTAGTTGTTTCTAGAATTTGCAAGTTGCATGAATTGTCTAGTAAATTCTAGAGTTAGTGACTCTTAACAACTGTTCCTAAGTTTGGAGAAAGATCTTGAAACACAGATCTTCTGTACAACCATTTATAAAGCATTTGGTTGGTAATCGATTGAACACCAATTTCTAGTTTGATGACTGGCGTCCTATTGGACCACTATGTATACAAGAGATTCTCAAAAGGTTTATTGAAGAGCTTTGCTTGCTATAAACAAGCTTCAATGGCTGTATGTATTCAAAATAGTCACCCGAAGTGGCCTAAATATAGGAAATGTAATGTTGAAGTGAAGTAGTTGATGACTCAAACCCCCACTTCTTTCATTCCACTTGTGGATTAGGAAGATCAAGTCATTTGGACAGTGTCCAATTTTGGTGTATTTACTACCAAAACAACCAAGAAAGTTGCAAGGCATGATGGTGCACCTGTCATGTGGAGCAACTGGTTTGGAGTAAGGCATTTATTCCTAGATTCTCCTTTATCCTTTGGCTACTTGTAAAAGGAAGCTTACAACAAATGAAAGATATGATTGTCTAGTTCGGGTGTGGCACTAAATGATAAAAAAATATGATCTGACAGTATCATGTTCATGTTGAGACTATGATCCATTTGGTTTTTGACTGCCAAGTTTCTGGTATTATCTGGAGAAAAGTTCAAAGGTTGAGCCTAATATATGGGGGACAAACTGGACTAGGCACCTCTCCATTAATTACAAATAAATTCTCTATAATACGCCTCACAAAAATATGATTTTAAATTATCTTTTAAAAATCACAACCATTCATAATATAATTTATTGTATATGTTTTCTATACATAAAATTTGAAAATAAATAAATAAATTTTTTCCATTTGATTAAATGTTTAAATTTTTGTCTTGATTTTGATCTATTTTATACCATTCATCTGTTTTAGGCAAATTGAGTGAGAATATTTTTGATTACATTTCGTTTTAAAGTATGTTGATCTACTCGTCAAAATAAATTTATTGATATAATATGATAATTTTTAAAAATTTTGATTGTTTAAATATAAATAATCATTGAGTAAATTGGAGAGAAATGAGGAAAGGATCTCAATGGCTTGGACAAACTAACTGGAATACGGTACAAACTCTTTCCCTGACAAGGTAAAAATACTAACTTTTGCTTGCACCGCAATATCGTTCTCAAATATCTATCATATTTTTATGCTTAGTCGAGTCTTGGAAGCATAAATTATACATAAAAATAATATGAATTTCTGCAAATCTACAATACGAGTAAATGAAAAGGGGAAGACACCAAAGGGGGTGAATTTCCTTTTGATTTTAAAACTTTATTAGGGTAAAAGGAAATTTAAAAAATGATTCTAATAATTAATTATCTTGATTTTCACCTTTTAACACTGGTGAACTTAAAAAAAAGTCATATTTCTTACCTAACTTTGTATTTATTTTAACAAAGGAAAAAAATACAATTTTATGTCTCAAAGGAACTGTAGTTGGTGGGACAGTAATGCTGCAGCCCACACCTAGATTAGATGCTCCCAAGCCCAAGGAGTTCAATGGACTAAAGGAGGCCAAGGCAGTGGACAACTTCCTTTGGTTTAGTCCATGAAGCAGTACTTCTGAAATAGTGGAATCTGGACAGACGAGCAAAAGGTTAGCTTGCCTCGTCATACTTGAATGATTATGCTTTGTCGTGGTGGCGATGTAGGAGTGACAACTGCAGTGGCACTGTCATCACTACTTAGGACCAATTTGTTGATGAGTTCCAAAGCTACTTCTACCCTCAGTATGAGGAAAATGATGCTCGTGCTAAATTTCACTGACTTGAGATGAAGGGTGAAATGAGGGAATACGTGAGGGAATTCTCCCAATTGATGTTGCACATTCCAAGCATAAGCAAAGAGAATGCCTTCTTCCAGTTCATGGATAAACTAAAGCCATGGGTACGATTGGAGCTGGAAAGAAGAAATGTTGACAATCTTTCTAGAGCAATGTCGGTGGCTGAGTCCCTCCTGGAATTCAAGTCACGAGAAAAGCCAACCTCACTAAAGGAAAGCCTAGTTCCTCCAAACCAAAGGGTAAAGAGATTTCTAAGGAGAGCGGCACTGAGAAGAATTTGGTAGAAGATCAAGGAAAAAGTCCCCTTCTTAGAACGAGGAGAAGTCTTTCATGGCAAAGGATAAAGGGTGACGACCATTGAAATGCTTTTTCTGCAATGGTCCACACATCGCTCAGGAATGTCTTGTGAAATCAAAGTTAGCAGCCATGGCCATGAAAGAGGAGAAAGCAGAGGAAAAACAATTGGGTTCGTTGCAGATTTTAAATACTATCAAAGTGAAAAAGTCATGGAAGAAAAGGGGCATAATGCTCACCGATGTAAAGATAGCGGGCCATAGGCTACGTGTTCTAATTAATACTGGAGCTACCGACTTCTTCATCTCTATTGAGGTAGCCAAGAGATTCAATCTTCAAGTGGGAAAAGGCGTTGGCACCTTAAAGACAGTCAACACCAAAGAGGTCCCTTGAGTTTAAGGAAGGCAACCTTGTACTAGTCAAGATGTACTCTATACTTAGATACCGGAAGGTATGAAAGGGACTACTTCGAAAGTACGAGGCAAACTAGACCCTTCAAGGTATTAAGACGGGTAGAAAAGATGGCATATAAGGTGGAACTCCCTCCGAAGTTAAAACTTCATCCGATATTCTATGTGAGCTTGCTGAAGCCCTACCACGAGGACGAGAAAGATCCTAGTCGCGGACTTTCACAGGGAGCACCTATAGGAGCAAAGACTTCTTATGATCGTAAGGTGGACTGCATACTGAAGATACGAGAGCTACAGAAAAGGTATTGCAAGCCCAAGATCGAGTATAAAGTATGATAGAAAGGTTTGCCAAGGAGCAAGTTGGAAGCCGGCCGAGACACTTTGGTAGTTCAAGCAACAGATTGATGCATTCCATACCGCCAAAGCCAACGAGGACGTTGGTAGAATAGGTGGAGGAGAATGACACAGTCCACTTATTCAGACGAAGAGGTTCGCCCAAATAAGTGTCCAAACTCTTCTCGAGAAGGTTATGGAACATTCTAGACTCCTATAGAATTTCCTAGAATGGCCTTGGATTCCCTAGAAGCCTTTTTATATAAAATATTCTAGGTGGCCTAGAATATTCTCTAGAAGATAGAATTCTCTAGAAGATTGTAGAATTATAATTAATGTGGTAGCTTCTAGAATACGCTCTTATAACTATATAAAGGGGCCAACCCCCTTGTTTGTAATATACCTTACAAGTTTGAGAAATTCAATACATATCTCTCTTCTTTTGTAGTGAGCATGAAGAAAGGTTGACTTAGGATGAAAACCTAAGTGCCGCGCAGATTGGCAACACTAGAAAGAGTAAGCCTGTGACACATTGCATGTACTGTTAAATCTATCTTGAGATATAACACTTCGCAACCGATTTCAAACTATTTAACCATATTTTCACTTTTTTCCTTTGACTACCAACACCTAACCATTCACCATTCTTATCTATATTATAACACTTGCTATGCACGTTACTATTAAATCTTACCTGGGTGATAAAAGTTCATACCTGATTTCAACCCATTTAATCAGTGTTGAAAAATTTATATCCAAAGAAAGGATAATAATAATGCAATAATAATTGACTAATAAATTAAAACAATACTTTAATTCAAAACTAATCTTTGAGGTATAATAAAATAATAATAATTCACTTTTTACATTATAATGAAACTCATTTATTGAGATTAATTTTTGGAATGTTTACTGAATTTGGTGCAGTAAATGAAAGCTCAATATTTAGTTGCAAATATTGAACAATATTAAATGATTGATATATTGAGTAAAATTTATTTTTAATCCCCCAATGATTGAGGTAATACGAAAATTGGTCCCCAAATTTTGGCCAAAACAGATTTAGTCCCTAAAGTTTTAAAATTTGATTAAAGTTAGGAGAATTGAAGAAAAAGTAAAATTTCTAATAGAAACAAACCACATGTTGGTCATGTGGCCGTTAAGTAAATGCCCAAAAAATTCAAAATCATCTATAAAAGCAAAAAATCTTAAAAATTAGAAATAAAACTTGAAATCACATTTAATATTAAACTCTAATTTTAACCCAAAAACATTAAAGTCAGATATGAATCCTTTTCTCCCCTTTAACCCAAAATTCATTTTTCTTCCTTTAGCCCAAGAAGAACCCTAATACGTAAATCTCTTCAGTTTCTTTTTCTTTTTTTGGAAAAGATCATCAATTCCTTCCATTTCCTTTAAATGCTTATCCCACCAACCTCAACCTCAACCTTGGTTATATTTAGTCTTATTCCTAATTATTTTTAAAGGAAATGAATGGAATTTATGATCGTCTTCATGGAAGACAAAGTGATAGAAAGGATTGAAAGATTAGGGATCTTTTTGGGTTAAAGAGAAAAGAGAAATTTTGGGTTAAAGTAGAGAAAATGGTTCAAAGATAACTGATATTTTTAGAGTAAAATGAGAGTTTAATGTTAAATGTGACTTTTAAGTTTTTATTTCTAATTTTTTAAGATTTTTTTTCTTTTATCTACGGTTTTAATTTTTTGGGCATTTACTTAACAGCCACATAACCAACATGTGGCATGTTTCTGTTAAAAATTTTAGTTTTCTATTAATTGTCATTACGTTGTTCAAATTCTGAAACTTTTGAGACTAAATCAATTTTAGTCGAAACTTTGGGAACCAGTTTATATAATACCCTAAACATTGGGGACTAGAAATGCATTTTACTCTTAATATATTAGTTCAAAGTTGTACTGTATGTGCTCATGAGCTATGTCTTTTATAATAATTTTAAATTAGCGATGGATTTTTTCATCATTAATATTTTTTAAATATTTTAAAATATTAATTACTAATGAATTTTTCTGTCGCAACTGTTATTCTTAGAAACAGAATTTTTGACTGCTAAATTTAGCAAAAAAAATCCTTCACTAATTTAAAGTTTCTACAATGTCTCAAAACCAAATTGAGGAACCGATTTACTGACAAAAAAATCCATCGCTGAAATTCTATCAGCAAAACAGTCATGATATTTTACCGAAGAGACATTTTTCGATGGATGGATTTCATTGACAATTCTGTCGTTAATTCGTTTAGTGACGGTTTTTTGGCTCCAAAAATCCGTTGCTAAATGATCGGTTAGAAAGTGTTATAATATAGACAAGAATAATAAACGGTTAGGTATTGATAGTAAGAGGAAAAAATAAAAATATGGTTAAATGTCTTGAAATCGATCGAAAAGTGTTATATCCCAAAATAGATTTAACAGCCACATTACTTTTTTTGTCTGTAATTGACAAAATTTTCAAATTTGTCTCAAATTGATTGAAATTAAAAAGTTTCAGGATTAAATGTGTTTTATTTGGAACTTTGGGGACAAAAATATACCATGACTCAAATTTTGAAGGCTAAAATTGCATTTTTCACGTTTAGAACTTTAGATTTAACAGTCAAGTGCTTTGCATTTGACTTTTTCCGTTTGCAATTGACGAAATTTTCAAATTTGTCCTAAATTAGTAGAAATTGAAAGTTTGAGAACTAAATGTGTTTTGCATGAAATTTTGGGGACCAAAATAGACCACAACCCAAACTTTGAAGAGTTAAAATTTTATTTTTTCTTTAAATAATAAATTATGCCCAATTGATTAAAATATTATTTAAAGAGGGATTGAGAATCAATTTTTGTTCCATCACTACCCCAATTAACAAAATTTAATTTTTTATAATAGTTGAGAAAAAAAGGAATTTTTTATAATAGTTGAGAAAAAAAGGAAAAATTAAAGATTTGGGAGATTTAAAAGAAATTGTTATCAAACAACATTTAGATGCAATTTTTATGTTCATCACTTGTTAATATTGAAAAATATATGTTTATGTTTTTTTTTAGTTTATGAGTTTGTGGTTCCCCAAAATAATACCCAACATATTTAATTTATTATAATACATAGTGTGATTTTGACTTATTTTATTTTTTTTAGTCTGACACACAAAAGAAACACAATAATGCACCCTTTTATGTTCATAAATAATTTTACAAAAAAATCAATATAATAATTTGTTTTACTTGTTCATATTTTTTTAGTCTGTGATTCCCCAAACAAATATAAATCACATTTATCTTTTTATAATATATGGTATATTTCTAAGTTTTCTATATTTTTATTCAAAAAAATAAACACAAGTACATTAATGCACACACACACTTTTTGTAAATAAGATTCTCTATCGAAAAATTACAACATTTTAATTTTGTTAGTTTACGAGTTTGTGATTCCCACACGAAATTACAATCACATTTGTTTTGTAGTATTTATGTTCCTATGTATTCAATTTTTTTCCAACACATGGAGATAAGCATATTAACGGACACACATGTTTTCAAATAAGTAGGTAAAAAAATTTGTTAGAAGAATAAAAGATTTGAAGTGAAATTATCAGAAATTTTAGAGGAGTTTTTTAAAATTATCCCTTTTCATTATTTTATTAAAGTACAAAGGATACATATATCATTTCATGCTAACACAAGCCCCACTTATACCAGAGGAGAGATAAGTAAGATTTTTAAAGTTAAAAGATATTAATTAAGTGATATATTAACATAAACCTAAGGAGATATATCTAAAATTGTTATCATTTTTATTAAGTTATTCACTCGCGTTTACTTCGCCAATGAATGACCAATTACCCTTGTCTAGGCATTTGACGAGTTAGGAATATGATTTCAAACTTCAATTACGTCTCTTTTATTCTTCTTTCCCAATAATAGTAATCTTATTATCCATGCATCTTTTTGTCTTTTAATGCATTAATGGAAATAGTTTTAGTCATCATTGTTTAATTTCCATGCATTACATATCAAAAAGATAAATATAATGACAACAATAAAACTTCCCTATATAAATTGTTTATATATGTCCAATATAAAACTTTAATAACAAATAATTAAGAACAATCGTTGCATAGTAATATAAAATTATAACCATATCTAGGTTAATTAACTTTGTTGGATGCTAATATTGTACTTCAAATAGATATATTCTTGTCATAGTATATTATTAAGGGATCAGGTGGTGGTCATATGATATTTTGATGAGTAAAACAGATGATAAATCCAATTAAAAATTTGAAGAAAAATAACACTCTAAAGCACAAAAAATTAATTCATTGAGACTATGACCGTGTTAACAGAATCCCATAACCCAAAGTAGTAGTTAATGAAAAATTGAGACCGCGGACAACCACGTGCTTTAATAATTAAAAAGAGAGACCCACGGTCAAGTATCAACACTCAGCTACCAATCACCAAAAAGAGATACCCACCGTCAAGTATCAACACTCAGCTACCAATCACCAATATCAGTTAACTACTCTTTGAATCAAAAGTAAATTAAAAGACTCAAAAGCTGATTTATAAGAGCAATTAGGACTTATCCTATTATCTACCCCATATTAAATAGTATTTCATGCTCTAATTACACTTTAGCATCATCAATACTTTAGTGTGTGACTTTGTCTTTTAAGCCTTATTTATTTTTATCTGACTAATCAAATTCTCATAAAGAGAATAATTAATTCATGTAGAATTTTACAAGAAGAAATGCCTAGAAATTGAATTTAGCGAATTTCTAATTTTTTTTGGTCGGAATCTGTAATTGAAGAAATTGACAAAATCTAACTAAAATTGTTTTTAAACACAAATCTCAATAACTGACGACTAATTATAATGGTTTCATTTCACTTAATTATAGTGACTTATTTAACTTTAAATTTTGAATAAATAAAATAATATCATATGAATTTAGAAATTTTGAATTAATTTTATTATTCAAAATTATTTGGCTAATCAGAACAAAGAGAAATATTTTCTACGAAGAAAAAAAGTGCATTATTTGTTTTTGTTGTTATTGTTGTTGTAGGTGGTGGTGGTGATGCTTATTGAAGTGATGAAGAGCAAGTGGTGGTAAAAAAAAAAAACAAAATAGGAACGGAGTGAGCGTTGGGCAGGCATAATAGGAGTTAAGTGTTCAAAACATAAAATTAGAGACTAAAGTGCAAGTGAAGTTTGAGGGGTAATTGAAGTCTAATTAATCAAGAAGTGTATTTTCCAGTTAGCCAAAATTTCAAACGTAGTGTTCATCAGTTTAGAGACTTTAGTAAAAACCTAAAAGATAACGTTATTATTTAAAGTGTTATTGATGCTAAAATTTCAGGGTAAAGTATAATTAACCTATTCCAAATAAAAAATAACATCTACTATTACAGTTTACAGGTGTCATATGAAGCTAGAGCTTTATGATCATTCATGAGCAGAAATGGACTCATGGAACCTCAATGTTGGATCATTAAATTCGTTGTTAATAAGAAGCTGTTATGTTAGTTGTGGGAAACATGCACATAACATTGTTGATATATAAACTGAATATCCTAACATAATTGATCTGTCATAATTAGAGGTGTAAACGAGCCAAATCGAGTACGAATAGTGTCTTACTCGAACTCGAAATTTTTTCTGATACTCGAACGAGCTTCAAAATTTGAGCTTGAACTAGCTTGAAAATAAGTAAAACGAGTTCGAATTCGAGTTCGAACTCGAGTAGTTCAATTTTTTCATTGGTAAAAGATGTAATTTTTCTAAAAATTATGGACATTTTAGTAATTTTACACGTATAATAAAAAAATTATAAAAAATTATATAATGGTCGAAAAGTTCGACGAGTATTCGAACATATTATACATATGCTCGTCAAGAGTTTTGGTCAACTCGAGCTCAAGTCGAGTTTTTGACCGAACTACTCGCGAGTAGCAACTCGATTCATTTACAGCCCTAGTCATAATCTAGGTATGATGGAAAAGTTTACGAGTAAAAGTTTGTGTAATAAATGAATATGACATAGATAAAACTTTAAGAGTATGGGATACATACTCGTCAAGAAAACCTGGAATTTCAAAACATTCCAAATCCACAATTTCAAAACTTGGAGTGTTTGAATATCGCAGTTTATATAGATAAGTTTTCTTAAGGCTATTTAGATTGACCGCCTTGATTGTTTTTAAGCCTAAGCAACTGATAATGCACAAATCTTTAATCAGTGGACAACCTAAGATAAAGGCACGAAAAATCTCGTCACAAATTTCGACCTCACAGAGATATAAAGACAGAAGATTTTTCTAGACGACGAGATTTGTGACGAGATTTTACTTGTGTCAATATTTGAAGTAAATCTGGTCCAAATACTTGTGTCAACTTTACTTCAAATCTTCAAGTTTACAACTTTTCTCTATCAGACATTTCAGCAAGGCAAAATAACATCAAGAGACACCTTGAAATCTTTTACCTGTAAAAGAAGCTACCCATCTGAAACTCACATTGAACACAACCAATACATCCCAAGCTCAGATAGATAAAGAACATTTTTTACTCTACTTTTCAGAAAGATATCAATATCAGTAACAAAACAAACAAAATCAAATTTTATTGGCTAGCACCAAATTGTGCTAGTAGATTTGAGATTGGATCAAAAGTAAGTTGTTGAGGCTGGTTAAATTAGGCATGCCATGCACAAGCTCCAACTCGGAATCAAGACCAAGCATGAGGCAGATAGTAAGCATACTTGATGGCTATGATCAATTGCTGATGGAAAAGGAGCAAAAGGAGAAAAAAGAAGAATGGAAACGTTGAAAGGAGGCAGATAGTAAGTATACTTGCTTTTAGAACAATGACAGCAGAACATGCCTACTACCTTTTTAGACTTGTGCCTTCAATATAGTCAAGTAAACTGATGATAAAGCAATATCATATATTGCTTCATCATATAACATGGAATCATACAATTACTTAGCAAAATAAGCCGGACATAGTTAGGGGTTGCTTCCTTCAAAAACCGTAAATTGGAGATTTTAGCATATTGCTCATCCATCAACTTGGGCACCGTAGTCAGTCGAAACCAAAATGCAAGTGAAGATCTTGCAAGAAATTATACAGCGGAGGAAATGATAAGGCTAAGGAACAACAATCTGCCTTCCGAATTTAGGATAGGAATTACAGAATTACAAAGTAAAGGATCTCAGTGATAAAACCACATTCTTATTATTTCTTTCCTGCTCCTAAAATTTTTATGAGGTGAGTAGACTAAATCTAACTAAGGTAGATTAAATTTAGACTTCTACCTAATCATAGAATCTAAAGCTATAGTAGCAGTAACAAATCGAGAAAATACACCAAATGGGACAATTTGGTGCTGGAAAAGACAAGTTAAGATTACAAATAGACATCAAAAGCTGCATAATCATCCAAAAATGTTCAACCAAACACAAAATTTCCATTATCTAGACGAGAAAATCCAAAAAATTTAGTATTCCTATTACTTAGAAAATCAATTATTGTCCAAAACATCTAAAAACTATGCATAAAGACAAAATAAATTATAAAGAAGCCAATGAAATATGAATTTCCAAAAAAAAAAATACTACTTAAAATTCTCAAAACCACAACCAACTAATTAGACATAAACTAAGCATGAAAGCCCGGACATAAACTAAGCATGAAAGCCCTGACATCTAACTCCAAAAAAAACTACCAGAAAATAGATTGGAGCAATAAAATTTACCAAATCTGTAGAACACCAGGAGTTTTCATTAATTTAAGAAAAAGAAAAAATTAAAAATATATATATAAAAAAAATTTAAGAATCCCTTAATTAAATCAATCACACAAGATGTTGGAGAAGCAAATTCCACCAATGCTAAAGAGATCTTCAATTTTTTCCCAAAAAAAAAAAAAAAAAAAACCTTAGATTGAAAACTTACCTATAGAATCTCACCTTTAGTAGTGATATAAGAGGAATCGGAGAAGATTGACCTCACCAGAGTTAGAGATAATCACTATCACCGGAGGAGTTGGAGATGATCGCTGTTGCCGGAGTTGGAATGGTCATTGCCGTCGTCGTCAAGAATTTTCATCGTGTTGTTTATTATTTTAATTTGTTTTCTTAAAACATGGGAACGTGAAGAAAGTCGCAAGATTTTTAGAAAACAACTTTCGTAAGTTTTAAAGGTAATTTATTTTCCTCCCTTCTACGGAAATCATTTTCCCCGTAAAAATATTTTTCCAAATAAAGTACAGCCAAACACCGAAAAATATGGAAAATATTTTCCACCCAAACAAACAGACCCTATCACCCATTAATTTTCCATTGTACTAATAACTGCTTCTGAAACTTGCACCTAGTAAGTGATAAAACTGTTAATGATTTCACTTCCAAGATGCTTTTAGGCACCTTGTAATTCGAATTCTTGAATTCATCCACACCTAGTTCTATCACTTTCACTTGTTTTTCTACAGCTATTTCAAGCCATCCATCAAGAACTGAAGCCAAATCATCTTCTCCATTCAATGTCACATAAATATCCAACTCCTATATAATATGTGTATGCTCTTTTTGGTGCCTTAGCAAAGTGCTATTAACATAATTCTTGAATTTTTGTTTACCTTGTTTATAAATCAAGCAGTTCTCCTGTGGATGGAAAAAGTAGCACGCATGATAGTTCCTTGAAATGAAGTATCGATCATCAAACTTCAATTTAAGGTTTTGCTTCGATGCAATTAAATATTCCTTGGATAAAACAGCAACTTGGGCCGCTTCTTTTGGATTTAGGTAAGACAATATATGATGGATAATCCCTTCAGGCAAGCACAATTTTTCATCTTCACTGGCTTTGGCTCTTTTGATACTTGGATCTCTACCCGATCAAGTAAATTCACAAATGACAAATTTTATGTAGACATGTCCAATAGTTGTTCCTCAACCAATGGGAGCCTTCAATTTAGAGTGGAGGGTCCATATATTTTAAAAAAATAAGAGGGCCACCCTAGTAAGAAAAAATGGGTCTTGCATTCCAAATGGCAGGCTTCTATTGATGGAGGAGCAACTAATAGGCATGTCCAGCAGTTGCTCCCGACCAAAATAAAAATTTCCTTAGAAAACCTAACTATAATGTGTATGTGTTGGCTAGGGTTTTGATTGATGACTGTTAGATAGAAATATTCGATGTATAAATAAATTTTAGTTAAAAATCAATAAAAATTGTTTATTTCTCAAGCCCATAAATTTCACATGGGCATGGACTAAGTAGGAGTGTTCATTGACCGAATACTCAATTCATTAGGTCAATAATCAACTCGACTTAATCATAAAAAACGATCTGGTAACATATCTTGACAAAAAAAAAGAAGAAGATTGAAGCCAATAAATTTCACATGGGCTAAGTAGGGTTGATAAAGTATCCGATGCATTAGGTCAATACGCGAATCGATAGCGGGTAACACTGAACACTAAATGTCACATAAATATCCAACTCATGTAAAATATGTTTATGTTGTTTTTGGTACCTTAGCAAAGTGCTATTAACATAATGCTTGAACTTTTGTTTACCTTGTTTACAAATCAAGCAATTCTCCTTTGGATGGAAAAAGTAGCACGCATGATAGTTCCTTATAATAAAGAATCGATCATGAAACTTCAATTTAGGGTTCAGCTTACATGCACTTAACCATTCCTTGGATAGAACAGCAACTTGGGCAGCTTCTTTTGGATCGAGATAAAACAATATATGATGGACAATCGCTTCGGGCAATTACAATTTTTCTTCCTCGGATTTGGCATTTTTCATACTTGGAATCTCTACACTGATCAAGCAGGCGAACTTTAGCAAATTTTCTGAATGAAGGATTTGTAAACCTAATTATGTATTCTTTAGGGTTTCGAGTGATGGCTGTTGGTCTCAAATATTCGATTTTTAAGTTGAACTCAATCACATTACTTAACTATGCAAGAACTCTTTATTTATTTAGTGGAGTTTACTTGGAATCTCAAGTAGGCGAGCTTTAGCAAATTTTCACCCTCGAAGATAAACTTAACTATAATGATTATGTCTTCCTTAGGCTTTGTATTGATGGCCGTTGATCACAAATATATTGGGGTTAGGAAAATGTTTATATACGTTTGGTATATTAGCCACACTTTTAATCTTTATTGTGCTGATTAAAATTTATTATATAAATGAATCAACTATTAATTTAAGAGTTAATCTTACATACATTGTCGTGTAAAAAATTTTTACACTATTGGGTGTGGATACATACCACATGTGTAAAAATGACATTTGAAATTAAAAAAATACACATGTGACATGCATTACACTCGATGATATAGAAAATTTTACTACACCGACAGTCTGCAAAAGATTAATCATTAATTTAAATAAGATTTCATAATATTTAAATTTAATCACGATTACAAGATTTAATGATAGGATTTAAATTAGGATATTTATTCAGCCGGTGTTTGACTTTTCAACTTATTCGACTGAACTTGTTTAACTTTTGACTTAAAATTTTCAAAATCAAAGTCAAGTCATATAAATCCAAAATTGATTAAAGTCGAATCGTTTAAATTTAATTTTTTCGATCGGTAAGTCGAACATTTAGGGTGCGTTTGATAAAATTGAAATCTGAATTCTGAACACTAAAATTAAGTGATGAAGTCTTAATTTGCTGAATTCATAAAGCTGTATCCGTTTGATAATCAGCTGAATCTAACTACTGAATTAAAATATTTTACCTTGTATATATTATATATTTTGATGATAATACTATATTTTTTATAGTAGATTTTTTAATTATTACATTTTTAATACAAATAAATAATTTTTCAATATAGAATATGTATGTATGATATAAGAAAGGGGTATATATTATGTACAAGTGTGTATTTATATGTGAGCGAAAATGAATATAATAATTGCAAGTGTGTGTTTTTGTATGTGAAAAAGAATATAATGTGTGCAAGTGTGTATTAATGTGCTGGAAAAAAAGAATATAATATGTGCAAGTGTGTGTTTATGTGTTGGAAAAAAAAGAATATGTGTGCATGTGTATGTTTATGTGTGAGAGATAATGAATATAGAGTGTGTGTGTGTTTATGTACGAGAGATAATGAATATAGTATGTTCCAAGTGTGCATGTGTGAGAGATAGAAGGAATATTTTTACGCAAATATGCGCCTATGTGTTAGAGAGAAGAAATATAGTGTGTGGAAATTGTAATTGTGTGTTTATATGTGAGAGAGAAGGAATATAATATGTGCAAATGTGTGTTTATGTGTGAGAGAGAATGAATATTGTGTGTGCAAATCTGTGTTTGTGTTTGAGAGAAAATGAATATAGTGTGTGCAAGTGTGTGTCACATCTTATGTGTGAGAGAATAAATATAATGTGTGTTAATAGTGTAGGAATGTGAAATAAAAAAAAATTGGGTGAGTTTTACTATACTAGTAAAGAATTCAACAAATTAAGTAATAGACTTTTTATTTAAAATTTTGTATAGAAATTAAGTGACACTTAATGCATTCAGAGGTAACACACTTAATACAAAAAGCACTTAATTGGGTTATCAAACACCCCCTTAATCTTCTTCCATTCCATATTCTAATAGCAAATTTTAGTATATTATCGCACAAGTTCCATATCCTTCTACAAATTCAAAATATCACATAATAGAAATATAAGATAATATAAGTTTCACAAATTCAAAATACAAATTCGTAGATAATAAAAAATATATATAACAAAATTATGATAAGATTATTCAACAAAAGCAAGTTTTATGAGTAGTGATTGGTTAATTTTTCATAAATCTTAATATATGAATGTGTATTAGTGTATATATTATATATAAATATTAAAATTGATTTAGCAAAGTCACAAATTGAAAACCACTTGCCAAAATCAATTCTTATAGAAAAATCTTGTTGAATTATCAACCACTTGTAAGTTATATCTTATAATAGGCTTATATGTGATTACTTAATTTTATCGATACTAATAATAAGTTAGTAACGCATTTAATATACTTTTGATAGTAAAAATATTACACTAATAAGTTATGTAATATAAGTGTATAAATATATAAATTAAATATTATGTAAAACATGTTTTTATTACAATTATAAGTTATACAAATCTTAGTATATGAGCATAAGAACATGTATATATAGATATTTCAATAAATACTTAAATATATATAATTACTTAACTCTAATATCTATATGTATTAAAAGGAAATTAGTAGTAATTCATTTAATTAGTTATTGAAACAAAAAGTGTTACATTAATAAGTTATACACTTATATTAATGTATAAATACATAAATTGCACATAACACCAATAATTATATAAAGAAAAGATATTAAATATAGTTATGTAAGAATAATATTATCAGCTACTAACATATTTAATTGTTAACAATTAAGAATACTGTGATTAAAATGTTATGTACACAAATACACTAATATATTAGTATATTGTAGATCAACATACATACACACATATATATTCGACTTATTTGACCTGTATTTGACTAGCAAAGTCGTAAATCAGTCAAACCAGTCAATCTGTAATTCAGTATTTGACTAGTAGTTTAACTTGAAAGTTGAAATCAAACTCGAGTCGAGAAGTCACTTAGTTAATTTGACTTTGAGTCAAAGTCAAACAAGTCAAGTCAATTTTTTATCGATTTGATTCGATTCGACAATTCGAATTGACTTACTTTTGAACACCTTTAATTTAAATCGTACCTAAATATTTTTCTTGGAATTAAATCTATTCTGCGTCCTTTGACTTTCTATGATTTACTACATTGCTCCTCAAAGTCGAATTTGGACTTAAACATGGGCCTACCTAATCAGTGGATTTGGATTTTTAAATCGAATCATGACCTAGACTGGAAAGTCCATAATATTTGGGCTTAGCTGGAAAGTTAGGCGGAAGAATAAGTTTAGCAAGTCCAAGATTTGTTGTTCTGACGTTAGACTGCAGTCGACCAAGATTACGTGTTCCCTTTCCATTGGCTCAATTAAGCAATGGATTGGAATCTCAAAAGCACTGGATTTCCGGATCCATGCCAAGCGTAAAATTCTTACATGAATCCGGTTTACGGTAAGTGGGATGGACCCTTTGATCCATATTCCTCTATTTTACTCTAACTCCTTAAAAATAAATTTTTTCAAGATGATGTTGATGAATATGAACCAAGAAATCCATCTCACCTACCGTGGACCGGGTCCATATAAGAATTTTCCCATGCCATTATTTGGTTTCAATAACACATACATTCATTGGGCCAGAAAGAATAAATATGTCTGATAGCTTTTTTCTTTCTTCTTTATTTGTGGGTGTAAATTTGTTATGTGCTTTTCTTGAATTGTAATGATGATTCAATCATCGAGAAATAACATAGTACTGTGGGTTTTTTTTTCCCAATTTTTTGTAAGCCACCCTAATTTCTTGAGATTGTGTTATACATTAACTAAAGTTTTAACTGAATATGTCTTTTGGTATAGAACTGAAAATAAAGGTTCAAAGTGAAAACGATAAAGACATATTCAGTGAAACTCAACCTAGAGATGGCAATGGGTTGGGTCAACTTGTTAACTTGGCCCGCTCAACTTGGTTTTTAACCGGTTTGGACCGTTCATAGGGCGGGCTTAGGTTTGAATTTTCCAACCCGTGACTTGGCCCATCTTTTAAGCATGATCGACTTGCCGGTCAATGGTTCAACTTGGTTAACCAGACCCTAAATCAGCCCACAGTCAGGGCCAGCAGGCCAACAATTTGCAGAAAGCTTTTTTGTTTTTTGTTTAGTTTTAAAAGCCTTTTAATGATAATTTTACCCGCCCTGTAGCTATAAACAACTAGTTTTTGGGGGTAATATTGGAACAATTTCCCTATATATACCAATGACATAATTTTCTAACAAATCACACAATAAGTTCTCTCTACTTTATCTTATTTCATCTTCCCATTATCCAACTCTCCAAGTACTACTAAATTTTTTTTCATCCTACATAAATTCTAATAGCTATATATTATTTAGAAATTTAAAATTATTATAAATATTAAGTGCAGAGCACAATTAAAGATTTGGAATTTATCCAAAATTTAATTAGTGAAGTTTTCAAGCGGAGTTCAAGTGTTGAAGTGTATAAATTGAAATTTAAAATTTCAAGTTCTAAATTGGTTTTGCCATAATTTTAATTTATTAATTGTATTTACCAATGCTCTTATTTTTTTCTTCATTATTGTGTTTTTAGTATTCTTTTATTTGGTAATTTAGTAGCTTGCATCTTTAGTTTTCATTATACCATTTAAATTATTTCTTTTTTAAAAGAGTTTTTCATTACAAGAAAATAGAAGGATCACAAGCACCCTATATCCACATATTAGAAAGTCCTCAAAACGATATGCACCTAATATAAATTCTAGTAAACAACCTACTACTAAAATGAAAAGTATCGTTTGTGAATTTTTTGAAAAAGATGAAATAAATGAGATTACTTCTTGTAAATTATGTGTTCCACCAAAGTCATTTAAGCACAAAAAGGGAAAAAACTAGAACACTTAATAGGAGCATTGCTGAAAAACATAGAGAAGATCAAGAAAATAAAAAATAGTTCAAACTAAATTCACTCCATATAAGTATGGTAATGAGTAATTTTAAATATTCACATAAAAAAGTAAAAAGGAAATAGCTAAATGGATAACTAGAGATGGATTGTCTTTTGTTATGAATGAAAGTTTCAATTTAGACCAATACAAGAACAAAGCTGTGAACTCAAAATTTAAAAATGTTTCTAGAAATAATTTGAAAAGTGATATTAAAAGAATTTATGTAGAAAAGAAAAATAAATTGATAGCTACTATTGGATCGACTAATTGTAAAGTTATTTTTACTGCCGATTCTTGAAAAATCCAGATAAATCACAAATGAAAATTATTTTTATATCATTGCACATTGTTTAGATGTAAATTTGCATTTACATAAACAAATTATTAGTTTCAACTTTTTTAACACCCTCACAGTGCTATCAAATTACAAGATTGATTTATAATTGTGCCCGTGAATATGGTTTGTATGACAAAATTATATCCATTTCTTTTGATAATGCTTCAAATAATACCGCTAGTGTGCATATGTTAAACGATACTTTTAAACCTATTTTAGATAGTGAATTATTTCATAATAGATGTGCATGTTATTTGATTAATATTTGTGTTCAAGATAGTTTAAAAATGGTTGATGATATTATTCCTCCGATTAGAAATGCTGTTTGCTTTTATACATTCATCTATTTCACGTCAGTAAGACTTCAGACGACTTTGTTTGGAAAATTGTACGAAATTTAAATATTTTCTATTAGATGTACCCACTAGATGGAATTATACTTGTCAAACGTTATCAAATATTTTTTGTTATGAAAAATTGATACTTTGTACATTTTATAATGAGCATATTGTTGCAAATAGTTATACTTATTTGGGCGACAAAGATTTCAATCGAATTGAAACAATGACAGAAATTTTAAATGCATTTGAATATTCTATAAACATTTTTCTCTAATATTTATAGACCTTCCACTCATGTTATTTTAGCTCAACTAAGTGTTATTAAAGTTGTTTTTTCAATGATAAAAATGAAAAGTTTTTTGATGATATGGTTGTCGCAATGAAAGAAAAATAGTATTTTGAAAATATTCCATTATTGTATTATTTGGCTTGTCTTATTGATCCACGCGATATACATTTTAACTTAAACACTTTCATTAATTTTTTTAAATAATTATAGTACCACAAAAACTATAAACAAAGAGATACTCATAGAATCAACCACAATTTTTTTATGAATTATATTCAATTTACATACAAAACTCCCCCCACACAACAAGGTGCATCATATGTTCATCTACATCAAAATCATAATCTATTTTTCCAATAATATAAATGTTAGAACACATTTTGATCCTCAACAACTAATCTTTGTTTCAAAATAATCGAGAATCAGAATTAGTGATGAATGTGATGTCCCATCCCACATCGTAAGTGGAAGAGAATATTATATTATTTGTAATATATTGGGTCATAGGCTACTAACAACTTGGTTAAAGCATTTTGAACTCGTTCTTTCCACCCAAAATTATTGGCCAGCCCAAAACCTAGGATGTTACAATTGATATCAGAGCTAACCTCATGTAATTTCTATAAAGGTGAGACTGGGTCAGTGGTATTGGCTGCCACTACGCAGTGTACGTGACATGTTATTGACGTTATTAGACCCAGACTTGGGCTTTGCGAGGACCCAAAACTTAAAGCAGATGCGAATGTGATGCTTTGTTCACTAAAATAAAGGTGTGTTTTATGACGAAAATTATGGCAAAAAAAATTGTCGCTAATTAACGACGAAATTTAGAACGAAAAAAACTTAATTGCTATACCTATCATCTCATTGGGAAACAAAAGTAGCAATGAGTAGCTGTCGCTAATTTCATTGCTCAATTAGCAATGAACAAGATTTTGTCGCTAAATTTATCGCTAACTTCGTTGGAAATTTTTTGACGTTTTACTGACAAAAATCTTGTTGCTAAATTCATTGCAAACTTAGCAACGAATTTCTACTTTTTCATCGCTGAATTCATGTAAAAGTGTTTCACGTGCCTGGAATTTCAAGAACTTGTCGCTAAACTCATTGCAAATTTAGCGACGAATTTCTAGCTTTTCGTTGCTAACTTCATGGAAAGGTCCTGTTTAGCAACAAATTCATTTTTCGTTGCTAAAACCACTGCTAATTTTCCAGAATAAATATCCATGTTCTTTATCTTGATCATCATAGATTTGAAAGCTATTTTTCTATTTATAATTTTTTCAACTATACGTGAGGTTTAAATTAAACAAATAATTTCGTTATTTTTGGCGGCACAATTCATATTATCTACTACTAGAGTCATGTTGGTTCATGGTATTGCAAACAATTTCATATGTTTCTTGTTGTGATTGTATATAAAAAGTTAAAAAACTGTCCGAACATCTACAGTGATCAGGTACATTGCACGGATACTTTTTTAATTTTTAATAATTTAATTAGTACATGTATCTAAATTGTGTTTAAAAGTGTATATGTAACATACTTTTCAAGATTTGGATAAGTTTGGGATAATAGCTATTGGTTGGTATTATACTGATGTTGGAAGCCAATAATTTTTTTAAAATCATGAAATTACATACTTTTTCTTTTGTGTAAGTACAGGGATTAAATGGACAGAGTAGAAAATGGATGTACAATAAGAACTTACAGAGTCGTAGACATGCACAAACGAGTTTAGGTCAGGTGTGGAAGAGTTTTTGTCATTTTGGAGTAGACAAATGCAGGATGAGGCCTTATGAACAACCATTTACAGGTGATACGATTAAGGAGTCTCTATGTGATCGCTTTTGGGATGTTCTGAAGACAGCTGATGAAGGTTCAGATCATTGTGGTCAGGTTGCTAAAACTACTCTCAGTTATTAGCCAGTTCACAAATTCTTAATATTAAGGTTGAAAATAACATGTCTGAGAATTGTTTCAATTCAGTGATACAGTTGATGTGACAGACGATGCCAGAGGGACAACATAATCCCCAATGACTTTAATGAAGTAAAAAAACTAGTTAAGAGCTTAGGGCTTCCAGTTAGAAGGATAGATGTATGCCTTAATGGACATTTGTTGTATTAGAAGGATGACGAGAGGGAAACCTCTTGTAGGTGGAGTAAACTTGCTAGATATAAGGCCAAACTTAGTCGTAATAGGAAGCCAAGGTCTATAAAGCAATTATTTCACCTTCTGCTGACACCAAGATTGTAATGGCTACGTATCTCAAGCTACAGCTCTGCATATGACTTGGTATGCAAATCGCCAAAAAGAATGATTAATGTATCACCTTTCAGATGCAGAGGCCTGAAAACACTTTGACAAGACTTATCCAGATTTTTCAATCAAGATGCCCATAATGTCTGACTAGGTCTATATGCCGATGCATTTGCCCCGTTCAGTAAATCTGGAAAGATCTATTCTTTTTGGTGGGTTATCCTCACTTCGTGTGACCTACCTCTTGAAATGTGCATGACAATATCTTGTATGTTTCTCACACTAATTATACTTGACCCCTAAAACTTAAAAAAGCTTATTGATGTGTACTTAAAACCGTTGATAGAAGAACTGTGTGGTACCAAGCTATGCTGACACTAGATTTAACCAAGACTATGTTTTCGAATGCTGGCTGGATTATTATGGATAGTTAATGATTTTCCCACGTATAAAATATTGTCTAGGTAGAGTACAGCCGGACTTCTTGGCTTTCTATATGCATGGATATGTCAAAGGCTTTCAAGTTAAAGCACTGTAGAAAGGTATGCAACTTTGATAGCCACAAACAATATTTGCAAGCAAATCATCCGTATAGACAACAAAAGAAGAAGTTTACAAAGAACAAGGATGCACAAGACGATTTCCACCGCAGAGATTGTCAGGAAATGAAATTTATTCACGAATAGATAGCATTAAACATGCATTTGACCGCCCTCTATGTACATCTGGTGAATATGCTGATTTTCACAAATAGATAAAGCATAGTATATTTTGGGATTTACCGTACTAGAGGACAAACCTTGTTCCACATAACCTTGATATTATGCACATAAAGAAGAATATTTTTTACAATATCTTCAACACTGTCATGGAAGTTAGCGAGAAGACAAAGGACAATCTAAATGCAAGGAAAGATATGCGGGAAATTTATGATCATCCAGCACTGGCCATAGATGCTTGAAGCAGCGGGCCGAAACCTAAAATGATGTACACTTTAACGAATGAACAAAAAAAAATAGTGTGTGAATGGTTAAAATTGTTGAAATTTCTAGATGGCTATGTATCAAACATTGGAAGATGCGTGGATTTGAATGATTTTAAGTTGATTGGTATGAAGAGTCATGACTGTCAGGTGTTAATGAAGAGACTACGCCATCCCAATTGCTTTTAAGGAATTTCTGTCAGCTTTTGTATGGCCAGTGCTAATGGAGCTCAGCTTATTCTTTTGAGATATTTTCTTGTCAACTTTAAAGGTATCCCACATGGAGAAATTGGAACAAAATGTTCCCGTTATCTTGTGCAACTTGGAAAGAATATTTCCACCAACATTCTTTGACTCAATGGAGCATTTTATGATCCACTTGCCATATAAGACGAGAGTGGCAGGTCTAATGTAATATGGATGGATGTACTCATTTGAGAGGTTGATTTTGTTTCCGTTTTAAACTTTTGCCAAATCTAGGTCGTTGAGAATCATATTATAGTTGTGTTAAAATTCTGTCACATGTTTTTATGTAACTTGAAGAACAAAGTGAAGAACAAAGCATGTATTGCAGCATCGATTTGCAGTGTCTATGTCATCGATTTGCAGTGTCTATGTCGTTGAAAAGGTAACGACATTTACTTATCATTATTTTGAGCCTCATGTGGAATCAAAGAGACCAAAAAAGAGTTGGAATAAAAAATGAGCGAACATTTGATCCCAATGTCCCTTCATTCTCAATTTTTAATTATTTAGATAGATTTAGTAGTGCAAGTAGTCGTTGTTATTTGAATGACGATAAAATGCATACTGCTCAGACGTACGTCTTGATAAACTGCCCAGAAATAGAGATATATGTTCAATAAGTATATATAACAATAATTGCTTAGTTATTTCATGTTTCAATTGATTTATGTGCCTTAATTAATTGAATTACTTATTTGCATAGGATGTTTTAATCCTCGTGTAGAGTTAGGTCCGATCAGCAAATTGACACTCTATACATCGAATAATTTGCACAGTGGTTCAAACAAATGGTAATACTACTCAATTATTTTTCAAAAGGTTAATAACTATGTGTCTTTAGGTAATTAATTTTTATCAAATTTTATGCGATAACGAATTAGTTCGAAAGCAAGGTCTTTTGTACCATCTGCCCTAGGGACCTAGGCAACAAGTTAGGTGTTGGATCCAACATATTTCATGAATGGGTACAACTTTCACACTCAGGAGTATGGTTTTGGGAAGGGGAGTGTTAATAGTGACGTATGCGTGAAGGGTGCAATGAATGACTTCTATGGCGTGATTGAGGAAATTATTAAATTAAATTACATTAGTCCCTTAATGCGTGCCGTTTTATGCAAATGCATGTGGTACGACCCCATAAGAGAAATCAACGTGCATCACAGGTAAAATTTGGTTGAAATTAATTAGAGAAACAATACAGGAATTACAAACCATTCATCCTAGCTCAACAGGTGATTTAGGCGTATTACGCTTCCTATTTAATTTTAAAGCGAGATCTGGCAGATTGGTTTGGCTGTTTGTAAAACAAGAGCACGTGAAAAAAAATAGAGCAACAATGGAATGAAATCGCCTACCAACAAGTCGAGATTACCTGACCAATAGACCCTGATGTGCACGATATTCTAATGCTTCACGATTCAAGTGATGAAATGGTTTTAGTGGATGATATTGACCAAATCTATTTACCTTAATTAGGACAATTTGAGGTAAGTGATACTGACGAAGAAGAACTTGATAGCGACAACGACAATGATGCAAAGGAAAATATGAGGAGGATAAAGCAAATGATTTGATTTTGAATGACTTACTTGTATTATTATTTTCCCTTTTTATAGATTTTAATTATATTTATTTTGCGGTTCTTAAATTAATAAGTATATTATTAACTAAATTATTATAAATAATATATTTGTTTTAATATAAATACGATTGAAAATAAAATTATAGTTTTGTAATTATAATTTTTATAACAAAATTTGTCGCTGAATTTGTTACTAAGACATTTTTAGTTTGTTATCAATGTAGGAATTTTAAAATGTTACCGGTAAGAATTAAAAAATATTCATCCCAAATTTCTTCACAAAAATTGTCGCAATTTTCATCGTACTACATAATTAGGTCCTTTCCCTCTATTTCCTTCTCCTATCGGAACCCTAGCCACCGCCTCCTCCTTTTTCTCTCCTGTCTCCAGTCGCCACCACCACCACCCTTTATTTCATTCTCTCATCAAAACCCTAACCACCCCGTCGCCCTTTTAATCGTCACCACCACCATCATCTCCAAGCTGTGCCACTACCATCACCAACCATCTCCAAGCCGCACACCATCACCGCCACCACCATCAACGAGATTAGGGCACCGTACCATTACCATCACCAGCTCCAGGCCGCACCACCACCGCCACAACCATCTTCATCACAACCACCAACACCATATCAGCACTCTTGGCCGCAGCACCATCACCTCAAATGGTAAGCTCCCTTCTTCTTTTTTTCTTTGAGATTGTTTTAGCTTGCGATTGAGAAAAAAAAATGCTAAAATTTCATCTGAATTTCCATTGTAAAGACAATACTGATTATTTGTCGTTTGATTTAATGTAATATTTTTTCTAAAAACTCTTTCAAAAACCACAATCTTAATTAATTGCACGACAAGTTAAAAAAAATTGTTATTGATTTTTCTAAACCAAATTGTTGAATCTTATAATATATTTTTTACTTACATTCGTCCTTTAATTATATAATAAAAGGTGATTGATTTCGAGATACCAATAATGTATACAATTAGTACGTAAGACATTCTTCTGGTAATAAAGCTTCAACGACCAATTAAGATGACTTTTTTTCTTTTGACAGTTTACTGGAAATTGCTTGTAAGTTTTTGAAATTGAAAATAATTTTTAAAGATGAATTTATTGACAAAGATTAAAAAAACTGGCTAAGAGTTTTTGTTATGCTTAGTAAATTCTGGGATGCTGTTATGGCATGCTAAATGTGTAGTATTTATGATCAAAGTGCACAGTGCACGCGAACTTGCTCAATTCTCAAAACGTCGTAGTTGTAAAGGTTGTTCTCATAAATTTTGAAGTATATATATATAAGTGGAAGACTAACATTTTGACATAGAAGAATATTTGAAAATTCTTGGATTTTATTAAATTAAGAGACATAGCCAAATTAAAAAAAAAAAAAAAAAATTGCAAACAATTTTACACACAGTTGAAAGTTGAAACTTAAGTATTAATTACTTATTTGTGAAAGGGCTGATTTGTAGTGAATATTAGTTATTAAAATCTCCATGATGCTAATATTTGAACTGTGTGCTGGTTTTTAACTTTTAGACAGTGGTTTGTATTGAATATTGTTTTCTGGTTTTCAGTTTGTGATTTGTATTAAATATTGTTTTTCAGTTTTCAGTTTGTGGTGGTTTTCAACTTTCATGACAAATTTTAAGAATCGATGTTTGTGTTTGGTAGGGACTTGGGAAATGTTTGATAGTGGTCCCTCTGACTGAAATCAAGATATTGAAAAAATAATTGATCATTGTTGTAATGGGTTTATCTAATCTTCTTATTTTTATGAAATGGGTTAATCTAATCTTCTTATTTTGTGCATGACTTATGAAATTATAGTGTTGGGTGATTTCAAATTCATTACTTCGAAACATAAATCGTAATGAAATTAAAAAATACTAAACTGAAACTAGAAGTCAAGTTTGATGGAATTGACTTACAGCAATGGTTCTGATTAAGGTTGCTGCTACTTGGTTTGTGCATATAAGTCTATGTGTTTTTAAGTTTGTGTAACCCTTACACTATGTGTCTACATGTTTTGAGATGATGAGAATACTAAGAGGAAACAAGGTACAATCATTTAAAAAAAAAAAAAAAAAAACACTAATCTTATGCTTTTTGGTTATGTTCATTCATATGCTTTTTGGTATTGATTTGTACCAATCATATGTTTGTAACCATTATTATTTTGAGTAAAGAAGCATGCTTATTAAACTTTAAAGTGCATGGCAGGCTAGTACAACCCCTTTGGGTTCTAGTTCTGGCTTTGGCTCCGGCTTCATTCCACTAATTGATTCAAGTCCAAATTCTAACAGAGCCGACCCGCTAGTAGGGATTACATGTACACCTGATACCCGAGGTCTTATTTGGTCTATTGAACCCACGTAAGTACAATTTATTTTGCTTTAAATTTATTAAAGTATTAATAAATGTTCAATTATTTACACCATTTGTTTTCTAATACATTTTAACAATTTAGATTCTCGAATTCGAAGAATGTTGTTTGCAAACTTATTAAGGGTGTTGTTAGGACTCGTTGGCCTGAATAGGCCACAAACTGGTCTAGCACTCCACACAGTGGCGGAGCCAAGATTAATTTTTAGTGGGGGCACTAATAATACAAGAAATTGTGTGATTCTGGAAGGCGAGGCAAGAGAAACAATATAAATTTGAAATAATTAAGTTATGATGTTGAAATTTTATTTTTCTTTTGAGTGAAGATGATGATGGAGTTGGCTGAATTCATTTTTTCGAATAATTTTACAAAGAAATTTTGGTGAAGATAAAGAAGATGATGGAATTTTTGTAAGAAAGTGATACTTAGAGAAAAAATGGATAGTTATTTTAGGGGATAAGAGTGAACACATTAAAAAATAAGTCTATATCTTATTAACTAGTAAGGAGCAAAACAAATTTTATATTAATTAGTGAGGAGTAAAACAAACTTTTCATATTTTAATGGGGGAACAAAACTAAATTTTTAAAAAATAGGCATAATAAAACATATAATAATTTAAATTTTGGAGGGGCCAATGGGGGCACATGGCCCTAGTGCTCCCACTATAAATTCACCCACGACTCTATAGCCGACACGCGACTTATGGTAGCAGAAGTTCCAAGTAATTAAATAGTTCATTTTTATTTAAGTTAATTTTTTTTGTACTAATTTAAATTTTCAACACCGTTATAGTTGGAATCTCTTACACGAGATAGAGATGTAAAAGATATTCAAGAAAAAGATAGGTGACGGGATATGTGTTGCTGTCAACAAGGCCAAAACGAACGCAAAAAAGCCTTACTAGATGCTTAAGTCTACCTAGAAGGCAATGTAGGAGTAGTGAGCAAATGATAAATACAAAGTGAGGGTCTAGACAAACAAGAAGAATAGGGCATCTACTGCCAGCCAAGATGCCAAATATGCTGGCAGATCCATCATCTGCGACGTCATCGAGCACTCGCGGAGATTGCTAAGTTCTTGTTACATATACATACCACATTTTTTACATTAACTAATTAGATATCTTACTAATTTATTCTTTTTTTTTTTTCTTTTAGCAAGCTAAGTCTCCGGACCGCACAATTGAATTCCCTGGAATCTTCTGTGATTGCTATCAGAAGAAAGATAAATCATGGACTGGTACACGAGCTCTGCAAGTACTTGAGACCTTCAATGAGCTATTAGTGGCCAACCAGACACAACAGGCACAAAACCTCACCAAAAATGCAACAACTCAATTACTGGTTAATAAGAATGAGCTATGGGTTCAAGCTCCGGAGTCAACAACGGCTGCATTTTTGGGATGGCGCGACCCTATGTTCTTGGGAATGGTTCGATAGCTACTACGTCTTTCGGTCCCGTACAGAAAGACATGCACCGGGATGCCGAGGTGCGCCATTTTCGAGAGAAGCTTCATCGCAAGGACAAAACCATAAATTCCATGATCGTCGGAAGATAGATGAACTCACAGAGTGATTGAATTAATTTTCAGCAGCAATTCTATCAATGTCAAAATTAGTCCAATGTTTTGGGTGGTAGCATATATATATTCTTAGATTTAGTTTTTTTTTAATATTTATATTTTATGTACATGAAACACTCTTTTGTATATTTTATGTACATTGAACACTCTTTTGTATATTACCCTATTTTGATGTACATCAAAATCAGCCCAATTGATATGTTGCTGTTTTTTTTAAAAAAAAAAAAAATCATCACTAAATTCGTCTCTAAGCATATTAAATTAGTCAAATTGAATAACAAAATTCGTTACTAAAGTCATTGTTAGGTCCATCTCAAAACTTGTTGCTAAAGTTTTGTTGCAAAATACATCGCAAATCTCATTGTTAAACCTATTGCAAATCTCATGGCGTCATTGCAGAATGCGTCACTAAATCCGTGGCTAATTAACAAAGACTTTAGGTTTTCATCACCATGTACTTTGCAATGGCTAAGTTAACAAAGACTTTAGGTTTTCATCACCATGTACTTTGCAATGACGCGTAGAGCAACATCCTTTTTTTTTCATTGCTAAATTCGGTGCTCACACTGTTAGCGACGAAAAATCCATTAATTTTCATCGCTAATTCTATCGCTAAAACCTTTTTTTGTAGTGGTTCCACATCGAAAGTGAGAGGGGATATTATATTATTTATAATAACATCTTGAGTCATGAGCTATTGGTAACTTGGCTTAAGCATTTTGTGCCCGTTGTTGCCGCTCAAAAAAGTTACTTGGTCAATCCAAATCCGAGGTGTTACAATGAACTTTCTCAATATTTAAAAGATTCACGACTAACGAAAGACGACGAATAAAATCCCAATTTTGATATCTTTCTTGGTGGTGAAATCATAAATGTGAATATCCTATTATATTTTAAATTGCTCGTGATTTGCTAACTTTCCAATTTTCACAATTGCATCGAAAAATACTTTTAATACAGGTGAAAGAGTTTTAGATGATGTATGAAGGGCTTGAATGGCACCTGCAACTTTGGAAATGTTGGTGTGCTTAAAGGATTGGTTAGATGCCAAAAAAAAAAAATTAATTAATGATGCAAGACTTCAAGGATAATGAAGGTAGTAATTCACTCAAATTAATGCATAGTATATATAGAATTTTAATGTTTGATAATTGTTTGTTTGGAGGTAAGGTTCTATATCCCCTATTTATGTATGTTGTAAATAGTTTATTAATTTTTTTAAGCTCTTAGATTAGTTTTGTAACTTATATTTGTTTGGAGATAAGGTTTAATATTCCCTTCCTTGTACTTTTTTTTTTACAATATTAATATATATGATAGGGGTCTACACCAAACCCCCATCATCTCAAGGTGATTTTTTCCTAATTATATATTTTTAATCTATGTTTAATAAATAATAAATTATAATAATAAGTATCGACTTTCAACAATAAAGTACAGGTTTGGTGATAATACGCTTCCCCTATGACCTATTGGTCGTAGATTTGAAATAATCATTAGAAGATAGGTAGCAGGGTAGGTATTTTTTAAAAAAAAAATAATTATTGACTTGTGATACCAAGTAATAACTTGGTCTAATAAGTACTAATTTAGAATAATAAAGAACTAATAACTAAGTTATAACTTAATAAGTTACTTACTAATGATTAATAAATCAACAATATTTAAATAAGTACTAATTTTAAAGTATATAAGTTATAACTTTGAATATTAAGCAAAAAATTAAACTTAAAATAATATGTATTTGTTTGGACTTTTACTATAATTAAGTTATAACTTAATAAACCACTAATGATATAAGTCAACAATTTTGAAATAAATACTAATTTTAAGGTATAGTTTTCAAATAATAAGTAATAACTTCAATTTTGTATAACAAGTATTGTTTGGACTTTGGGGTCCATTTATTAACTAAGATTATCAATTACTTATTTTTATATAAATTATGATTTAGTTTTGAAATAAAATAAAATTTTGTTTTAATTTATCATGAGCAAGTGTACATCATGGGCCAACCTGTAGGTCATCTCGTGGGCCAGCCTGTGAGTTTGTCCAAACTTGACACGTCCTGTCAATCCGTAGGCCTAGCCGGGAGACCAAGTCTGGGCTAGATATTTCCTCTTTCGGCCCGGCCCGACCTGGCTGTAAGAAAGTAAATAACCAATAACACAGCGGAATTTAAATTTTTTACTTTCCTATCACAAATCGTCTTAATTAATTTATGCGTGTACAAGAAAAGTATAGATATTATACCTTAAAATTATAGTAAAATCTCCAATATGTTTGGAATATCGATCCACAAGCCGCACAAGTGCTCGGCCTCTAATGGTATCGACACAGATAATTAAATAAAAAATCTTCACAAGATTGATTGACCCAAACCATAGAGTGTTAGCTCCTAAATTATTTTTCTTTTTCAAAACGTGACTTTCACGTTTCTTAAAAAATTTTGACGGCTTTTTCTTTGTAATTCTTTTGCCGTCAAGTACTAGTACTAGTACTACTTATTAGTACTTAATACTTAACCACATATATATATATATATATATATATATATATATATATATTATAATACAATATATTATATATATAATAATTTAGAATCCCAATCAAATTGGGTTCAGAGAATTACAATAATCCTAATTAGTTTGGGTCAAGGTTATATGAATAAGTATAAATCTATTAGAAATTCTAATATGTATTACATATTAGCTCCTAACATTTATTACTTATTATAATTGAGACCAAAAATTAATTTATCTCATAAATTAACCCATAAGTATCTCATAATTATCAAAATCAATTTAATCCCGAATTAATTATCCTTAAGTGTGTGACCCTTTAAATTCCCAATCACGTTAACAATAAGTATAAATTATAATTCTAAATTAATTAGAATTAGATAAATTAAACCCCTTTAATTTATCATTAATTCTCTAATTAATTAATTTACACTTATAGATCAAAATTGCCTTATAACAAAGCATCATGACCACCCAAGTATTGAGATAATTGGATTAACACATCAAGAAGTGGTTCGGCATCACCCATTCGTGATTTAGTTCCAGTGTAATTATTATCCTTTCACCAACCTATATCCCGATTAATTCAAGAGTACAGATATAATGCCAACTCTTATCGAATTAATCAAATTTACTTCTTTCCAAAATACAACTCACTTGAAATAGAATTAAGACTTCATTCTATTTCCACTTTGTGCAAAGATTTCCGAATCGTATTTCAAGAAATGGTCATACTAGGATATATTCTCCTATTATAAAGAGTGGTGAATCATCTATTAGTCATATCTTATCTTATCATGATTCATATTATACCCGAACTCTACAGTATGTGCGACTCATTAAGAGTAGCGTCTTATAGAGGCAAAAATATAATAATTCACAGTTAAGATAAACTCATGACCTCAATCAATAGATCATTACACTACTATCACAATGAAATTAATCCATTGGCATTTAAATAATAATCCGTGAATATTTTTAGCGGGTCAATCCGATGCACTTATTCATCAATAAGCATCCACATACACTTATGTACTAATCTACTAGTGTCATACACTACGATTAGGGATATAAACGAATAAAATATAATTACATTATAACTGTTTATGATTTCACATATATATTTTATTCAAAAAAATGTCATATTACAAAATATACATAAATATAAAAATATAATTTATCCCTAAAATAAATTGGCTTTAGGGCATACACTAACAAATTCTCACTTGCACTAAGGCCAATCATTCATGTGCTTAAGACCAAATGAGTTAATATGACTCTCATGTTTCTTCTAGGATAAGACTTTAGTGAACGGATCAGTGATGTTATCATCCATGGTGATCTTCTCTATCTTTATTTCTATCAATGATCTCTCTAATCAAATGATAGCGCCATAATATATGTTTAGATAGCTGATGAGACCTGGGTTCCTTTGTTTGTGCAATAGCTCCATTGCTATCACAATACAAGAATATAGGATCACAAATAGAAGGAACCACTCCAAGTTCATATAAGCCACAAACTACCTAATCCAAACTACCTCTTTTGCTGCTTCTGAATCTGCAATGTGTTCGGCTTCTGTTGTTGAATCAGCCATAGTGTCCTGTTTGAAACTTTTCTAACTGATCGCACCACTATTAAGAGTAAATACATATCCAGATTGCGACTTCCTATCATCATTGTCAGATTGAAAGCTAGCATTTGTATATCCGTGAATTGTCAATTCTTGCCCACCATAGATCAAGAATAAATCTTTAGTCCTTCTTAAGTATTTAAGAATATTCTTGACTGCTATCCAACGACCATTTCCTGGGTTAGATTGAAACCTGCTTGTAACACTAAAAGCATAGGCGATATCGGGTCTAGTACATAGCATAACATATATTATAGAACCTATAGCCGAAGCATATGGGATCCTTTTCATGCTATCTCTTTTAACATCTATTTTAGGACACATATCCTTAGAAAGGTAAACACAATAAGACATTGGTAAGTAACTCTTCTTTGATTGATCCATGCTAAACCACTTTAGCACGTTGTCTATGTACGTTGATTGAATAAGACCAAACAACCTTATAGATCTATCTCTATAGATCTTTATTCCCAGAATATAGGTTGCTTCTCCTAAATCTTTCATAGAAAATTCCCTGGATAACCATACCTTTACACTTTAAAGCATAGGTATGTCGTTTCCTATCAACAATATCTCATCCACATAAAGTATCAAGAAAATACTGGCGTTCTTGTATACACAAGGTTCATCCTCATTTTTGATAAAAACAAACTCTTTGATTGTCTCATCAAAACGAATGTTCCAACTCTTAAAAGCTTGCTTTAGTCCATAAATAGACCTTTGTAGCTTGCATATTTTGTTAGGATCCGTGGATGTAAACCCTTCAGGTTGTATCATTTACACCTCTTCCTGCAAATTTTCATTAAGGAAAGCAGTTTTTACATCCATTTGCCAAATCTCATAATCATAATATGCAGCTATCGCAAGTAAAATCCAAATAGATTTCAGCATTAGAATGCAACTGGTGAGAAAATTTCATTAAAATCAACTCCTTGTCTTTATGTATAAGTTTTTGCCACCAATCACGCCTTATCTCTAATCACACACCATCCATGTCGGTCTTTCTCTTAAAGACCCATTTGCACCCTATGGGTTTAATCCCTTCAGGTGAATCGACTAAGGTCCATACCTTATTGTCATACATGGAATCCATTTCAGATTTCATGACTTCTAGCCACTTTTGAGAGTCTTTATCAGATAATGCTTCGTCATAAGATGTTGATTCATCATTCGTAATGACTAATACATCATTGTACCCACTTACAAGAAACTCATATTTTTTTGGAGCACGACATATCCTAATAGTCCTACGAAGAGCTTGTGTATCATTAGCTTCATTCTCTATCACATCATCATGTGATTGAAGCTCTTGTTTCATTTGTTGATCAATACCATATTGTGTTCTTGAACTTCTTCAAGATCTATTTTGCTCCTGCTACCCTTTCAAGAATAAACATTTTTGCTGATGTCTAGAAAGATGGCATGTTTTGAGACAAACACCTTTTGCTCAATGGGATTATAGAATTAGTATCCAAACGTCTCCTTTGGATACCCCTCAAATAGGCATTTATCTGACTTAAGTTCAATTTTGTCAGATTCTACCCTCTTCACATAAGCAGGGCAGCCCCAAACCTTCAAGTATGAAAGTTTAGATTTTTTTTCAAACCATATCTCATACAGAGTGGAATCAATGGAACATGATTTAGCAAATGGGAGGCAGTATTAAGAATATAGCCCCAAAACAATTTTAGGAGGTCTACAAGACTCATCATTGATCGAACCACATCCAATAGAGTTCGATTACGTCTTTCAGATACACCATTTAGTTGTAGTGTATAAGGAGGAGTCCATTGAGGTAAAATCCCATTCTCCTTAAGATAATCTTGAAACTCTTTGTTCAAGTATTCCCCACCTCGATCAGATCGAAGTGTTTTAATACTTTTATCAAGTTATTTTTCAACTTCATTCCTGAATTATATGTTGTTTTGAACTTTTCAAAGATTTCAGACTTATACTTCATGAAGTATACATAATCATATCTAAAATGATTATCCCTAAAAGCAATGAAGTATGAAAAACCTCGTCTAGCATGAATTGACAGAGGACCACAAACATCAGTATGTATTAACCCCAACAACTCACTAGATCTATCACCTTTTCCAGTAAAAGATGTTTTGGTCATTTTACCAAGTAAACAAGATTCACACATATCATATGATTCATAATTAAATGATCCCAAATAACCATTGCTCTGTGATTTGGAAATGCGTTTCTCATTTATATGACCAAGTCTACAATATCAAAGGAAAGATTGTTTCAAATTATCAATCTCTTTGGAACAAGCGAGAAAGGAGTGACCACAAGCTCCGTTTAAGTGCTTGACATGCAATTAGCTTAAAAGATGTTCATCATGTGGCCGAGCGAAGCGCTCAATTGAAGAGTCAAGTCTTAATCAAATAGTTCAGTTGTTGCGCCCCATATCCTGGAGTAAAGTTCAAACCCTAGAGATGCATAATGCTGATCTTGTTAATTGGAAGACTCACGCGGGACGACATAAGGAGTCGCTAACCTAGCCTTGCCTAGTAAGGCGTATAAGGTTTTTGTGGCAAAATACTCTATTATCAACACATCCTATTACGCGTCAAGTTCTCTAGAAGACTCAATTGTTGGAGCTACCCGTTCATTCACCTTACCCAAGGTTCACTCACTCGAAAGCGCTTTATTCCCTTACTCAACGGAATAAGAATCGGGAGAAAGATCAGGCGAAAAGTTCCTTATAGCCTAGTCTATGTCCACAACTGACATGACTCTGTACCGACGCCTTTCTCTTTGTATACGGCTAAGTGACTTCGTAACCTTAACGTTTGGACCTTTTTGGATTTATGTTGAGAACTGGATTTTTCATGTCTAGAATATAAAGACTATTATTCAAAGAAGCAGTTCCATACACAATGCCATCACGTGAAAAAGAACAACATTTATTCTTTTGTGTATAATGACAAAACCATCGTGTCTAAACACTGAATAGAAACAATATTTCTAATAAGAGATGGAACATAATAACAGTCTTTAAGTTTTAAAACAAGACCACTAGGAAACGAAAGATAATAAGTCCCTACGGCTAATGCAACAACATTTGCTCCATTTCCCACGCGCAGGTCTACTTCTCCCTTAGCCAACATTCTACTTATATTTAGTCCCTACATATTTTTACAAATATGAGATGCTGATTCGGTATCTAATACCCAGGAATCGGATTTAGAAGTAGAAATATTGATCTCAATCATAAACATACCTGAAGTAGAAGGTTCATTAAACCTCTTCTGTTTCAAGGTATCAATATAGGCCTTGCAGTTCCTTTTTCAGTGCCCTTTGTTTCCACAATGGTAACAAGTACCCTTGGCCTTATCCTTCTTGATCACAAGTGTTAGTTTTAATCCAGACTTGGCTTTCACAAAACCAACCTTGGATTTCTTTTTCTTCTTATTAGAAGAATCAATAATCATCACTTGTTTCCTTTCCTTTTTAATAGTTGTCTAAACAATTTTTAGCATCTTCAACAGTTCAGTGAGAGTTGTTGATAACATATTCATATTATAATTCATCACGAACTGAGAAAAGCTATCAGGCAGAGATTGTAAAATTAAGTCAACATTTAACTCATGATTTTGCTTAAATCCCAATCGTTCTAATTTTTCAATTAGTCTGATCATCTTCAGTACATGCACTGCTATTGAAGTACCCTCTGCCATTTTACAATGGAATAGCTCTTTAGAGGTCTCTTATCTCTCATTCCTAGATTCTTCATCAAACAACTCCTTGAAATGAATAATCATAGAGTGAGCATCCATATTATCATGCTGTTTCTACAATTCAAAACTCAGAGCGTCCAACATGATACAAGAGGCAGTATCATTGTCCTCTATGTGCTTACGATAAGCATTCTAAACTACTTCATTAGCATCAGCTGTTGGGACATTAGGAATAGGTTGATCAAGAACATAAGACCTGATAAGAAATTAAGCTAATTTTCTCATGTTTGAGAACAATTTTCAAGTTATGATGCCAATCCGAAAATTTTGGCCCAGTGAATTTGTTATAATATAAAATGGGATGTAAATTGACGTTGATACTCATATTCTACATTATATAAATAAAGATAGCATAAGAATTTGTTATTTATGCATAAACAAAACCAAAATATAATATGGATTTCCTTTTAATTTGGTTTTGCTCCCACTATTTTAAATTCAAATCAATAACCCTCACATATTGGTTCAGGAGCTATCACATAACCTCTAGTGGGTTAGGATCCCATCTAATTATTTTGATCTTGGGTGTACCCAGCAAACCAAAATAATTTCGAAAGGTAGGTAACTCTTACCAATTACAACTCTTTATAATTCCTAGATAGTTAGGTATCAACTTTTTGATAGTACATCTTATGTGACTCCTAACCTTTTCCTCAAAGACATATAACCTTGAGTGTGCCCAACAAATTATATGCCTCCATTAAATCATACTTCCCATTGCCCATTATTTAGAGATCTTATCTCATAGCTCAAACATGTCCAACGTAGACTAACCTTGGATTAGCCCAACAAGTTAAATCTAAGAAGAACTCTCGTTTGTTGCTTTAATAATGGAAGACAACTTATTTATTGACTTAATATTAATTTGAGAGATTTTCTTTTATTTATTTTATTAGGTCTCATCAAAATTGCATGCAATATTATCATATCAGTATATAATAAATAAAACATGCATAAAATCATGGATGATTATGGACTTACTAAACTAGTTTCCTTGAGTCACAAAGGAAACTAGGTGGTCAAATTCTAAGGGTAATCTTCAACTCTTGAAAATTTCCTTCGTGGTTGCACTTTTCGCCGTCTCCATCATCTTGTACATTACAAATGTAATTCTATCTAAACATTTTAGATATTCAATCCTATCTCTAACTTACATCTATGTACTTGACTTGATTGATTAAGAAATCTCAAGTTACATTCAAGGGGATTGAGATGAGAAAAGTCTAAATAATTACATTCAGAATAATAGAGAAATGCAGGACACGCAGGCCCTATTTAAAAAATTTACAACCATTGAATTTAAACCAAATAAACCAAACACAATCACATTGTTCTTAAGTCCATATCATCTATCATGCTATTAAATAATTCAATAATTAAATAAAAGCATAAATCCTTATTTAGTATCTAACCATGAATCACTATACTTCATAATTCCAATCTTATTGAAACTATCAATTTTTTAATTATTTATGAAAATATTTTATGGAGAAAAATTATTATTTTTCTATCTCATTAGAAAATAATCTTTTAAATAATAGAATTTCGAAAATTATATTAGAAAAATTTCTAAATACAATGAACATTTATTAAATTCCAATCTCATTGAAAAATAATAAATTTCTAAAATTTAAACAAATTATCTAATTCTAATCTCATTAGAATTAAATAAATATTTTCAAAGATTTTATACTTTCTAAATTTTAATCAAATTAAAATAAAGAAAGTTTCTGAAATTTTATCAATTAATTTTAAGCAACTATTGTCAAAAATTAATTGGTAATTTCTAAAATCAAAATTTAGAAAAACCTTTTATACGAAAATATTAAATTAAGTGTCACACAAAATTATTTAACTAATTAAATACTTTTAGTGGCAAACATTAATAATGTCACTAAAAGTGACATTATTAAGTTAATCATCATGGCTTGTCCATATTGCCGTGAATCAAATTCACGGGAATATGATGATTCCTTTTTCTTTTTTTTTTTAATTTCTCCAATATTTTTCATAAATAAAATTAAAAAATTTACATAGTTTGAACAATTTAATATTCATGACAACTAAATAAAACTATATCATAAATTAATCAAAGGTGACTTCGATACCACTGCAAGAAAGTAAATAACCAATAACACAACGTAATTTAAAATTTTTACTTTCTTATCATGGTTCATCTTGATTAATTTATGCGTAGTACTGGAAAAATATAGAGATTATATACCTTAAAATTGCAGGTCCTTGCTTGATATAAAATCTCCAATATATTTGGGATGTCGATCCACAAGCCATACAAGTGTCCGGCCTCTAATGGTATCCACACAGATAATTAAATCAGAAATCTTCACAAGATTGATTGACTCAAATCTCGGAGTGTTAGCTCCTAAATTTATTTATTTTTTCAAAACGTGACTTTCACGTTTCTCAAAAAATTTGATGACTTTTTCTTTGTAATTCTTTTGCCGTCAAGTACTAGCACTAGTACTACTTATTAGTACTTATTACTTAACCATATATATATATAGAATATATATATATATATATATATATATACATATGTAATTTAGAATCCCAATCAAATATATGTCAGGGAATTATAATAATTTTAATTAGTATGGGTCAAGAGTATATGAATAAATATAAATCCATTAGGACTTCTAATATGTATTACATATTAGCTCCTAATATATATTACTTATTATAATTGAGTCTAAAAATTAATTTATCTCATAAATTAACCAATAAACATCTCATTTACCTAACTTATCAAAATTAATTTAATCCCGAATTAATTATTCTTAAGTGTGTGACCCTTTAGGTACCCAATCACGTTGGCAATAAATATAAATTATAATCATAAATTAATTAGGATTAGATAAATTAAACCCTTTTAATTTATCATTAATTCTCCAATTAAATAATTTACACTTATAGATTAAGATTGGCTTCTAGCAAAACATTATGACCACCCAAGTGTTTAGATATGTCAAGTGGTTCAACATCACCCATCCGTGATTTAGTTCCCGTGTAATTACTATTCTTTCACTAACCTATATCCCAATTAATTCAAGAGTACAGATATAATGCCAACTCTTATCGAATAAATCAAATTTACTTCTTTCCAAAATACAATTAACTTGAAATAGAATTTAAGAGACTCTTAATTCTATTTCCACTTTGCACAAAAATTTTTGAATAGTATTTCAAGAAGTGGCCATATTGGATATACTCTCCTATGATAAAGAGTAGTGAATCCTCTATTGTATGTCATATCTTATCTTATCATGATTCATATTATACCCGAACTGTACAGTATGTGCAACTCATTAATAGTAACGACTTATAGAAGCAAAATATAATAATCCATAGTCAAGATAAATTCATGACCTCAAGTCCAATTATCATTACACTATTATCACAAAGAGATTAATCCATTGATATTTAAATAATAATCCGTGTGGAATACTCTTATCGGATCAATCCGATGCACTTATTCTCAATAAACATCCACATACACCTATGTACTAATCTACTAGTGTCATACACTACAATTAGGAATATACACGAATAAAATATAATTACTTCATAACTCTTTATAATTTCACACATATATATTTTATTCAAAAAATGCCGTATTACAAAATATACATAAATATAAAAGTATAATTTATATTAGTTTTAGAACATACACTAACACCGGCCCCATCCCCAACCCGCCTCGTGATACCATCCGTGAGTCTAACCTGGTAGACTTTAGGGCCGATCCAACCTATAAACCGACCATCTTTGTCTTGATTGTTAAAAGATTCTTTCAATTTAGTGATTTCGGTTAAGGGTTGATTGGACAAAAGAGGGAGATTCTTACATGAATCTGCTATGGACCCCTTGGTTCATATTACTCCACATCACCCCATATCACTTAAATGGATGATATGGAGTAGCATGGACCAAGGGGTCCATGACACTATACCATGGATCCGGTCCATGCAAGAATTTTTCGGACAAAAAACAAAAATCAAAGTCCAAAGTGGTAAAAAGAGTTCGGTGTGCACTGTTACAAATGGCAACAATTTGAGTGCAAATAATAATTAACTGAAAAAATAGAAGATCAATTGGGAAAAATAAGTGAATTGGACAAGAAGAAATTTAAGTTTTCCTCATTGCAAATCCATCAAGGAAATATAAAAAAACAAAATTGAGAATTTGGTGGGGCAGTTATGTGCCAAGATGATATGTGCATACTGTGCCATCAGCATGTTGAAACCATAGATCATTTATTCTATTTCAGCTGTGCTATTTCAGCTGCAGTTTGGCAAAAGATACAATCATTGTGCCGAGTGTATGGAGGAGTTCAAAGCTGGAGGGAGGAGCTGGACTGGATCACTCATCATCATCCTAGGAAAAAGTTTGCTGGGGAATTATTCAAGTTAGCCCTATCAACAACTGTCTATTACATTTGGAGGTGCAAAAATGCTGTTTTCAGAAAAAATACATGACTGCTACTGCTCTTACAAAGCTTATCATCTCAGATATTCAATTGATCACTAGCAAATAGAGAGGTATTAAAAGAGTTAGAGAAAACTGGGTACTTGTAATGGAATGGGGAATCAATACAGGGATTTGGATGTAACTGCCATAGCTTAGTACAGGCAGATGACCAATAGTGAACGATGTAAATATTTTACAAATTTGCTGTTGAAATAAACCTTGTTTTACCTAAAAACAAAAGAAATTCAATCTCTTGTGGTAGGTAACTTAGCATGTATTGTTTATATCTTTTGTGATAATTAAAGCAAATATTTAATTTATACTTATAATGTTCTTTTTATCATTACATGTGAAATTGATGCTCAAAAGGAAGACAAATTTTGAAATTTGTATATGACTTGTCACAAATTTCCACATTGCACTCTGATTTTTTTTTTTTTTTTTTTTTATCATTTTGTAACTTAAAATTTTCTTGTCTTGCCACTTAAATTCAACCATTTATGGAAGTCACTGAATTGGCAAAATTTTCAACTATTGGACTAAAGTGACAAGAAATGAAAACATTAAATTGCAATGATAAAAAAAAAAAAAAACAAGTTTGTAATGTAATATAAAAAATAATGACAAGTTGAGAGTGCAAAATAGAATTATATCTAAAAATTTTGTAAAACACCGCAGCTAGTTAAGTCATTAATATAAAAATAGAGAGTTATCCTACCTTCAGCCAACCGAATGGATGGGTGCAATTAGTTGGGTTGGGCTTTACTGAGGCATTTTGGATACGAGTTCGAATTGGGGCGGGTTAGGATGATTTGTTTTTTTTTAAAAAAAAAAGGGTAAAATGCAGAAATTTCTTGAACTTACACCTTAATTGCAGTTAATACTCTTAACTTATTTAATAAGTATTTTACTCCCTTACCCCTTGCTTCTTCATGTTTCGGGACAAAATTATCCCATGTCTCTTATACACATCTAATGTGTATTTTTCTTTTTTTTTTCTCTTCTTACCAATTTATTTATTTTATCTCGTATTTTTTCTTTTACCTTCTTACCCATTCTTTCTTGCTACTGCTGAACTATTATACTACTATAATTGGTTATTTATAAGCTCTAATTTTTTACATGTGTATAAATAATTTATACAACAAATAATTTTTTTTTAATACAAGCAACATATATTTTAATAGTATAATATGGATTTTGTGAGTTTTACTAATTCCACAATTAATAAATATACAAACTATAAAAAGGTAAAATAATTTGTCAAAAAATTATAATTTATACTCTAAGTATGCCGACAAAATTTTCCTACTAAAAAAATGTTGGGTACACGTTTTTTCATTCTATTATTATTTGTATACTAAAATAAAATTTTTATTCCTCTAGCTCAAAATTTTATTTTTTATTTTTTAATCTTATTATTAATAGTTAATCACAAACTTTATATTATAACAAGGTATATTTTTTGTATTATAGCATGATTAATCTATAAATTAAATTGTTTAGACACATGTGAAAGTTACAAATTTAATTAATTAATTATTAAAAGTAATGTAATTGGTTAGTAGTAGCAAGAGAGAATAGTAAAAAAAAAAATGAAAAACAAGCTATAGAAAATAAATAAAAGGAAAAAGAAGAAGAAAAAAGAAAATAATAATAATAAAAATTATAGGGATAATTTTGTCCCAAAACATTAAAGAGGGGATAAAGTGCTTATTAAATAAGTTGAGGGTGGCAAATTGTAACTGGAGTATAAGTTCAGGAGGTTTTCAGCATTTAACCCAAAAAAAATTCAAAGGGAAGGGAAAACTAACAACAAATATTTTGGATTTGCTTAGAATTCAAAAGTTCTGTTTACACAATTAATTTTATTATATTTTTTAAATAATATTTTGTAATTATTTCTTAAATAAGTTTTCAACTGCCTTTTATTTTAAAATTTTATTATAGTACTTATTCTAAATAATTTTATGAACAATACTTTAAATAATAACTATCCAAACTATATCATATTTTACTGCTACTTTATAAGAATAATTTTATTTTAAATCAAGAATCGTTCTGTTTCCATACCATCAAAAAGTGTAACCAAACGACTTTATTTTTCCGGACTATGGTTATTTCGTCACATTGTGTCCTTACCAAACAAACAATACAAAGTCATATTTTCACTTAGTACGCTTGCATCACTACTAAAAATAAACTCATTTTATCTCAATATTAATATCAAGATGGCAACGGGTTATGTCGTGTCCTCGTCCTCTCGAATAATTATGGTGTACATTTGTGTAATGAAATTCCAACCATAACCCAACTTAGTGAAAATGTTGTATTTGACAGCACTTTTATTATCATGTTATATTCGTGTTTAACCTATTCAACTCGTTTACTTCTACTCATATGTACTAGTTTATTAGACAAATTAATATAATTTACAATTCATTTAAATTAAAAAAAATTCTACAATCCCTTTTAAGAAATTATTCCCTTGTACTTTAAGGGATTATACAGTACAACATTATATGCTTTAAAAACTTGTATCGTACAAGTTCTTAAAGTTAAGGGAATGATTCCTTAAAAGGGATTGTAGAATTCCCCGTTAAATTAAAACTTCACATTTTAATTTTTTAACAAGTTAAACAATAACTAAGAACAAACTCGTCCTCACAACAATTTAGAACATAATATTAATATTCATTACAATTATTTCATAGCAATTTGTACATTCATGATCTTAAATTGTGTGCCCATACTCACTAGTACAATTTAATAGAGTCCGATCAAAACTGTTTGGTAATTTTTTTTTTTTTTTCAAATTTTAAAAATTAAAAAGAGATCAAAAAATCACAAAAAAAAAAAAAAAGAAGAAGAGAGAGACACTACCATGTCAAAGTGATGCTTTCCCTTTGTATATTGTATAAGATGCTGCATGGAGTATTAAATTATAGTGGAAAGAAAATTTCAAATGAAAAATCACCATTTAACAAGTGCAGTTAAATTGTGTTATAATTCATTGGTGATTTAAAATATGTTTTCTTTTAGCTTTCAAGTTCATACTAAAAATAAAAAAAAGTGTTAGGTAGGGACTTGAAAATTTTTTAATGGAGACGAAATGATAAAATATTACTTGTTTTGATAAAGAAATATGAACTAAACAACTTTCTGCAATGTCATAATCTCATTTTACTTACTATATTCTTATGTATAGATAATTTACAAAAAATAATGACAACGAAGTATAGTCAAATTGATAAAACCACGCTTCTCTTGTAATCTAAGTTTATTAATTTAGTATTTTTATAAGTTCTCATATCAATAGCTAATTTAATCTGTTTAATTTCATATAATAAATCCAATCTGTGTTTCGATAAAATTTTTATCATATTTCGAGACGTGGAACCGACATTGCCATCCCACATCCTGAGCCCTGAATATTACCTCATAAATTTGTTAATTTTGGCTTGAACGAGTTTTAGATATTATATTGTAAGGTAATTTGATTGAGTCCGACCTAAATTCTACGTACTGAATAAAAAGCTCTTTCAAACTCAAGTAATTGATTGAGTTCAACTTAACCTCTAATAAACAAAAAGCTCAACAGGCCAAATTAAACGATAGCAAATTTATACATCGAAAATTTGTGACCCGCAGCCATCACTCGAAACCCTAAGAAAAACATAGGGTTTTCTAATCCTTCATTCAGAAAATTTTTGATTAGTGTAGAGATTCCAAGTATGAAAAGAGCCAAAACCAGTGAAGAAAATTTGTACTTGCCAGAAGGGATTATCCATCATATATTGTCTTATCTCAATCCAAAAGAAGCGGCCCAAGTTGCTGTTTTATCCAAGGAATGGTTAAGTCCGCATGGAAACTGAACCCTAAATTGAAGTTTGATGATCGATACTTTGAGAATAATAACCACCTGATTCCCTACCCTCGCTTGGTTAAGTTCCAGAATTATGTGAATAGCACTTTGCTAAGACACCAAAAAGAGCATAGACATATTATACATGAATTTCATATTGATGTGACCTTTAGCGGTGAAGATGATTTTGCTTCTGTTCTTGATGGATGGCTTGAAATAGTTGTAAAAAAACGAGTGAAAGTTATCAAATTAGGTCTGAAAGCATCCGACCATTGGTACAAGGTGCCTGAAATTATCTTGAAAGCTAAATCATTAACAAATTTATCTCTTGTTATGTGCAAGTTTCAGAAGAAGTTCAATGGAAAATTGCTGTGTACTAATCTGCTGTCTTTACATCTGACTGAGGTTCGCATTGGTGATAAGATGTTTCGTGCCTTCATCGAGGGTTGTCCATTGATTAATGATTTGTCCATTTGTTATTGCTCAGGCTTGAAAAAAATAAGATCAAGTTGGTCAATCTTAGTAGCCTTAAAAAATTCTTTTTATACGATTTAGATTCAGACTACCAGATTCAAACACTCCAAGTTGATGCACCAAGTCTTCAGTTTATGGAGTTGGGCTGGTTTGTTAATCAAAGTTTTCTTGAGGTGTATGCATCCCATACTTTGAAACATTTAGTTCTCTTTTTCGCGAAGATGAGTGATATATTCTTTCATAACTTAGTGCATAAGCTCCCAAATCTAGAGATCCTTGAAGTCAACGAATGTTACGACTTTGAGAGAATCAGTTTGCGAAGCAACTCTCTTAAGCACATAATATTGTCCTTATCGACATTCGGACTTGAAGTAGAGATTGATGCTCCTAACTTGATTAAATTTGAGTATGGTTGTTATGCCAACCTGCAGTGTTTAACTTTTAGCGGAATCTTCTTCAAGCAAGTTGTACCTCGTTATATATCTGTAAGCTCCTGCGGGTCTTGTATCGATTCCTCGTGGTTTCTGAAGTTCTAATGGTATGATATCCAATCTAAGCCCATCAGATGTTTCACTCTATGTTTCTGATGTAGAGGAAATCAACGGTTCTATCAAAGATATTCCAAAATTTTCTGCTAATGCAATTGAAATTGGGGAATTGGAATTGGGCGTAGAGAAAAGATCATCAAGAAGATACAATTCAGATTGTGATGGTGATGGTTTATTAATTTCAGATGGTGATGATGATGGTTTATTTTCAGATTTTCTTGATGCTTTATTTTGGGCTTGTCATCCTAAAACTATAGTCCAAGATTGGGACCCGAACCTTTTCTCGGATGATACTAGCTTCATAAAGTTCCTATATCAGAAACTCGTTTGGGAGAGAAGATATGAAGAGGGGCTCTACAGTATTAAGTTTTGGGAGCATCATCTAAAGAAGGTAGAATTTGAGATCTTTGATGATGAGGGTGGAGAAGAGATCTTCGGTCAGCAGCAAGAGCCTTTGGATTGGGAAACTGTGCCAAAGACATGTACTTTAGATTCTCTTCAGGTTAGAATGGCAACCTTGAATCCTCAACTTTCATTGCAAAATTAATTAAATATACTCCCTTCATTTCAAAATAATTATTATTTTAAATAATTATGTGTTGTTTTATATTATGTGTCATGATAGAATTATCAATAAAGTATTAATTAATATATTTTTATTTTTTCTTATTTTTAGTATCATATTAATAAAGGGGGAATTATTTTATTGGCATATTAATACAAAAAGATAATTTAGCCATTTTAAATTATCTTTTTACAAAATTGATGCTACACTAACCAAAGGTGACAAATATTTTAGAACGAAAAAATTATTAGATTAGCATTCTCACCGTCCCATTGAAAGTGTCATGTATATCATTTTTATTCTTCCAAAATTTTTGTCACCTTCAAAAGATCAAAGTATAATCATCACTCGTTTTCTACTTTTATCCTTTGTTTTTTGTGGGAACAAATATAGCACTATTCAAAATTTGAATTTCAAATGGTAAAATAGACAGAAAAAGATTTAAATAGCTATTACTATTAATACACTATTTTTAATAAGTTAAATTCTTGAAAAATGATAAAATATTTTTAATAAGTTAAATTCTTGAAAAATGATAAAAAATTATCTTATACAAGAGAGTTTTTGTTTTGAATCCTACTTTTTAAGTGTTCAAATTTGTTCTTGGATCCTGCTTAATTAAGACATATGACAAGGTTGTCTGTATATTGCTTACTTACACATGTAGACTTTCACTTGTAAACTTTTCCTTCAAAGATTATGAGTGAGGGAATTCTACACTCTTTTAGAAACTATTCTCTTAACTTTAAAAACTTGTACAGTACAAGTATTTAAAGCATATAGTGTTGTACTATACAAGTATTTAAAAAACAAATGAATAATTTCTAAAAGAAACTGTAGAATTTTCTTATGAGTTATGAGAATAAACTATGTTAGGGTCTATCCTAACATAAATTAACTTGTAAACAGCTTTGCTAATACATACAACACCATACCTACAGGTAACAGTAGATGTTATGTTTGATTCGGTATACTACTCAATATGGATAAGATAGGCCCTGATTGCCCTCATAAATTAGCTCTATGGGTGTCAATATATCGTTATTGTGTTCATATTAGAAATATTAAATTTGGACACGATTTAATAAATATTTGTGTCGTGTTGTATTATGTTTATCAATAAATTGACCCAACACGATTTATTTAACCTATTAAGATTTTTACAATAACATAAAAATTTCTTAATTTACCTGAATGACATAATAATTCATAATTAATTCGTTGACCCGTTTATCTTGGAATTCGTTGACCCGTTTATCTTGAATGACACGATATGCCAAACTCAATCTTTTTAACCCATTAGCCTATTTAAATAACATCATACTTGACCTATTTAAAGAATATCATAGCAAGAATTTATAAAATTAAGATCGGTGTGGTTCATAAGACTAATTAATGTTTGAGAGCTAAAATAAACTAACAAGCAACAATAAATGCAAGATCTCGAGATATGATTTAAGGTTTTCCCTTAATTTTATTTTGGGAATTTAAAAGTAAATCTGCTTATGATACAATTTAACTTTTAGAATGAATTTTTTATGATGTCTTTCAGAAATAAACAAGAATAGAAAAGTATATATTATGGTCTGGTTGGAAAATTATTGTGTCAAATTTTCATAAATGTCCCTGTTAATTAACAAGTTATCTCAGGTTACTCAATATCTTAACGGATTAAACGGGTCGTGTTATCAGGTCAACTCGTGGGTTGACCTGACACGACTCATTTAACTTTGGGTCGACTTGATAATAACCCAATTAAATGCGAGTCGTATTTAGACTTGTTAATTTTGTGTTGTGTTATTGTATGGTGTCTGAAATTATCATCCTTAATTTAGCTTGGGTCTTTTAATTGCTTAGGGCATCTAAAGATTCTTTTTAATTTACTTTTCCTAGGAATTTTTTTCCCTTTTTCAAAAGGATTTATCATGTATTTTCACCTATCCATTGGTTCTCAGGGCGGGGAAGTTTCAAAATTCTAATTTTTATCCTAGAAATTTTTTTACATTTTTATTATGCCCTTATAAAGTATTAGACTTGCCCCTCCAAACTTTTAAAAAACATATAAAACTATCCTTCAAATATTTATTTATATTTTATTATCTCTAAAACTTTCAAAATTACATTATTAGTGATTTTCTTTTAGATTTCAATAATACCCTCATAAAATTTTGGCTTTATTCTCCTATAATTTTACGAAAATTATAAAATGTCTCACCAAATATATCTCTACATAACTTTCTTCCAAAAAAAATCATCTTCTATGTCTGTCCTTGCCCTTGACCTTTAATGTGCTGGGATTTTTTACATTAATAGGAATAACTTCCATCCTATACTCCATATAAAATATAATTTTAGTTTTTTTAAAAATCGCAATCGTTGATAATATAATTATTCAAGCAGCGAGACTCAAACACTCCAAATTGATGCTCCAAATCTTGAAATTTTGAAGTCGGGTTTTTTTGCTGCAGCATTCCAAGTTTTCTTGATGAGTATGCAACACATACTTTGAAAGAGTTATATCTGAAATATTTATGTATAGGCGATCCATTCTTTAGTAACCTAATGAATAGAATACCACATCTCGAGATCCTTGAAGTCGAGGATTGCCACTTTGAGGGCTAGAGTACAAGAAGCAACTCTCTTAAACTTCAGCATCGTGATTATGTCGAATTAATGCAGCATCTAACTTTCTCAAATCAACTAGTACGTTATATATCTAGAAGCCCCAACTGGTCTTGTAAGAGTTCGTCGTGGTTTCTGAAGTTCTATGGAATTATATCCAATTTAAGCTCATCGAAAGTCTTAATTGCTCTGCATTTCTAATGGGACATGGAATGAAGTGGACGAGTCTGTCGGTGATATTCCAAGATTTGCTGCTAATGCAATTGAAGTTGAGGAATTGGAATTGGAGCTATGGACAGACAATTCGAATTGTGATGAGGGTTTTTTTTTTTTCAAACACGACAGTTACTTAACTACTCTTCTTCATTTATATTTTCTACTAAAGGAAAGAGAAAGATCCAACGGAATCAAAAGATAAGAGAATTAACCTCTATTTTTAAAAATGTAAAATAAAAAACCGACCTTACACAAATAAAATGTTTGGTGGCCAAGTAATGAGGGTTCTTTATATTCAGGATTTCTTGATATTTTATTTTGGGCTTGTCATCCTAAAACTGTAGTCCAAAATCGGAACCCCTTCAAGAAGTTTCTATACAAGAAGCTCATTATGGAGACAAGAGACCAGGAGCTCTACAAATTGCCTGCTGGAGGTACTATTAAGTTTTGGAGACGAGCCTTTGGATTGGGAAACTGGGCCAAAGGCATCAAAGGTTCTTTTAAATTAGAATGGCAGCAGGGAAATTAAAGTCCAACTCCAGGATCAGATGCCTTCAAACCTGAACTTGCATTGGAAAATAAAGCTTAAATTATTTGTTCTAGAATACTGCTCAAGTCTTGAAATTTCTTCTTGGATCTCCTGCTTAATAAGGCTTTAAGCAATGGTAGTTTGCATATTGCCTATATACTTAATTACTACACAAAACTTTTACTTGTAAACTTTTCCTTCATAAATTTTGACAATAAATTATGGAAAAATTCTACAATGTTAGGTGTTTTTCCTTTATTTAGAGTTGCTTAATATCCAGGCCACATAAAATCCTTCATTTCTGCCGATGGATGACCATAAGCTCAAACAGCTTTGCAAACACATACAACAGCTGTAACAGTAGATGTTATGTTTGATTTGGGCTTAACTCTACTTTGTACCCTTCAACTTGTACCGGATTCTCACTTCACACCCTAAACTTTTTTATGGACACTTTACATCCCGAAGTGTCTAAATCTTCCCACTTAAGTCCAAAATGTGTTTCCATCAAAAAATTTAATAGTTGTAAGGCACATGTGCAACACTCTCCGTTAAGTGAAGTGACCATAAAAAGGCCTAACTCCACTTTGCATCCCGACTTGTACAGGATTCTCAAATCTACTTTGTACCCTAAACTTTTTTTGGGGACACTTTGCACCCCAAACTATCTACATCTTCCCACATAAGTCCAAAATATGATTCTGTCAAAAATATAACAGTTATAAGGCGCGAGTGCAACACTCTGTTAAGTGCAAGTAACCATAAAAACTAAAAAATAAACAAAATTAAAAATTAAAAAAAATCATAAAAGGAAAAAAATGTGAATAGAAAAGGAAAAAAAGTTGAACAAAATATTCAGAATAAACTTAAAAAAATAAAAATCAGGAAAAAAATTACAGGGGTGGTGGGGGTAGTAGAGGTGCAGGAAGTGCTGCGCTAGAGGCAAATTGGGGGTTAGAGAGACATAGATAGGTGGAGGTTCCAGGGGCTAAAGATGGGAAGTCGTGAGGGTTGGGAGTGGCATGATGGGGCAGATCTGGAGTTGAGGTGTCAAATCTAGGGATTGGAGGGAATGGTAGGAGATGGTCCGGGGGTTGGGGTGAGGTTGCAAGGATTGGGGATGGAGAGTTAGGGATGTTATAAAGACTGTAAATGGTAGCTATGGCTGAGGACGATGATGACTGGTTGGGGAAGAAATGATTTTTTTTATTTCTAAATTTCACCCCAAATTTTAGTCTAATTTTATTTATTTCCAAAATAATTCAATATAACTCAATTAAAATTTATAATTGGTTGTTTAGGAAGAAGGAATGAGTGTTGAGAGGGAAATGAGTGAATAAGAAGAAATGAGACTATTTTTTAACCCAAAATTTTGGTCAAATGAGGGTAAATTTCCCACCACTAAATTTCTAACACCTTTAGTGATTTTCTAGTCACTTGCACTTAATGAAGAGTATTGTACACATACCCTATAACCGTTTTATTTTTTGACAAAATCACATATTGGACTTAAGTGGGATAATTTAGATAGTTTGGGGTACAAAGTTTCCCAAAAAAAAGTTTAGGGTGGAAAGTGCAGTTAGACCTTTTATTAGCACTTGCAATTAACGGAGAGTGTTGCACACACGCCCTACAAGAGTTAAATTTTTCGACAGAATCATGAAGCCTTTTGGAGTTAAGTGGGAAGATTTAGACAATTCGAAGTACAAAGTGTCTAAAAAAAATTTTAAGGTGCAAAGTGGAGTTAAGCCTTTAATTTGGTATACTACTCAATATGGAGCGAATTATAGGATGGACAGAATCTAAATTAAATTACTTTTTTAATTTACTTTTCCTTAGAATTATCTTTCCTTTCTCAAATAAAATTTAGTGTAAATCTCCACCTATTTCTTGGTCAAGGGTGACACAGGGCAGGCAGGGGTGCCCTCCCCCAACCACACCCCCCAGCACCCAAAAGTTTCAAAAAGCTACATAGTTTTTTCTGTTGAAATTTTTTTGCATTTTTATTGTATTCTCATAAGAATTAGACTTTGTCTCCCAAAATTTTAAAAAATATAAAAAACTATCCTTCAAATATTTATTTACATCAAATTATCCCTCAAAAGTTTTGAAATTACATTATTATGTTCCTTGATTTTCTTTTAAATTTAAATGACACCCTCATAAAAATTTGGCTTTATGTCCTGATAATTTTTCAAAATTATAAAATGTCTTCTTCAATATATTTATCCATAACTTTGCCCCCTGAAGTCCAACTCGCGTATCTCCCGCTGCCCTTGGCCCTTGGTGACTCAAACTCATTGATCTATAGGTTAGAGATGAATCGTCTAACCGACTTAGTTGCACTTCATTTGTCTTCTGTGTAATCTTTTACTTTGATGATTCAGACACTAACTAATGGGCTCTTCTACAATAATTGGATAGAATTTATCTCTAATACATTCTTACAAAAATATAATTTTAAATTATTTTTTAAAACTCATAACCGTTCAGAATATTATTTATTGCATATATTTGTTATACGTAAAATTTGAAAATTAATAAATTAATTTTTTTGTTTAATCCAGTTTAAATTTCGATCTTGATTTTAACCTATTTTATATCATCCAAATATTTCTTGCAAATTGAGTGATAAAATATTTTTTAATAGATTTGGTTTTAAAATATATTGATCTACTCATCAAAACAAGGAAATTACTGATATATTCAGATAATTTTCAAGAATTTTAGTTATTTAAATATTAAATTATTAGAGAAAATTAGAGGAAAAATATTAAAGAGGATCTCAACATGATGTTGATGATTGGTAGTTGAGTGTTGATACTTGATAGTAAATACCTCTTTATTTCTTGTAGTTTCGACATAAATTTTATGATAAAATAGAATTTCCGTAGGTAACGAAGTGTAGTATAAGTGGTAAGACGTTTTTTCTATAACCTGTTGATCATAGGTTCGAGTCATTAGAGGGTAGGTGTTTAAGAAAAATAGAATTTCGGTAATGATTAGAATTTAATATATATTGTATTTTGTCTCTATTTTTTCACCATGGGCATACTTTTCAAAAAGTTGATTTTAGTATTATTTCTAAATCGAAATTTTTCCATAAGCATTAAAGATTATATTTGAATTTATATTTAAAAAAAGCGTGAATTTAGAGTTTTCTAACTATTTTTTACTTTTCTCGTTTTTCGCTCTCTAAAGTGGTTGTGCTTTCCTCAACTGAACTTGAGAGCAATTATTTTTTTACGAAAATGTTTCTACAAACTTTTTGAATAATATTAAAATTTCTTTAAATTTTAGGTTATTTAAAAAAGTTTTGTAGCAATTTTATATTGTTCACATTCTTTTCAAAATTGGTAAAAAATTGCCATGGTGAGAAAGCTATCGAGGTCAAATGTCATGTTCTTTTAAGAGTCTTTTCCCAGCCACACACCCCATATTTCACTATAATCACCTTAAAGGAAAATTTTTTGGTGGATCATGAATCTTGGTCCAAAATCATTACCCTAAACTAATTTAATTATTAATCTTTTCTAGGATGATGCGATGATATTGGACCAATGAGTCCATGTTAGCTACCATGAACTCAATCTGTGTAACACTTTTCCCTTACCTCTATAGGTATAGTCGTTAAAATCTCGATCTTAGTCTTACGATTTTAAGTCTCTATAATTCAAATTTATAATTCAATCTTGTCTTTGTAGTATGGATCGCTATAATAGATAAATGTTAGTTGGATCAATAGATCTTAATTTATATCTATATTTACTAAGTTACACTAATGTTATGATCATTATTCATTCAGATGTTATATTTCATAAGTATAGATTAATTATATTAATGTTTGATTTTTTTTTTTTCAACCAAAAAAATAATATTAAATTTACTATGATGTTGAATCATACTTGTGAGTATATAATGTCAAATACTATTAGTTTAAATTAACATATTTTGTGATTAATATTAAATTTTATGTTTATTTACATAAATTTTTATTAAATATTAACTTTACAAATAAATAAAAATAAATATTTTTATATTTTGATAAAATTTTACAATCTCACAATTCTACTTACTATCCTACCTTATAACCTTAAAAAACGATTCTACTTAAAATTCTACTTGACATGCCAATTCTACAAATCTTACTCAGTAGTCCATATCCCTTTAACCAAAACAATACCCAAAATTTTTCTTTTAAAAACAATTCCATTTCACGCCAAAAAACACACAATATCATGCAACAGGTACTCACTTTTACGAGAAATTCTTATAAAGACCTGATTTATGATATAATTTCATAAATCCAGCAATTTATGTTAAGCCACATCATTTAAAGGGTATGTGAATATAGAGCAAGTGAATATAAGTGATATTGAATTATGTGGTTTAAGTTGGATCGAGATTTCCATAGTATAGGTGCATATAAGGATTTCCCTACTTCCACTCACCCTCAGCTACAGACACCAAAACTAGCCTTTAACCCTCACACAGCTCTTACTCGCGCACACATTCACAGCACAGTCCTGATTCACACGGCACAAGTCATACTCTCTCCCGCACTTGAACACAAACACAGTCCCTCACTTCACCGGTCACACACGACGCAGAGCTGCATGCCTCAAACTCACACATCCTAAACTCACATAGCACCGGACTAACACACAGACACACACTTATAAGTCGCAAACGCTGTAAACAAAAGAAGAAGAGAATTTGAGAATCACTTGGTGATCGTTGCCGAAGTCCCCCACAACAGCAAAAATTCGCTCAAAATAAGAACCGTAAGAGTTTGCAACTCCATTTTTGCAAGTCCATTGAATCATGCAATATTTGATGCTGGATGACTTTTAACTAATGTGAGGAATGAAAATTGATCGTGTTAGTTGAAATTCGTTGGCCTGCAAAATAGAGTAAAAAATGGTTGGGTAATTGTTTGCTGACTCTTAGGTGTTTGATGAAATTCCCCAAAGAGTTTTTAAATCCGAATGAGGAAATTTATTTTCCGACGGGTTTTTGCTTGTTTTCATGACCAATTAACGTGCTAATCGTGATATTAACGTTAATTTTTTCTTCAAAAAGACAGAAAGTAATCAGAAACGAATGAATAATTAATATCAACCTTCAAATCTTTAAAAAAAAAACAAATGTAAGCCCTTTGTCTCGTGCGCACTGATGGCAAAATGTATAAACTTTGTATAGAGAAAAATAAAATAAAATAAAAAAACACTCCCTAAAGAAGTAAGCTACGAGAGAAGAGAAGAGAGGTTGTTGCGACAGAAGTAACTTTATTAAGGCTTTAGAATTGGAGTTTTATTAAAAAATAAATAAATAAGAAAATTCAAAGGAAAGTGTTGGTATCGATTGTTGTGGCAAGTGATAGTTTTTTCACCAGCCACAGGCAACCACTGAAGCCATCATCAAATTCAATTTCATCACGAAATAGCCTGCCCATGCTCCCTGTCTTCTAGCAAAATAATTGATGCCATTTCAAGGCTCTTGATAATTTTGCCTATAAATGCATAGTAGATGAAGTGTTTTCAGCCAAACATTTTGCTCCAACAGAGAATTTTAGTTTTCTTTCTAAACTCTTTGTTTTAGTATATCTCATTTTGAGGTATTTAGATATTTAATTTGGAGTTTGTTTAGTTTTGTGGAGATCTCTCCAATTTGTATTACTCTTATTAAATTAGTGAAATTCTCTTCCTTCGCTTGTAGATATAGGTCGAACAATTAACCGAATTACGTAAATTTGTGTCCTTTTGTTACTATATTTCTCTTTGTTTGTGTTCGTTATCTTTGTTAAGTGATTGTTAAGAAATTTTTGCAAATTTCCAAACCTTCGATCCTAACAAATTGGTATCAAAGTCGGGGATCTAGGTTAAGTTCATGTAGTAGATTTGATGGCAACGAATTTTTTATATTGAGAAATTTTGACGGAGATTGAGCTCCAGTATAAATTTTGGACTACTCGTTGGCAAGTAGTTTTTTTCTTGGAGTTAGGCCATTTTGTTGCTCTCTTCTTTGTATGTTGGACTTTTGAGCTTCTCAAAGGTCCGTTGGGTGTTTGTGTGAAGAAATTTGTAGAACCTATTTTGTTAATGTAAAGTTGGCTTGCATTGTGTATAAATTCGAAAATTTGGTGAAGAAAGTGGAACTAGTTGTTGATCCCATTAGTGGGTTAGGATAAGTCTTTTGTAATATTTTGGACTTTCTTATTAGAGTGATATCAGCAGTAACCCATTTTGTTTTCTTTGTGAATTCATTTTGTATTTTCATAAAATACCCTTAGTGTTTTTTGTCAAATTGGGTCTTTTAGGGCCTTTAGCATATTATGGCTCTCTTAGGTTTTTTGGAATATTTGGTTGTTTTGTTATTAGGTTCTTTTGGGTTTGTGGAAAGTTCTCCAAATTTGTATTGGGTTTAAACGTATAGTTGAAGGTGGAGTTATGGACTTTTGTAAAAATACTCTTATAGTTACGAACGCTTGCAGATCCAGTAGTTTGTATATTTTGTAGGGTTCTACCGTTATAAATGCTGATCTAGTGAACAAGTTCAAGTGTCCCTTGAACTTGGTTTGTTCTTCCAATTGCTAAATTGACCCATTGAGACTTGGGATAATTTCACAAACCTCCCCTGAGGTTTATGCTAATATCACTTAGTATCCCTAAACTTTAAAAAATGTCACTTACCTCCCCTAATTCCAATTTTGTTGTAACATTTTCAGCCCAAATGCGTAAAAAATACTAATTTAAGGGGAGAGAGAATACTTTCATTCCAATTTTACCCTTGCTAACAAAATTTTAACTTATTAAAATAGTTGGAAAAAAAGGAAAAGAAAAATTAGATAGGTGTAAATATAATTATTAACGAATAACATTGGGTTGTAACTTAATGTTATAAATATAAAAATATATTTTTCCAATTTATAAATTTCTAATTTACTAAACAAAATACCAACATTTTTCTTAGAATATGTAGTATTTTTCTACGTGTTTTATATTTGTGTTCAAAGCGACAAGCATTTGAATACGCTCATACATATATTTTCAAAAATAAATTGATTAAAAGAACTATGATCAAAAGTTCATTTTAATTTTTCTTAGCATTCGTAATTTCTCAAATAAAATATCAAATTTTTTATTAAAATATAGTGCTTTTTAAGTGTTCCAACTTTTTTAAATCGATGCACACAAAAACATTACATGCATATACATTTTTGCAAATAAATTTACAAAAAAAAAAAAAAATCGAGCGACATACGTTTTATATTTTTCATTTCAAATTTGTGATTTCCTAAACAAAATATACCAAGTTCATTTATTTATTACATTACATGGTGTATTTTTACATATGATACAAACAACCACGTTAAAGTGTGCACATATTTTCTTAAATTAGTTAACAAAATTTTTTATTGTTTCTAACTTTTTTTTATTCAAGAGTTTGTGATTCCCTAAAAAAGTAAGAATTATATTTATTCTATTATAATATATGGTATGTTTCTTTGTATTTATATTTTTGTTCAATGAGACAAACACAAAACACATTAATTAGTGTGCACATATTATTATAATAATAAGTTGAACAAAAAATTTATTTGGAATTTAAGGAGTATTAAGTGAAATTGTTAAAAAACCTTAGAAGAGATTTTTGAAACTACCCATTTTATAATATGGCTAATGTAATGAAGGTATAAATATCTTTTCATGCTATTTGGTACTAAAGATGAAACCAACTTACAATAGAGAGGAGGTATGTGCATATATTTTTAAAGTTCAGAGGTACTAAGTGATATTAGCATAAATCTCGAAAGAGATTTATGAAATTATCCCTTAAGACTTTTCCGGAGAAGGTGGAAAAAATTTGTCATTGTAAAATTAATGATTTGTTTGTGTTATGTGCAAAAACTAAGGTGGAGATTTATTGGTATCAATTGTTGTGGGAAGTGAATAGTTTTTTCACCTGCCACAAGCAACCAATGAAGCCATCATCAAATTCAAATTCGTCATGAGATGGCCTGCCCATGCTCCATTTTTTTCTGGCAAAATAATTGATTCCATTTGAAGGCTCTTGATAATTTTGCCTATAAATACATAGCAGATGAAGTGTTTTCGATGAGCCAAACATTTTGCTCTAATGGAGAGTTTTAGTCTTCTTTGTAAACTCTTTGTTTTAGTATATCTTATTTTGAAATATTTAGATATTTAATTTGAGGTTTGTTTAGTTTTGTGGAGGTCTCTCCAATTTGTATTACTCTTATTGAGTTTAGTGAAATTCTTCACTTTCACTCATAAACGTAGGTCGATTTGACCGAACCACATAAATTTATGTGTCCCTTTTGTTACTATATTTCTATTTATTTCTATTCATTATCTTTGTTAAATGCTTGTTAAGAAATTTTGTGAATTCTCGAACCTTCGATCCTGACAGAAATAAAAACAATATCAACAAATATTTACTAGGATTTAGAATCCCAAAGTTTTACTAGGTAGTTTTTAAAAATAATTATAATTTTAAATAAAATAATCTTTCATAGTCAAGTAAATTGATTGAGTTCCACTTAAACTTCAGTTACAAAAAAAATAAAAAAACAAAAACTCAACAAACATGAAGTGATCAAACCAAACTTGACAACATATTTATACACCCAATATTTGCGACTAACAGCCATTAATAGAACACACTCATCGTATGTTCTCTAATATGTCATTGAGAGAATTTGCTAAAGATCACCTAGTCGATCAATCAAGAGACTCCAAGTATGATAAGACGATAACAGCCAAAGCCACAGAAGAAAATTTTTACTTGCCGGAAGGCATTGTCCATCATATAATGTGTTACCTAAATCCAAAAGAAAAGGCCCGAGTTGCTATTTATCCAAAGAATGGTTAAGTGCATGAAAACTGAAACCTAAATTGAAGTTTGATGATCAATACTTTGAAAAGAATAATCATCTATGTTATCCCTGCATGGTTCCGAAGAACTGCCTGAATTGTAAGGTAGGTGATGATGCCTAAAAAATATTACTAGTAGCTCGCTGACACACGGTCAGTAGGTCAAAGCCATCAAACATACAAGAGGATATTTTGGAGATTTTTATTTAAAATCAAGCCATGAAGATAATTCAATATATTCAAGGCCCTCATGGATCCAACAATTATTCCCAAACCCATGAAATATTCAAACCCTAGAAGAGTATAAGTAGAAATTTGGATCTTAAACAAAAGGATTCTAAATTTCAGTCACTCTACTCTACACTCTACAAATTCAAGATCCCATTTATATACTCTCAATTTTTTTCCTGTCACCAATTCTAACTTGAGCATCGGAGCTTTTCCCGGGGGACATAGCCCCCTTTTTTGTTTTGCAAAAATCAAAGTCGGAGGTAATACTTTATTATATATGATATGCCGCTCTTGTTCTGGTTGTAGGTTTTCTAGAACGTGGGTACAAGCGTGCGATTTACCATAGCGTTGGAGGATTTGGACTATAAAAACTCAGACTTTTATTTTACACTGTGGTACTAATTTTTTCTAACAACAACATTTGGCGACGTCTGTGAGAAACAAACAATAAGCCATCTTGTGTCTTTACCTATGGCTCCTAGCATGCGCAACACCCAGCGCCACAATCCAGATAAAGGGAAAGAGGTTATATCTCAATACCAGTCAAATCGATCAAATAGATTATTTGATCGATTAAAGGGGCAAGTTGGGGATCCCAGTCCCCAGACTAATGTTAGAGAGGCAGAAATACAATTTCTAAGGCAACAGAATGCCATGTTGAAGGAGTTACATGACTCATAAAACATCAGTATGAGCAACAAGATAGTAAAGGTGAAAGAGAATATTCGCATAATTCTGGTGGCAACCCCCGAGTTGTCCACTCTACACACCATAGACCCCCGAATAAGAAACACTCTCATGCAATTTATAGGGATAATCAAGGAAGAAGGAAAGTAACTCCAATCGGGTCCGCCCGACAAGAACATGAAGGCTAGTCCACCCGGCATGAGTCTGGAAGAGAAGTTTCCTCTATGCCAAGTGAAGCCAAACCAAGGATTCCAAGTGAGGAAGCCTCAGTAGCAAGGAAGAAGGGAATACCTCGTGAAAGGGAGCAAATTTTGGAATGTATACCCGAGCGAGAAGAATAGCTAAGAAGAAAGTTAGAAGATCTCCCAACTCGGGTAGAAAAGATGGATGACAATGAGGGGATGGCTGCAAGATTCAAGTACTCTTTACCATTCACTGATAAGATAATGCAAGGAGCTATGGAAGATATGTAAATCATGGCGTTCCAAAGTGGGGTTAAGCTCAAAAAATTCTCATTTGATCTTAATTTGAGGTTACCCTCTACCCTCAATGAACTTTTTTGTAGGGCCGAAGAATTCGCTCAAGCAAATGAAGGGGAAAGAAGAAAAAGAGAATCCGGGAGTGAAAGTAGGAAGATGAGGAAAGCAAATGGAGGAGTTAGTAGAGAGAAACCTCTAAAGAAGGCTAGTGTAAGGAATAGGTTATCCGTAACTGTTCCTCATATGAGGAATCCTGACCCTCCTAGAGTTTATACCCCACTTAATACACAACCTTCATGCATTTTGGCTATCATAGAGAAAGAACACTATGTCAATTGGTCTGGGCCTATGACGAGTGACCTAGAGCGGCACAACAAGAATAAATGGTACTATTTTCACAAAGATCATGGACATGAGACCAATGATTGTATCTCTCTCAAAAATTTGATTGAAGATTTAATAAGAAGGGGTTACTTTAAGCAATTCATCCAAGGGATGGATAGAGGAAGATCACCGCATCACCAATGCCAAGCACAAAACCCGGACAAAGAAGATCGAGGTCCACCTCGAGGAGAAAGAGTAACGGGGATGGAAAACTAAGGGAGAATCATCATTCATACTATCTCTGGGGGGCAACAAATGGTGATTCCACATCTTCACGCATGGCCTATGCTCGTTAGATTAACTTGGTCCAATATAGCTTGAAGAAACCTAGGTTGTGCCAAGACATAATATTCACTGCAAATGAGGCGGCTCAGGTGATTCACCCTCATAGCGATCCCTTGGTAGTGACCTTGCCCATTACAAATTGTTATGTAAGGAGGACTTTGACAGATAATGAAGTTCCACGGATATTCTTTTTTATAAAACTTTGAAACAAATGAAATTGGAGGAGAAAGACTTAAAACCTGTGACTTCGCCATTGGTTGGGTTTGTCGAAGAAGTGGTTGAACCTCTTGGATATATTATGCTCCCTGTCATGTTTGGTACACCCCCTCAAGATGTTCAACTCATGATTGATTTTGTAGTCTCCAAGGTCTCTTTGCCTTATAACATCATTATTGGCCGACCTATTATTGGGGCACTTGATGCTATCCCTTCATCCCATCACATGAAGATGAAATTCCCAATAGAGAATGAAGTGGGTGAGATAAAGGGAGATCAAGTCGCAGCAAGGCAGTTCTAGAGCTTCATTGAAGTTAAGGAATGAGGTTGTTCCTAGCTACCATGTACAACTCTTGAAAGAAAAAGAGGAACTCATCCCAAAGGGAGAACCTACCAAAGAACTTGAGAATGTGTTTTTAGATGAAACTGATCCTTGCAAAGTTGTGAAAGTGGAAAGTCCCTCCCGAGAGACATCAAGGAAGACCTTTTTTTTTGCTTAGGGAATTCAAAGATTTCTTTGCTTGGGATTCCTCGGACATGCCAGGAATTGACCCCGACGTCGCCATGCATTCCCTTGATATAGATCAGAGTTTTAAACTCATCATCCAAAAGAAAAAAAAATTGGAAAGGAAAGAAGCTAAGCAGTAGAGGTTTGGAAGTAGACAAGCTCTTGGATGCCAATATCATAGAAGAAATCCAATACCCCGAATGGCTAAGCAATGTAGTCATCGTGCCAAAACCAGGGGCTATGTAGAGGATGTGTGTGGACTTCACAAGCTTGAACAAGGCTTGCCCCAAATATTGCTATCCTACATCCCGCATAGACACCGTGGTAGACTCTACCTCCGAGTGTGAGGTTATATCTTTTTGGATGCATACAAAGGGTATTACCAAATCCTTTTGAATTGCAAGGATAAGGCAAAGACCACCTTCATCACTGACTCCAGCACTTATTGTTTTCGAGTAATGCCTTTTGGCTTGAAAAATGCGGAGCCATTTATCAAAGGATGGTGGATAGAATATTTGCCAATCAATTGGGCAGAAATATGAAAGTTTACATAGATGACATACTTGTCAAAAGTAAGTTGAAAGAAGATCATGTGGAGGACCTCTGGGAAACCTTCACTACTATAAGAAAGTTCAAAATGAGGCTAACAATACAAAAAAATGTGCTTTCGGAGTTTTCGGGGAAAAGTTTTTAGGTTTTATGGTAACTCAAAGAATGATTGAAGTTAACCCCGAAAAAATCAAAACCATTCAAGACATGAAACCTCCTAAGGGAATCAAGGAAATGCAAAGGCTTGCGGGGCAACTTGCCGCCTTAACTCGTTTCTTATCCAAGTTCAGAGATAGAAATTTGCCTTTCTTTAAAGCTTTAAGAAATTCTAAGAATTTTCAATGGACGGAGGAATGCCAAAAATCATTTGAGGAGTTGAAGGAATACTTGGCTTCTCTCCCACCCTAACTAAGCCCGAACCTGGAAAGACCCGCTGCTTATATTTGGCTTGTTCATCCGCGGTGGTGAGCGCCATTCTCATCAAAGAAGTAGATAAGGTCCAAAAGCCGGTATACTATGTAAGTAAAGTGCTAAGTGATCCGAAAATGCGGTATCCTACCATTGAAAGATTGGCTTTAGCCTTGGTGATGGCAGTGAGAAAACTCAAGGCCCTACTTCTTGAGTCATCCAATTGTAGTTCTTACCAATTACCAACTCATGTCCGTCCTCTTAAAGCCCGAAGTCTATGGGAGGTTGGTAAAATGGAAAATTGAGCTAAGTGAGTATGACATCCATTTCCAACCAAGGACGGCAATCAAAGCACAAGCTTTAGCCGATTTTATTTTGGAAGGGATGGAAGTGGATAACTTTGAAGATCCAAAAAAGGAGAAAATTCAAGAGGTGGCTACCCTCTCCGGGGGCAAATCATAGACTCACCCCTATGAAAAATACATGTGGATGGAGCAAGCAATACCGAAGGGTATGGCACGGGTATTGTTCTTACCCCTCTAGAGGGATTCAAGACAAGTTACACCTTAAAGTTTGAATTTCAAACGAGTAACAATGAAGCCGAGTTTGAAGCCTTAGTCTCCGGACATAGACTAACTAGAGAATTGAAGATTAAAAACTTGTTGGAGAATATGGATTCAAACCTTGTGGTTCAACAAGTCAAAGGCTTAGAGAGTATGAAGCAAGGGATCCATCCCTACAATTTTGTTTAAGTAAGGTGAAGGACTTGATCTCACACTTTGAAAATTTTGACATAGTCTATGTGAGTCGAGATGAAAACAAGGAAGCGGACGCCCTATCAAAAATTGCAAGCTCAGTGCATTCTAATGTGTTGAAAAAAGTGTTCTTGGAGGTTCTAAAGGAAAGAAGTATAGACCACAAAAAGGTCATGAATATCGGCTGCATTCCAAATTGGATGACCCTAATCATTCGATACTTGAAAGAAGAAAAATTGCCCAATGATAACATCGAGGCACAAAGGGTAGAAAGAAGGTCGGCCAAGTACTCTCATTGATGGAACTTTGTATCGAAGGTCTTATTCGATGCCTTATCTTCGATGTTTAAATCCAAGTGAAGCTCAATATACTTTAGCCAAAATATACGAGGGGATTTGCCGACACCATGTTGGAGGAAGAGCTCTAGCTCAAAAGGTACAAAAGTAAGGTTATTATTCGCCCAGAAAAATGTTAGAAGATGCCATGAATTATTTGCAAAAATGTGATAAGTGCCAATTTCACTCCAATCAACCTTGCCATCCAACCGAACAACTTACTCCAATTCTTACTCCTTGGCCCTTTGCTCAGTGAGGCATAGATATCTTGGGTCCTTTTCAAATAGCTCCGGCAAAAAAGATGTTTGTGGTGGTAACCATTGACTATTTTACTTGGGTGGAGGCCGAAGCCTTAGTGAGCATTACTCTTCAACAAATCATATAATTCTTTTAGAAGAATGTTATATGTCACTTCTAAATACCCAAAACACTTACTTCGGACAACGTTAGCAATTTCAAAAAGCAACCTTCAAAAAGTTTTGCCAAGACTTGGGCATAGAATAATGTTTCTCCTCAGTGAGCCATCCTCAAAGCAATGGTTTGGTTGAAGTGACTAACCGCACCATTCTTGAAGGCATTAAGAAGAGGCTTGATGATGCTAAGGGAAAACGAGTTGAAGAGCTCCCAAATATTCTTTTGTTGTCATACTGCACCACATACAAAAAATGCTACCAAAGATACTCCTTTCAATCTCACTTATGGAACCAAAGCACTTATACTTGTGAAATTGGTATGTTGGATTTTCGTGTTTACAACTTCAACTTGGAGAAAAATGAAGAAGGTTGAGATCTAACCTTGACTTACTTGAGGAGGAAAGGGATAAAACGTATTTCAAAATGTAAGAAGACAAGCAAAGGATTGCTCGCTACTACAACAAGGTAGGAGATTCCGAGTAGGAGATTGGGTTACAAGAAAGGCAGAGGTGAGCCAATCCCAAGATTGTGGAAAGCTCTCGCCAAATTGAGAAGGTCCTTACGAGGTAGTTGAAGCATACTCTAATGGTGCCTACAAGTTGAAGACCAAGGATGGAAAGCTCGTGCCTCGCACTTGGAATACCCAAAACTTGAAAAAGTTCTATTTTTAAACTTTTCTTTTACTTTGCCTATGTTTTTTGAAATTCCCTAAGCCAAGCGACACGGGCCTTCTAAGGTGAAACAAGCTTGTGCAACTTGTAAATATTTTCTTTTTCTATTATTGGAAATTTCTAACTCTTTTGCCTACGTTATGGTTCAATATTTTGTTTAAAAAAGCAATCTAACCTTCCACCCGACTTTCAAGTACAAAATATCCTCCGGGATACCATAACTCTTCGGGGTCACTTACTCCCTCCGGGATATCATGACTCTCCGGGGTCACTTATTCTCTCCAGGGAATATTCTTCATGATACCACAACTCTCCAGGGTCACTTATTCCCTCTAGGGAACATCCTTCATGATACCACAACTCTCTGGGGTCACTTATTCCCTCCGGGGAACAAAATTAAAGACCACTCTCCGGAGTCGACATAATCCTTCCGAGGGCAAAAATGAACTTATCCTTGGATAAGTAGTTCCTTGGTTAAGTAGGCTCAAAAGAGTGACCACAGCCCTTCCGAGGGCGAGAAGAAAATTTTTCCTATGAGATTTGTACCTAAGGTAACTTTAATGATCAACACCAAGGTTTTACTTAGGAGATTTATGTCTAGGATGATCCCTCTGGGGCCAAAAATAAACTTATTCTTGGAGAAGTAGTTCCTTGGTTAAGTAGGCTCAAAAGAGCGACTATAGCCCTTCTGGGGGCAAGAAGAAAAATTTTCCTAGGAGATTTATGCCTAAGGTAATCTTAGTACCAACACTAAGGTTTTACTTAGGAGATTTGTACCTTGGACGCCCCTCCGGGGGTGAAAATAAGCTTATCCTTGGAAAAGGAGTTTGTCGGTTAAGTATATTATTAAAGTCTTTCCAAGGGGTAGAGTAAAATTTTCCCTAGGAGATTTGTGCCTAAGAAATCCTTAGTAACAACATTAAATCTTTACTTGGGAGATTTGTGCCTAGAATGACCCTTCCGGGGTCAAAAATAAACTTCTCCTTGAAGACATAGTTCCTTGATTAAGTATGCCACCATAGTCCTACTGGGAGCGATGATAAATTTTTCATATAAGAATTACGCCTAATAGTAACTTTGGTTCGGTGTAAAAGCCATGATTTACCCTCCGAAGGCGAGAAACTTATTTACTTAAGCGTAATGATGAAAGCTCAACCTCACAAATTTAGTCACTTCAAAAAATATTCAAGTGTCTAAGGGAGGGCAAAGGCGCATGTGGAAATGCTTGAAGAAAAATAAAAGTACAAACTATCGAAAAAAAGCCACGATATCATATAAATAAAGGAAAAGCATAACTTAAGTGGTGTTGGAACAAGGGAAGGCCCCAACTCAAAGCCAAACAACAAATGCAAGTGAAGTAATAAGGAAAATAAGTAACATAATACTAACCGAAGATGGAGCCTGTACATATAAGAGACCCAACCTCTAAGCTCCAAAAAGGTAAAATAGCTAAGCAAAATGCTAAACTAAGCTGCTCCATCCTCAGGGGAAACCCCCAAAGAACTAGGGTGAAGAGGGATAGAAGGACTAGGCCTTGAAGCAAGTCTTCAATATCCAAACTTGGATACTTCTTCTTCACATAGGACAAGGCCCGATCATAACTCTCATCGAAATACCCCATGCTACAATCTTCTACCAAATTCTCAAACTCGAGGCTAGTGCGATAGTCTACCAAATGCTTTTCCGTGTGATCCTGGTAGTCTTGAGAATGAAGAAACTCCAAGATAGTGGAATCTCTACTCTTCTTTTCTGTGGATTTAAGCTCCTCCTGGTGCAACATGCAAAGCTTCTTCATCTCACTCTTATGAGATACTTGAATCTCATTAATCTCATTTTTATGAGAAACTTGAAGTTCTTGGTTCTCTTTCCTCAATTTGGCGATCTCTTAGAGGTTCCCTTAATTATGTTTAGATGCGGCGCACATGGCTTGGAAGTGTGTTTCTTTTGCTTCTTCTTATTTTTTAAGCTTAGCCTCCAAAGTCGAAATTTGAGAAAGATGATATTCCTGAGTTTTGTTCAAGTGGTCGTAAAGATCGTCAATCTAAAGACCATGAGAAAAAAACATGTTATACATAAGTCATAATCAAAAAATACTTAGTCAATTTTACGAAAAGAATGAGGAGCAATTTACTTGAGCAATATGATGAAACATGATGTCGGCATCGGCGATACAAGTAGAGCTCCAAGATTTGCCGACTCTCTTCCTCAGTGACTTGGGCAATGCTAGTGCCTCCACCAAATGGTGACTCACTTCTTTCAAAGAGGAATCCTCATAGACCTCCCAAGAAGGAATATAGATCATGCGGGATGAAGCAGAGCCCTCAACCCGAGGGGTAGCTTGTTCTTGAGGCAGATATGAATCAAGAACTAGTAGGGTTGAAAGTTCTTGAGTAGAAGCCTCAACTTGAGCTAAAGGTGTCGAAGTATCCTCTTTGGAAGGCATTGCTTTCTTTTTAGATGAAGATGGCGCAAGAGCTTTTTGTGCCGTCCTCTTTGGCCCTAAGATCTCAAAGGTAGATTTCTTAGGAGTTTGAGATGAACTTTCATGCCTTGCTTGGCTCCTCTTCAAAGCGCGCTCACAAGGTATCTAGTATCTTTCAAAGCATCCATTACAAGATCAAGAAGAACAAGTTAAGCTCAAGTTGAATATCAATACAAGATGAAGATGAATAAAAATATGTTCAAAAAATGCTAAGTAAAATGCATGTGCATAGCAACCTAGAGAGACAAGAGAATCGAGGTCGGCTGGACTCAATCCCGCTGACACCAACACTTGTTCATTAACCACTTTTTGCCAAGTAAGTGGTTCAGCCTTTATAAGCATAGTAAGATTTCTACTCTCGCACCCACTAAGAGGAGAAAGGTTGTTGATCTTTGAAACCTTTAAATTATAGCTCCAAGTGGGAAAAATTTCTATTCGGACAACCTTTGGATCAAGAAGTAATGACTTTTCCAATCAACTAGCTTAGGGTAAGCTTCTTCGGCCAACTTTTTGTTAGACCGCCAACTAAACGTATACCCCACTCGGCTCAGCGTGTGATACATCCCAAGGACTTGATGGTGATCAATTGTCCACAAAGGCTCGATATAGGCTAGCACGGAATCCGCACTTCAAGTTCCACAAGGTCCAATTACGAGATCAAAAGCTAAGAACCTCAATGAAGCTATGTTGGGCTTAGTTGAAGTTGTTGAAGATCAAGAAGAGCTCACAAACCTTTTGGAGATGAAGTCCACTAAAGAGTCTAAGATGTTCTTAGTAATGGACGTCCAAGTCATTGAAGATCAAGCCTAGGATGAGACATGAAGGGCCGAAAATTAGCCTCATTATTTCGGCCATGGAATATTCTTTTTATTTAGATGTCTAGTCTTTTATTTTGAGCCCAATTGTTTTAAGTGTTAGTGTGTTTAATTGGGCTGGTTTCAAGACGTAATTATTTGTTTTTTGGGCCATGTATTTTGGCCATTAGTTAAGTGTACAAGAATTGGGTTTAAAAGCTAATGGGCTGTAAGATCCAGCCCAACTATTAAAACTAACTATCCCACATTGAATAATTTAGTCCTAGAATCCTCCACCCTCAACTATAAATAGAGGGGTCTTGTACTAGTGCTCATCTAGATCTCACAATTGAGAAATGAATTTTGGCAATAAGATTTCAGTTTTTCTTTTTCCTCTCATACAAGTGAATTAGAATTTTAGATTCTCTTTAGTCTTGTCTAGACTAGGAATCTAGTTGGGGCTTCAAGATTGAGCACTTGAGGTTATAACCAACACTAGGTATTGATTTTCTGCCAATTAGGCTTTGGATCAATTCCTTGCTCATAGTTAAAAGATTGCCTTGTGACTAATCAAGGAGGTCTATTAACAACTACCTTTCGTTTGTGCATATAAACCCACGTTTGTGACCAAGTTCTACATACCCTGGGCATCAACCCGCATCAGCGTGAGTCAAAAAAACTCCTTAAAGATGTCTATTGAAAGTTTTAGCCCAAGAGTGGCACAAGTGATCAAATATGCATTGCTGTTGCAAATGGATTTGGCGTGCAATTGTCCAAACCCAACTTGATAATGCTCCAACACCTTGTGAAAAAATAATGGTAATGGGAATCTCAATCCCACTTCTAGTTGAGGTGCCAAGTACACGGACATATATCCGGAAGAGTTTATGCAAGCTCTATGGTCGAGAGGAGGAACCTTCACCTTGTAAAAATTAGGAATGTAATACTTCTCCATCCATTTCCTAATCAACTCCAAATTAACAATCGAAGGAGACAATTGAGAGTATACATACTCGGGGTCATTAATATATCTCGTAACTTTCTTTTCTCTTTCGTGCTTGGGAGAAGCTTTGATCTTTTTCCTATTAGTTGGTGAAAGAGAGATCACAACTTTTTCACTAGAGGACTCATGCTCTTCAAGAGATAATTCTTCCTCAATATTTTTTTTCTCGCTCAAGGTGATGCTCTCTAGCCCAATGCACTTCAGGATGTCCCGATGACACAATTGTAGATAGATTGGTAGTTCTACATATATTCACTCTCACCTTGGAAGATGAAGCGCCACCAATCAAGAGTCTACCCACATACATGCTTTGCAAAATTTTCTTGGTTTTGATCTCATATCAAGGTCATTTTAACTCTGAAGAAAATCCAAGTCTAAAAGTTCGCGCAACGGGCTAACCACTTTATTCGGGATCTCACCCAACTCACCTAGAACATGCTCAAGTATGTTCAACACCTCAATTAGAGAGTATTCCCCACAACCATCATCCATATATGAGATATCACCCAACTCACCTAGAACATGCTCAAGTATGTTCAACACCTCAATCAGAGAGTATTCCTCCCCACAACCATCATCCATATTTGAGATATCGCATGACTCATCAACAACTTGTTCTTGTATGCACATGGATCCTTTAGCGATATCTGTTCCTTGTGTACAATCAATTTCAACATCATTGGCAACCCCATGAGAAGTTAAGTGGTCCACAATAGCACCACCCCTCTCTTGTACTAACTTTGTGTTGAGGGATTTCACAACTAAAATTTGGTCACAAAGAGCAGTGAAATTAGCTCAAGTAGTTGCATTTTCTTCTTCACGAAAACCATCCAAAGTCGGCCATCATCAGGAACATATTCTAGAATGTTTTGATCTTTCATTTTTAGAGCAGTACTCCTGCATTTTCTTTGTCAAAAATTGCAGTAGCTGCTGCGTTTTCTTCCTCCGTAAACGCAGCTACAACTTCTTGGCAATAAGAAGACGTGACAACTTTTGGGTCTTTGAAGATGGAGAGTTGAGCTGCGAAATTATCATATGCAGCTGCAAGGTCCTTCCCATGGCCAAATTGAGCCTCAAACTCATCCCCTTGAGCCTTCCCTGCACATTCTTGGGAAGAAGCAGTGTCAATGACAAGCTTATGAATAGTGGCGACGTGACAACATTCTCCCGAGCAGCAGTGATACCAAGGGCGAACTTCATGGAAGCTGTAGCTCCAATTTTGCAATCATTATGCACATTTGTAGGAGTAGTTTGAGCTGTCAACAGCTCCAACTTTGCAGGAGTGGAAGACATATAAGCAGCAATAGGAGCAACAACATTTTTTTGAGTAGCGAATATCACGTCTTCTTCACCCATACAAGCTACTCCACATTGCTGCATTTTTGCTCCCTTGGTGAGTAGCTGTGGCTATGTCTTGATCTTGTATGTCCCTTTATTAATCACAGATTCCATCACCTCACTCTTTATCTTTTCACTCTTGTCCTCTCTTTTTTTTTCTTTTCGTTCATTCTTCCTTCTCCTTTTTTCTTCTTTATCCATCTCAGTCTTCATAAGCAATTTCCTAGCCCTAAATTCCTACTTCACAAGTCAAATAATCTTCAAATCCATGATGGCACTAACGGGTTATGAGCTATTAGCTTCATTTTATAATCCTATGATCACGTGCGATCCATATACATTTCCAAATTATGGAATCTTCAAGCCAAAAACCACGTATATCATTGGGGTGTTAATTTACTCCACCAAAGTTTTTGGAAACAAGGAAATATTAAAATTGAAAAATGCACACAATGTTTTTAACAGAATGTCAAAGAGAAAAAGAAGAGAGAGAAAGTAAAATAAGTACAAGTATGTACTTACTTCATTCAAGACTTGGTTGAAAAATGCAAGATAATATTGAAATCTTGTATGTAGGTTTGGATCTTAGGTTTAATGTGCAAGAGTGAAATGTTGGAGTTTGGGTGTAGAGAGATAAGGGTGGAATGTTTAAGGTGAAATGTAAAATATAAAGCATGGGGGTAAGGGTGGAGTGTTAAGTGATGAGTGTAGGGGCAAGGAAGGAGTGTTGAGTATTGAAAGCTAAAGGTGGAATGTTAAGGGTTGAGCGATGGGTTGAGGGTAGGGTTTTGGCACAAGGGTGGAGTGTTGGATTGAGAGTGGAGTGTTGGGTTTTGGCGTAAGGGTGAAGTGTTAAGGATTGAGAGTGGAGTGTTGAGGGTTGAGGATAGAGTGTTGGGTGTTGGCGTAAAGGTGGTGCTTTAAGCAAAAATAATTATTTTGAAATATTAAATACAAGTATCACCAAACTCAAAATTAGCAAATGAGTATCACTACTCAATTTATGGAGGAGGTGTGCAAGTACTAAAGGGGTTGGGGGCAAAATAATCTTTCTTCCCAAGAATGAATTCAATTTTTTAATTTTTTGTTGCGGCCAAAATCTTATTAACTCTGGTTAAACCCTCATTGGCTCTGGCTAAAATATGTTTTCGACTCCATTCAAGATGCAAGTCAGAGATTATTGTACTACTCTCTACCCGTGCCCGTGCAAACTCGACTTGAGAGTGAGGAGCAAATGATGATGCATAAAAATATTATCTAGTAGCTCACAGACACGTGGCCTGTAGGTCAAAGCCGTCAAACATACAAGAGGATATTTTGGAGATTTTTATTTAAAATCAAAGCATGAAGATATTCAATATATTCAAAACTCTCATGGGCCCAACAATTATTCCTAAACCCATGAACTATTCAAACCCATCTTGGAATAGTATAAATATTAATTTGGAAGGTAAAAAAAACGATTCTAAATTTCATTCACTCTACTCTACACTCTACAAATTCAAGCTCCCATTTTACTCTCAATTTTCTTCCTATCACTAATTCTAACTTGAGCGTCGGAGCTTCCCCTGGGGGACTTAGCCCAGCCGCTCTTGTTCTAATTGCAAGTTTCCTAGAACATAGATACACGCGCTTGATTTACCATAGCGTTGGAGGATTTGGACTATAAAGATTAAAACTTTTATTTTACACTGTGGTGCTAATTTTTTCTAACATCAACAGAAGGTAAACAAAAGTTCCAGAATTTTGTGAATAGCACTTTGCTAAGATACCAAAAAAGGTATAGACATATACACGAGTTGCATGTTGATGTGACCTTTAGAGGTGAAGATTATTTGGCTCCAGTTCTTGATGGATGGCTTGGGATAGCTGTAGAAAAACGAGTGAAAGTGATCAAACTAGATATGAAAGCATACGAACATAGGTACGTGGTGTCTAAAAGCATCTTGAAAGCAAAATCATTAACAAATTTATCTCTTAATATGTGATGTTTTCAGGAGAAGTTCAATGGAAAATTAATGTGTACTAATCTGTCTCTTTACATCTCGTTGATGTTTACCATTGGGGACGAGATGTTTCATGCCTTCATCTCGGGTTGTCCATTGATTAATGATTTGTTGATTGATAGTTGCTCAGGCTTAAAACCAATCAAGGTGGTCAATCTAAGTAGTCTTAAAGAGTTTTGTCTATATGATATTTACGACGAGATTAAGACCCTCCAAGTTGATGCACCAAGTCTTCAAAGTATGGAGTTGGCCTGTATTAATGATAAAAGTTGTCTTCAAAAAGTGTCTGAATCCCATAAGTTGAAAGAATTAACTCTGAGAGATTTTTCTATGAGTGATACATTCTTTCATAACTTAATCAATAAATTCCCACATCTTGAGAGTCTTACCGTAGGGTTGAGAGAATCAGTTTAAGGAGCAAGACTCTTAAGCAGATAAGTTTGGTCTTAAGTGAGAGCGAGATGTCAATGGAAGTGGATGTAGAGCTTGACGTTCCAAACTTGATTAAACTTCACTATGGTGGTAATGCCTTTCTGCAGCATTTATCTTTTAGAGGTATTTTGTCAAAGCAATTTGTACCTCGTTATATATCTATAGACTCCGTCTGGTCATGTATTGATGCCTCATGGTTTCTGAAATTTAATGGAATTATATCCAATTTAAGCCCATCAAAAGCTTTACTCTGCATTGGGATAGGAGAGGAATCTATGGGTGATGTTCTGAATTTTGCTGCTGATGCAATTAAAGTTGGGGAACTGGAATTGGATGTAGACGCGAGATCATCAACAAGAAGCAAATGTAGTTCAAATTTTATTGACAATTTATTTTCATATTTTGTTGACGGTTTATATTGGGCTTGTCATCCTAAAACTATAGTCCAGAATTGGTACACTAAACTGTGCGCAAATTCCTCCTATGGTACTGGCTTCACAAAGTTCCTAAACAAGAAGCTCATTAGGGAGAGAAGAAATGATGAGGATCTCTACAATTTGCCTGATGGTACAGTTAAGTTTTGGGAGCATGATATAAAGAAGGTGGAATTTGAGATCTATGATAAGAATGGACAACAGTTCTGTCAGCAAGAGCCTTTGGATTGGAATGCTGTGCCAAAGGCATCAAAGATTCTCTTTAAATTAGAATGGCAGCTGGTAAATTCGAGTTCAACTCCAAGGAAATTAGATGGAGAGTCAGATGCCTTGAATCCTCAACTTTCATTGGAAAATTAAGCTTAAATTATATGTTCTAGAACCCTGCTTGAAAGTCTTCAAACTTAGTTGGAGTATTTGTTCATTTGCTTCTTGTAAATGGTACTTTGTATCCTGTCTTACTTCCCCTGCTATAATGTGTTTTTGATTAATTTCTTTTTCTTGAAGTGTTATAATTCCGACACCCTCTCAAATTAAACTTGTTTCATTGTTATGATCATTCAATTTTATTAGTGATTCTTTTTTCCAAGTATCACAACTGGTAGTATTTACACATGGTTACAAAGGTCAAAATACATTTGCATAAGCTATCTAATCTGAACAGCTACATTTTCACCAAGGACATCGAGTAATTATTTAAAACACTAATTCTCTTTGACCCTTCTGCTCCCTTCCAATGCATGTAATTTGTAAGATTAATTAGTGAATTAGGAAACTACGGTTGTACATAAGTTTTCATTTTTGAGCCTGCACGTGATTCGTGAATCAACATGTAATTTGTAGAGTTGCCTAATAAATTAGATAACTATGATTCCACACTAGGTCTCATTTTTGAGCCTCCACACATGGTACACAGCACAGCACAGCACAGCACAGCACAGGGTAGTGTTATAAATGAACCGAACTGCTCGCGAGTAATTTGCGAGCAGTTTGGTCAAAAACTCATTCGAACTTAAGTTGATTGAGTTCGAGTCAAGCTCGAAACTCTTGACTAACCAATCTCGAACATACGTATATTTTGCTTGAATGCTCGTCAAACCTTTCAAGTACTATATAATTTTTTTTAATTTTTTATTTTATGTAAAATTATTAAAATATCTATACTCTTTAGAAAAATTACACCTTTTACCTATGAAAAAGTAGAAACTACTTGAGTTCAAACTCGAATTTGAGCTCATTTTATTTATTTTCAAGCGAGTTCGAATCAAGCTCAAGTTTCGTCTAATTTTTCGAGATCGAACTCGAGTTCAGATTTTAAAACTCGTTCAACCCTGAGCTCATCACAAAGAAATTCGAATTCAAATTCGAGTAATGCAATAGTCGTGCGCAATTCAACTCGTTTACACCCCTAACACAGGAATAGTATTTTTTGCCACACACTAGCCTGTAAGCAGTAAAACATCCAATGTAGACAAAGCACTGGGATTGTATTTAGTATATGTTCTATTAAACCCCTTTTCCAATCATCCTTACGGGACAATCAAAATACAATAGATTACCCAGAGAAATAGGTAAAAGAAATTTTCATCCAAGATTTAATAGCTGGTCCATTCTCAGCCTTGGTAAAGTCCATTTTGTTGCAATAGGAATGAACAAGAACAAATAAGTTTTAGCTAATGTAATAAAAATACCGATTATTGTTCCAATGATCTAGAGACTTGACCCGTTTTGTTTTTGTCAAAAATCTTAGGAACAAATATGTACGGAATAGAAAGATTTCACCCTCCCAAGAAAAGAACTGTTACAAATAATGAAGAAACTAGTAGATTTAGATACGAGGTAAAATAAACCAAATTTGATACTAGAATATTCAATTTGATAACCTGCTACTAATTCTCATCAGATTATATAGACATTTCAGTTTTAATTTAGTTTTATTCATCAATATTTGGCAAACGCTTCGAATTAGTTTTTTTTTATTTATTATTATTAGATAAAAGCTCAAGAGGAGGGGGATTACCCCTCGCAGCTTAGAGTGATACTTGATGGCTAACCATACATGAAATTGAGAGCAGTGAAAGTCAAATATGAAAATAATTAGAATAAACACAAGTTAAATCTTCAGATGTAGATACAAGAAATGTATATTAGAAAGTAAATGTTACAAGAAAACAAAATTACACTTTTTGTCTTATTAAAGTTGTTATTATATGATTTTTTTAATTAATGTATCAAATTTTCATAGCTCAATTACGTAGATTTTTTAAACTTTTAGTTTATATGTGTTAATATTTAATATAAATTTCATTTTTCATGAAGAAATTTTATTAAAAATCAAATAAATATACATGAATTATTTATTACAAAATTATACTATTTGACCCAAAAAGTCAAAGTATGACAAACAAATTATAGATTGTCAATACTTGATTCTCAATTATAAACGTTAATTAGTTAAGTAGTGACTGAATCTTAAAAATACCTACTTTCTTGTATTTGTCAATAAAAGCTTTCAAGGAGAACTTCTTAAGAGGTAACTCTTGTTTCATCCATCAAAAGTACTAACAACTTACCTGAAAAAAATAACAATTACTACTCTAAAAATGATTTGAACAGGTCTTTAGAACTATACAAAATATGACAAACAAATTATAGATTGTCAATACTTGATTCTCAATTATAAACGTTAATTAGTTAAGTAGTGACTGAATCTTAAAAGATACCTACTTTCTTGTATTTGTTAATAAAAGCTTTCAAGGAGAACTTCTTAAGAGGTAACTCTTGTTTCGTCCATCAAAAGTACTAACAACTTACCTGAAAAAAATAACAATTACTACTCTAAAAATGATTTGAACAGGTCTTTAGAACTATACAAAAATTTAACCAAATAATTCCAACATGACCAATTCTGTTTCATGAGGTTCAAGGCTTCTGATTCTCGAGTCTTCCTAGGAGTGGAATTCATATCCCATTCCAATTTAAAGTGAATCTCCGATGTATAATGCGATATCCTTTTCCATTCCAAAGGCTTTTGTTGACCGTACACTTTTCCATTTCCGTCATAGATTTCAAATTCCACCTGTTTTAGATCAGGCTGCCAAAACTTAGGCCTAGAGAAGAACCTCTGATTTCTTCTATCCTTAATGAGTTTCTTGTAAGAGAGTTCCATGAGCTATCTACTGTCCGAGAACATGCAAGGAAGGACTATAGTTTTAGGACGACAAGCCCAAAACAAACCATCAAGAAAATATGATTTAGCTCTTGTTGATGATTCTCCTTGTACAACCAATCTTACTTTCCCAACTTCAATAGGATGAGTAGCAAAATTTGGAATGTTTCCCATGTACTTGTAGCTCTCAGTCTTGAAATCACAAGCAAGGCTAAGTGTAACGTTTGATGGTCTCAAATTTGATACCAATTGATTTAAGTTGAGAAATGGTTCCTAGAGCTCCAAAAACAGTGTACATATACATCAGATTACAACATTGGCTAGGGAAAACACCTCTGAAAATTTGATGAACTTTATGAACACCATATTTAAATTTAATTGCATTTGGAGCATTAATCTCTACTTCTTTTTTCTCTCCAGATGAGGACAAGGAAATGTGCATCAAGGAGTGGCTGGTAAAATTGATACTTTCAGAGCCATAGTAACAATGAGTGATATTCAGAATTTCAAGATTCGGGAATTTCTTCGAGAAATTATTGACAAATGTATCAGTAAGGTGATTATATGTACGGATCAACAACAATATTTTCAAATATTCAAATATTCAGATGCATGTAATTCAAGAAAATGTGGTCCTTCCTTGACTTCAAAGTGTACACTTTCAAGAAATGGTGCATCAACTTCAATACTGATGCAATCAATACCACGTATATGAAGTTTTTTGAGGCTATTATGATTGACCACATAGCTTATAATCAACCCCTTACAATTGTCGATAACCAAATCATAAATCAAGGGACAACCTTTGATGAAGCGATCCAAAATGTCGTCATCAATGTCGATATTCACGAGACATAAATACCTTATATTATCACATAGTAGAAATAATCTTCCATTATTCACAAACTTGCATCCTTTAACATATAAATCTGTTAATGATTTAGCTTCGAAGATGGTATCGGGGACAATATATCCTTGATTATACAGATCGAGTTTGAGAACTTTCACACCTCTTTGAACAGCTATTTCAATCTGTTCATTAAGGAAATAAGATGATTCTTCATTCATCATCATCATAAAAGGTCATATGAATATTTAACTCCCGAATATGATTTTCTTGGTATCTCGTCAAAGTTTTTTCACATAATTCAAGAAATTTTGTTTACCTTACTTGCAAAGCAAGCAAGAAGAGCAGTAGCTGAACAATGGTAATAACTTTCGAAGCACTTATCGTTGAACTCCAGTATAGGGCATGTCTTCCAAGCATTCAACCATTCCTTTTATAAAACTCCGATCTGGGCTTTTTGTTTTGGATTCAGGTAAGAGAGTATATGATGGATCGATGCCTTCGGACAAGTAAAACGCTTCTTGTATGACTTTGGCTCGTTTCATTTTTTGAAACCCCTTAAACAATGTGTGGGAGGCATACGAAAACCTATATATGATGCATATTGAGTTTTAGAGTTCGAGTATTCTTTAATAACCAAACTAAGACTTTTAGATTATCCCTTGGCTTCAGGCTCACATCTCCATTTTCGCTCAATGATTTCTTGATTAACAATGTATTGTAAACATGATAGTAGTAATTATTAATGATAGAACGTGTTTGTTGTTAACTCGGCTTCTGGTTACTTTGGTTACTATCCTGTTTGTGTTTAAAGGCAAATCCCATGGTTTCCTGTAACCTGTAGGAGTCCACATCCATTCGATAAGAGTGAACCATTTGCTTTTAAAGGAAAAAGTAGGGTACATTACTAAGTTATCATGAATACCCATGTGCTATCGCATTCTGGAATATCCATACGTTTTAGGAATATACATTAAACTCTTGTGGTTAATTTATAAAAAATCATCACGGTTGAAGTACACCCGCTCCAAATGCGGGTACTTGGCAAAAAACGAACATTTTTTTCCAAAAAAAAATTAAAATAAAATAAAATAACTTACAATTTATGACCAAAATACCTCTATCCCTCCCAACCAGCCACCCTACTGGCATTCTAGAAAATCCGTATGTTTTGGAAATAACATTAAACCCATTTGATTATTGAGAAATTCTATAGTTTTTTTTAAAAAATTCATTTTCTCGATTTTAAAAATTTGTACAAGAAATCATTTCTCAAAATAAATAGTAGAATTTTTCCATAGTAATTTTATAAAAATCACCGTAATTGAAGTATACCCGCTCCAAATGCAGGTAGGTATTTAACGACAAACATCATTTTTTCAACCCAAAAAAATAACAATTTATGACCAAAATACCCTTATCCCACACCCTAGCACCCACCTCTTATCCCTATCCCGGGTGCCCTTATACCTTCCTAGGCCTAAGTTGTATAATAGACCCTGTCTCTTATATGGAATTTGGTGGCTATCTAAAACCCTCGGGTTGCCCCCACCAGTGGACTAACCGTTACCCCTACCTTGCCACCTACCAATCCCAACCCCCATCCCCTTATCTGATCTCTTATACCCATCCTAGATCCGTCATAAGAGCCACCCGACTAATTGGCTACCCCCACTCCTATCATGGGGGGGGGCCCCCACCCCTGATCCGCCATCCCCCTATCCCCTCCAACCTCTCCCCATTCTGTCACTCCCAGCCCCCACCACCAATCGGTTATCCCCACCCTATCCTGTCACCACCAACCCCACCCTTGATCTACCCCCACCAGTCCCACCCTCCCATATATCCTGCTCCTAAGACGCCACCTCCTAGTTCCAACCCCATCAACCATTTTTTATTTTTTGTATTTTATTCATTCGTTTCGATAGAAATGTATATTTTAAAGAGGAAAAGATACAAGGGGGTAGATTATTGTTTTTTGCGGCTAATGTCTCAAAAAGCATACAGTACCAGACACTAAATAGCTCAAAAGGACACAGGCAATATTGATCATAAATACAAATTACTTGGTTAAGAATGAGACGAGAAATCTATGCATATGGACAATTGATCCTCAAACATTGTTAAAAATTTTCAAGACTTGTACAATAAAAAAATGTGCATCCAATTGAACAAAAAAGAACCATCAGCAAAAGCCAGCTATTAATTTATATGCAGTTATTAAATTATATGCAGTTAAAACTAGGGATTTGTGTTGGTCTTGAGCCGTCAACCCGAAAAATTTGTTGAACTAATCTATTCTGAACCATAAAAATGAGGTATCCAAACCGATTAGTAAAATAGAGCCGAGTACTACCATTACCAGGTCGGGTTGCAAGTCAGAAAATTGTGACCCGCATGTCCTCGATTCGGCCCATATATAAGGGTAATTATGTAATTTTTCATATTATAACCTTAGATTAATATTTTTTTTCATCCCTTTTCCATTAATAGGGATATAAATGTAATTAATTGTCATTTTTAATTTTTTTAAAATTTTTTTGCACTAAAAAAATGTAATCTTGGACCAGATTGGATAGCCAATCATCCAACCCGCTTTGCCTGGCTACCCGATCTGTGCATGTGGACCGGCTACCAGGTTGCTTTTTTTCGATCCAATATAACCAGATCCGGTCAGGTAATATTGGATCGGATAATGTACCCTATCTATGAACACCCCTAGTTAAAACATAATGTTGAAAGAGAGATAGCTTAAATTTTCTCAATCCTGACAATAATTTTGTAATGCTACAAACAGAAATTAAGATCTAGTTCCCAGAATAACATGCAGGAAACTGAAGTTTTGACAGTAATGGAGGTTACACTGCTACAGTTCTCTGAAAATTGCCTGTCAAAAAAGTGGTGTCAACAACTTGGAGGGCTAAAGAAGCTAATGAATGTCAGTCTACCCGATGCCTCAGGCTAAATTCTCCGGCAAACACTTCAAGATTGGAATTTTCTCTTGTAAAAGATTCCAACAAGACCATGACAATGCTACATGTTGTCCATAACAATCCTTTAAGTCCATACCCTATAACAAAATGCAGAATTTGTGAACCTCAATAGAACTTAAATAGGTGTATGATAGAGAGATTCACCTGATGAAAATGTAGAATGAGGAAGTACATTGGGTTCCTAAGGAAATAGGTCTTAGAGTAACTAATCAGATTTTCCACCACCAGTTTTACTTAAAGAATGATGTAAACGGGTACCAATTAATGCTGTAGCTTCCCTACTGGAAGGCGATGCATTCTTGAGCCTTCCTTGAACTTAAACTAAAATTTGATCTAGTTCTTAGAAGGGCTTGCAAGAAATTATAGAGTGAACTCGTTTAGTGTCACCACTAGCCCGCATCTCTTTCATATTACTCCTCTTAATTTGCAGGAGATTCTACAGAGCATTTCAAAGGTAACCTATTATCCACTCTATATATAGAGTAGTATCACAGATCAAACAAAACATCTACCATTACAAGTGTTCATGTATTCACAAAGCAGTTTGAAGCTATTGCTTTTTGGTAATTTATGAGCAGAAATGAAGGGCTTATAAAACCTCAAAGTTGGATCATTAAATTCATTGTTAATGAGAAACTGCAATGTTGTTGGTTCTCAGATTTTATGTGGCCTAGATATTCAGAAACTCTAAACAGGAGACCAACAATGCAGGTAAACTGAATACCTTAACATTTTATTGTCATAATATATGATAGTAAAGTTTAAAGTAAAAGTCTAAACAATAAGTGTAGCATGATATCATCATGCTAGGTGAATGCATAATAGGTATGCAATATGCTTTACTGGTCCTACAAGAAGCATTACCAAACTAGTCTTACCACTAAACCTGAAGTAAGCAAAGGAGGGCTATTCAGTGAATGTTTCCCTTGCATGAAAACTTTTTTTCATAATGAGATCTCCCACCCTTCGAAACATTGTTCTCCTTCTGCGGTGGTTTCTATCACTATCTGAATCATCAAAATGATTGTTATCTAGACGATCTAAATCCTCTGGAACTAGTGTTTCATCATCATCTGTTGTCAAGGCAGAAGAAAACTCTCTCCGATGTTGAGATACTGACTTTGATACTGACTTTGGAGTTTGGGGCTCTGACCGTGGAGAATCAGTTGAACTATCAAATATGGATCCCTTAAGCGCCTCTGCCTTTTCAAGATCCTCATGACTGAGAGTTTGATCTGAATCTTCACTGTCATTCGTATACTTCAGTTCATCAATATTGAAGCTGAGATTCTTCCTCTCTAATTTATTTCCCTCTTCATTCTCTTCAACCTGTAAACTTTTTGACCTAAAAATCCCATCTTTGTCCTTGTTTCCAGTTTTAAGTTCTGTTGATGAAATAGAAAGCAGATGCTTTAACTCCTTAACATTCTCATGAGCTGCAACTTCACTGATCCTCAGTCGTTCATTTTCCTGAGTGAGAAAATAAACAGCTTCATCCTTTTCGGCTAGGCAATCCTTGAGCTGAGAATTTTCATCTCTAGCAAGGCCAGAAGCAGCTTTTGCTGCATTAGCTTCATTCATAGCCTGCTTAAGTATGTCTCTCAATTTGCAATTCTCCTCCCTAGCTGTTCTTGTCTTATGTTCAGCTGCTTTAAGGGATTCAGAAAGTATGAAATTCTCATGTTGAGAGACAGCCCTTTCCTCTTCAGCTCGTTTTATACAGCTAACGAATCCCATTTCTTTTCCATTCCATGCCAGAAGTGTTTCTTCAGCTTCAACCCTTAATCTATCAATTGCAGTGTTTCTATATAACTCTGCTTCTTTTTTGGCTTCATCCAGAAGCTTTTTGTACCTTTCCTCAGTGCTCCTCACCATCATTTTCAGTTGTTCTGCTTCTCCTTTCACTTGTTCTAATTGCAACTGTGTAATACTCACTTTCTCTTTCGCCTGATTGGCTTCTGTTGCAACTTCTTTTAGTGCCAATGCTAAATCATCCATTGCTTTCTTGCTCTGTTCTTCTGCCTGAATTGCCAATTTCAGTTCATTCTTGAGTAATCCCATCTCATCAAGTGAACTCTTAAATTCTGAGGAGGCAATTTGCTGATATTCTTGTGCATGAGACAAATTCTCCACAGCCAATTTTTGCTCAGACCTTGGGGCATCCACTGAAATAAAATCTTTTTTCTCTATTCTGTTAGGTCCATTAAGGTCACTCTTGTTTTGCTTGGTGGAAGCTTCAAATGACACGACCCTCTCGTTTAGAGCAGCAATTTCCAATTTCGATTCTTCAAGTTTAAATCTTAATCTGTTCAAGCTGTTTTGTCTGGGATGCTAAAGAATCAAGCATTAAACTTTTCTGATACACTTCCTCTCTGTACTTCATTCTCTAGTTCCTGAATCCTTTTCGTACTCCCAGATAGTAATTCCAATGCATGAGCCTCAGCCATTTTCACCTTATTAAACTCCTCTTTCCATCTAACTAATGATGCATCTCTCTCAGACAATTTAACCGCTAACTGTTTCGCCCGTTGGAGCTCTAGCTTCAAAGACTCGATGTTCTCATCCTTCATCTTTGATTCTTCTTGAGAATCAGCTAGCAATTCCTTCAAAGTCTTAATTTCTGTCATTAGCTCCCCTACCTTTCTAGAAGTCAATGCCTCACTAACTTTCACATTGGCCTCATAAGCTAATCGTTTCGCCTCCCCAAGTTCATTGAGGGCTCGATTTCTTTCTTCCTCAACAGCAATTAATTGCTCTTTTGTCCTCTTCAGCTCACCCTCGGCCTGCCCTATCTGCTTGTTGCATTGTCGAAACTCTTTGGACCAAATTCTAAATCAAGAAAATTGAACAAATCCATCATTTCATTTACACCAAAAGAAAAAAAAAACCTCTATCCAAGATATATTACAAAGACAAAAAATAATGGACATGTATTTTGTATTATGAATTGGCACAATACCTCGGATGAATTTGCAACCTTAGAGGGATGTCTATCAACAGATTTTCTTCCAACAGATTTAAGGGCCTTTGAATCAATTTGTGACACTAAAGCATCACCTCTACAAAATTTGGATGCCGAAAGAGTTCTAGAAAGAACGGATGGATGATTCTTTTCTCCAAAATCAAAACTCCCAAATCTAGAAACATCATGAATTAAACAAATCAAATCCAAATTCATCAAAAAAAAAAAAAATCTCTATATTACAATTAAATCAATCAATATCTCCATAACATAAAGAAAGACCACCAAAATATTTAACATATAAAAATCCAAAGCATGAAACCCTCCAAAACTTAGAGAATATAACCACGAATGACAGGGAAAATGATAGAATTGGAAATTGATGGTAGATGTTTTGTTTGATCAAAACCCAAAAAAAAAAAAAAAAAAAAAGACCTGTGTTGTTTAATAAGTACCTTGATGATTTGGACCGTGACATGTTGATATCTCAGATGATTTCTCGGTTTTGTAGGAACCACTGGTCCTTGGAAAATCAGGAAATCTTGGACAAAAAAGAACCAAGAATATATGCCAGCTCCAAACTGTTTTTAGTTTTAGTGTGTGAGCGAGTGTGAGAGAGGGGTTAGTTATAGTTGAAGGTTTCTTTTTGTAGATTTTATTACAAAAAGTCCGAAGTTGGCGGGTATGTGTGTAGGCAGTGAGCAGTAAAAGGCAAAGGTGAGAGGGAAAGGCCATTTTAAGGTAAATGACAAGAAAGGCTCTTATCTATGTTACATTTAATTCGTGTATATTAATTAAAAAATTTATTAAATTACATTAATTTTATAAAAATAATAATTTAAAATAATTAAATTATTTTTTTATATTAATATCTTAATTATATTTTTTTATTTATTAATGTGATATTAAAGATAAAAATTAAAATATATCATTTAATATTTTTTGGATTTGTAAAATGATAAATAATATATAACAAAATAAACTATTTAAAAAAATAATTATAATTATTTTAAAAAGAAAAAGATATTGTTATTCATGGAAAGTACTTATATGGGGAATCGGACTAGTATTATTTATGGGATGGTTTAGGTTGGCTGATTTGCGAAGAAATGTGATGGGATTTTATATAATATGACTAAGTTAACATTTGCAATTCTTTCATTTTCTTGATTATTAATCCAATTGGAAGTTGCTTCGAGTCTGACTTTGTCCAGGGGCCGGCAAACATGACCTTGGTTACTGTAAATTAGTAAATGCTTGACATTGAAAAATATGATTTAAAAGAGCATTATTAGGGGAATGGAACCTGTACCAAACACATAATATTGAGAAGTCAAATAGTTTTTGAAAGTTTATTGATGTCCTCGGAGGAAAAAAAAAAGTTTATTATTATTATTATTATTATTATTATATAACACTAAAAAGTTTAAGAGGACAATAATATTGATGCATATTTTAATAGTTTAGAATAATTCTTATCTATCGTTCACCAAACAAAGGTATGAGGTAATGAAAATTGAATAGTGAAAATTTATTGATGACAAAATATTGTCTTGGACTTTTTCCTTAAAAAAATTAAATAAAAAAGTCTAGAACTTGGACCTGAGTAATCACAAAGGCTCCATCAAGATTTTTCATATTTGGAACCTCCCACAAAGGCCTACATAAAGATTTTCGGATTTTGGATTCTATCCGGATAGATGAGGATCCTTCATTTCCCTTCATAATTCATAATTTGGTTTGTACGAGTGGCATATAAAAAATCGACAAAAAAATAATATTCACTATTTGATTAAATAATTTTAAATTTTATCATTATTCAAAATTTTTGTATGATTCAAATACGACATATAGATTGAATGACAAAACTATAATTTTCAAACCAATTGGTTTTAAATATAATGATTTACTCGTCAACATAAAAGTTAGTGGTTTACTCTAATCAGTTTCTTATGTTTTAATTTTTTTTTTTATATGATTACATACACTGACAACGGTAAATTACGATCAAAATATTGAAATGGAATACTAGGTCCTATCATTCTGGAAAAAAAATGGTGAAATACTAGTAATTAACTAGATTGAAACTACAAACTATATAATTAACCAACACTAACTCTACATGATACTATTCAGGATTAGTGGGAGTTTGTATTCAATTATATGCTTTTATCTTTTAAGATAGATCTTATGTTTACGGATAGTTTATGCAAAAATGAAGTATTTGGTTTTAGAAATAAAGTATTCAGATCATGTTTCACTCTGACTTCAATTTTAGTTTGATCTTTATAAAAAATAAAATTGGATTAGTTGGAAATAGGTATGTTAAAGATCACATTACATATAATTTTCATGCTACACATCCATACTTGATCTATATAAATCATTTGGTTGTGTTGACATACGTGACCAAGAATGGGTTTAGTTACGATTAATGTAACACAAATCGTTTTAATCCTATATTGACATAACTAATGGACGAAGTTGTTCGGCAATGACTTTGGTCTTGATAACAAAAGGTTTAAAACTCATAAGGTTTTATACAAGGAAAAAATATATATATATATAGTTCAAGTGGGAGAATGTTGAGTTTTGGACATTTGTTGAGTTTTAGACATTTATATATATATTAATTTGTATTATGTGCTATCACAATTAAAAGACCCAATTAAAGTGATCTAATATAGTTTAAAATTAAGTGGGTCTAAGTCATTTAATTAGTATGGACTTTTATGTGTAAATACCCAAAAATCTTATTTCCTATTTTATGGGCAAAACTTGAGGAAAAATGAAAGTATCTCAATACATAGGTTATGGTCCCCAAATTCCCATCATTAGAAAAGTAAGAACCCTATTCTCTAAATACATTGGAAGATCAATAACTACAATATTCAAGAATCAAATCCGTAGGTTCAAGAATCACATCCGGTTATTTAAGAATCACATATATTCTTATGGATTCAGGTATGCTTCAGTATCTAGTCTTTAATTTATATTCTTGATGATTAAATATGAAAGATTTGGGTTATAATAACGTTGGTTGTCATTGTATTGTAGTTAATTCGATATCCCAACAAGTGGTATCAGAACATCTTCATGTTGAATCATTAATATATCAATTTTTTTTCTTTATTATTTATTATGTGATTTTATGCAAATCTAGTTCTTGAATTCAATAAATTTTTATGTGCTTTAATTTGTTGTATTTAAACACAATTGTGATTATATTATGGATTAAGTTTTTGAATCTAATAATTTTTATATTTATTTGAATTAAATTATTGGATTCAAAGTTTTTATTTTAATTTTTTTTTTCGCTTTGGATTCTATTTGTTATTTGAATTCCAAAAAAAAAGGCTTTAGGATCGGTCATGGACATATTGTTCATGACCCAATAGGGAGAATCAGTCATGAACGTGAGTATGATTATAAGGAGTCAGTTTACATATCCCTATTGGAATCAATCAAGAATTCAAGAATTAAAAAAAAAGAAAAAAATCGTTGGTTGGTGTAAGTTCATGACTTTAATGACTTTTGGGCGCCATAAGGTCATGGTTTATGATTTTTTTAATTATTTATTTATTTATTGAAAAAATATTAAATTTAAATAATGGTAAATTAATTAATGATGTCTAATATTCAAAAATTTATCGATTGATACAATATGCTATCAAAATAGTCCATCTTGTGTGAGTCAAATTATTTTAGAACATCAAGATAATTGTGAGTTTGTAATTCATGCGAATATTTAGCTGTCCAAAGGAAAGTTAATATTTAACTGAATTACATATACATCTGTGGTAATAAATATGTGATAATTTTTTGGTATTTCATGTGAATAGTAAGTCGATCCGAAAATAAACTTATGTTTGACAGAATTTATTATCAATATGTGATTATTACAATCCACCAAGGGTACCACTTACAAATTAATATTTCTATCCAAAAACTAAATATTAATGTTGTGCTAGATATCTTGTGATGGGCCCTATCATTAGTTGAATCTATTATTCATGTTATTTGGAACTTATGTGAATATGTTTTTTTATTCTCTTTTCAATTAATGCATCTGTTTCTATGATATTTACCAATATCAATTTCATCACTATGTTGAATGGAACCAATTTTAAGGAATAGAAAGAAAACATAATGATCGTTGCATGGATTTAGACCTTGCGATAAGGAATGAACAACTTACTTCTCTTACAGATAATAGTTCCACAGAGGAAAAAAATGGACTATGAGAAGTGGGATCATTCAAATCGCATGACTCTTATAATCATGAAACGTACAATTCCGGAAACCTTCAGGGGCAATGAGTCCGAAAAGGCAACTGCCAAGAAGTTTCTTACGAAAATTGAGAAGTGTTTTGTTAAAAATGATAAAATTGAAACAAATACGATTCTGTCATGTAACTTGATTTCAATGAGGTATAAAGGAAAAGGACATATAAAGGAGTACATCTTAAAAATGACTCACCTTACTTCAGAACTTAAGGTACTAGCTATATGAGTACTTGCTCATACATTTGGTTTTGATCTCTCTTCCTACATAATTCAGTCAATTCAAAGTCAGTTATAAATGTCAAAAGGATAAATAGTCTCTAAATGAACTCATTTCTCATTGTGTACAAGAAGAGGAAAGGTTGAATCAAGAAAAGATTGAAAGTACTTTCTTGGTAAGTACCTTTAAGGACAAAAGCAAGAAAAGGAAAAAGGATAAAGCAGCTACGGGTGGTCCACTTCAAAAAAAAAAAAATAGCAAAAGAAACAAATTGAGGAATTTGGTTATTACTTTTGTAAGAATCTTGGACACATGAAGAAGGACTGTACAAAATATCACGCTTGACATGCAAAGAAATATATGCTTCTCACTTTGGTTTGTTCTGAGGTTAATTTAGCTTAAGTACCTAGATATACTTGCTTGTAAGTGGATAGACTCCGGTGCTACTACTCACATAAGTGTGTCTATGCAGGACTACCTAAATTATCGAAAGCCGAATGATGTTGAAAGATTCATTTATCTGGGCAACAGCAAATCAATTAAAGTTGAAATAATATGAACTTTTAGGTTATTATTAAAGACTAATTATTAATTGAATTTGAAATAGACATCTGTTGTACCGTCTTTTAGATAGAATTTGGTTTCTTTTTATATTTTGGACAAATCCGATTATTTTTGTTCATTTAGAAATAGTCAGTTTAGTCTTTCTCTAAATTAAACTATTATTGGTACTGGTTATTTGTCTACTCATGATAATATTTATTTACTCGATACTATTGCTTCATGCAATGAAACTTTGCATATAAGTTCACGTGGTACTAAACGCAAATTAACCAATGAGAATTCTACTTCACTCTGCCACAAGCATTTAGGACATATATCAAAACAAATAATTGAAAGATTTGAATCAGATGGAACTCTTGATCTCCTTTATATTTGATTTTTCAGATTTTTAAATCTGTGTTAAGTGTATTAAGGGGAAACAAACAAACATAAGAAATTAAGTACCAATAAATCTTCAAACGTCTTAGAAGTAATACATACAAATATTTGTGAGCCATTCCCTACGAATTTTTGGAATGGTCAACAAAATTTTATTACATTGATAGACAATTTTTTCATTATGGATACTTTTATCTAATTCATGAGAAGTTTCAGTCACTAGACATGTCAAGGCTTTTAAAACTGAAATTGAGAACCAATTTGGCAAAAGAATTAAGATTGTTAGATATGACCGTGGTGGTAAATACCATAGTAGATATGACGGAGCAGGTGAATAACGTCCAAGACCTTTAGCTAAATTTCTAGAGGAGTGTGGAATCGTTTCACATTTACCATACCAGGATCTCCTAGCATGAATAGTGCTGCTGAGAGATGAAATAGAATTTTAAAGAATATGGTGAGAAGTATGATTAATCATACAATTTTACTAGATTCATCTTAAGCTCTGGGGAGAAACATTAAATACTGTAATTAATATCTTTAATAGAGTTCCAACTACGGTAACTACCAAAACTCCCTATGAATTATGGACTAGCAAAAATCTTAGTATAAAGTATTTACATATTTGGGTTGTCCAGTTGAGGTAAGGCCTTATAAGCCAAATGAAAAGAAATTGGACTAAAAATGGTCAGCACTTATTTTGTTGGTTACTCTGAATGGTCTCGAGAGTACAAATTTTATGATCCCATAACCATATCCTTCTTTGAGACGAGAAATGCCTAATTCTTTGAGGATGTTGAGTTTGGAGGGAGAGATAAAGTTACAAACTTTGTCTTTGAAGAGAAAAATATTTCAATTCTTACGATTGTTATTGACAATGATCAACCTTATATTCCTGATATTGTTCAAGAAACAATACTAATATCACAAGACAATGTTAAAAATCTTCCCCGTCAGGAACAACAGGAACAAACTCAAGAACAAATGCCATTAAAGAGATCCACTTGAGATTAGGAATATAAGGAGAAGTGCCGTTCCGGATGATTCAATCGTATTCCTCCAAGATCATGAGGATGACATTAGATTGATGGAAGATGGTCCAATCAACTTTCATCAAACCATACAAAGTACTAATTCTCAAAAGTGGATTGATGCCATGAATGAGGAGGTTAAATCCATAAAAGACAATGACGTTTGGGAACTCGTCACACTAGTCGAAGGTGCGAAACCCAACGGTTACAAATGGATATTTAAAACCAAAAGAAATTCGAAGCGTAATGTGGAGAGATATAAAGTACATCTTGTCGCAAAGGATTTTACTCAAAAAGAAGACATTGATTATAAAGAGACTTTCTCTCCGATATCATTAAAAGACTTTTCAGGATAATAATGATTTTAGTGGTACATTTTGACTTTGAATATATCATATGGATGTAAAGACTGTGTTTCTCAATGATGACATTGATGAGATCATTTATATGGTGCAACCAGAAAACTTTGTGTCCAAAAATACAAAGAATATGATCTTGTAAATTAAAGAAATCCATCTATGGGTTTAAGTAAGTTTTTGTCAATGATATCACAAATATCATCAAATTATCATCTTGATTTTGAAATGAATTTGATTGATGATTGTATATACCACAAGTTTAGTGGGAATAAGTATATTTTTCTGATTTTATATGTCGATGACATACTGCTTGCCAGTAACTATATAAGCTTATTGCACAAAACTAAGAGATTTCAATCACAGAAATTTGAGTTAAAAGATTTTGGGGAAGTCTCTTTTGTATTAGGGATTCAAATACATCGAGATCACTCTCGCGGTACTCTTGGATTATCATAAAAGAGTTATATCGATAAGGTACTTAAGAGATTTGGCATGAAAAATAGCAAATCAGGAGATACCCCTATTGCTAACGGAGACAAATCCTGTCTCGCTCAGTGCCCTAAAAATGATTTTGAAAGTAAGGAAATGCAGAAGATTCCTAATGTTTCAGTAGTAAGAAGTTTGATGTACGCTCAAATTTGTCCTTGCCACAAACGCGTCCAGATATTGTGTATATTGTTGAGATGTTAAGTAAATATTTAAGCAATCTGGGAATGGATCATTGGATACCAGCCAAAAGGGTCATGCAGTATTTTCAGAGAACAAAACATTATATGCTTACATATAGGAGATCAGATAAATTAGAGATCATTGAATTTTCCAACTCTGATTCTGCTAGATGCCAAGACAGTCACAAATCCACTTTGGGCTATATTTATTTGCTTGCTGGTGGAATTATCTCTTGAAAAAGTGTCAAACAAACACTCATAACTCATTCCATAATTGCAACTGAATTTATTGAATGTTATGAGACATTCAATCATGAAATATGGTTGTGAAATTTTGTCTTCGAGCTGCAAATTTGGATGGTATTGAAAGACCAGTTTTGTGACAATAAATCAGCAATTTTATATTCCAACAATAATAGAAACTCAACGAAATTTAAACACATAAACATCAAATTCCTAGTTGTTAAAGAAAGTGTTCAGAGTAGTCAATATGTCTATAGAATATATTGGCACGAACTCCGTGATTACATATCCGCTTACTAAAAGATTACCACCAAGATCTTTCATGAGCACATTTCTCATATGAGTGTTAGGTCTTTTGAAAATATTCAGGATTAGTGGGAGTTTTTATTCAATTAAATGCTTTTATCTTTTAAGATAGATCTTATGTTTACGAATAGTTTCTACAAAAATGAAGTATTTAGTTTTAAAAATAAAGTATTCGATTCATGTTTCATTCTGATTTCTATAAAGAATAAAGTTGGACCAGTTAGAAATAGGCATGTTTATAATCACATTACAAGTAATTTTCATACTACACATCCATACTTGATCTATGTCATTTGGTTGTGTTGATATACGTGACTAAGAATGAGTTTAATAACGATTAATGTAATTGTCTTGATCCTATATTGACATAACTAATAGACAAGATTGTTCTGGGCTGACTTTGGTCTTGATAGCAAAAGGTTTTGAACTCATAAAGTTTTACTGTTACAATGAAAATATATATGTAGTCCAAGTGTGAGAATGTTGGGTTTTAAACATTTTCATATATATTAATTTGTATTATGTGCTATCATAATTAAAAGATCCAATTAAAGTAATCTAATATAGTTTAAAGTTAAGTGGGTCTAAATCATCTAATCAGTATGGACTTTTATATGTAGATACTCTAAAATCTTATTTTCTATTTTATGATACGCAGAACTTGGAGAATAAGAAAAGTATCTCTATATATAGGTTATAATCCCCAAATCCTCCGTATGATACTTTTCCTGACATTCCATCATTAGAAAAGCGAGAACTCTATTATCTAAAATATGTATATAGTAATTTGGAAGATCAATAACTATAATATTCAATAATCAAATGCGTAAGTTCAAGAATCACATCTGATGATTCAAGAATCACATAAATTCTTATGGATTCAAGTACGCTTACGCATCTAATCTTTAATTTATATTTTCGATGATTAAACATCAAAGATTCGGATTTTATGATAATGTTGATTGTAATTGTATTATAGTTAATTTAGTATCCCAACATATAATATTCTCAATTGAGCCTCCTTCCTTCTCCATGCTGCTGACTTGGTTGAGCATTTTGAATTTTCTTTTCCTCTTCGTTCTTCCTTATTAGGGATAAAAAATTAAATTGTCTTGAGTGTGAAAACAATTAAATATCAACATGATGCTTATAGTATTCAAAACGAGAAAATACATGGCATGAAAATCACATCATGAAGATTTCAAAACTTGTAGTAGTAATAATGGTTTTGACAAAGTAAACTATGACTATGGGTGGAATAGAAAAAGTAAAGTGTTGAAAGCAATAATATAACTAGTAAGTTATCGTGTAAAGAACTGCTTATATCATTTTCATGTTACACGCTTGTTACTTCTATTAAGTTTGCAAACTTAATAAAAGAGGCTAATTACAAATTTGTAAATTATTAAAAATAAAAATAAAAAATTGATCATTAGTCAAATTATAAGGTACGATTTCTTGTAATTCACCCTATAAACTTTTTTTTTGTTTTTTTTTGTTTTTTTTTGTTTTTAGAGTATCCCTAGAAGTTTCTACAAATAAGCAATTGAATAGGACATGATATGATGAAATTAAACTGGAAAAGGTATGGGCATATTTAAGTGTTGTGTAAGTGAACGATCCAACCTGACATCTTGGGTTGTTAGTTGGTTATGGGCTTTTTTTAGATATAAGTACATAGACAAATTAATGAAGAAAAAGTTAAATGGGAGGATCCAAATTTGAATTTTCAGTGTTAAGCCAAGTACTATCCAAACAAGGGAATGATTTAGATAGACCCGATATTTGACCTCACTTATAGATCTTGTGGTGTGGATGAAATGTTATGAAATTTATGACATAAACTGATGTAAATAAGATTTTATAAGATTTAATTTTGACCGCAGGATCTACAGGTGGAGCCAAAACCCGGATGTATTTTCCTACAAACAAAGTTGGAGTAATACTCTAATAACACGCGTCGCATAATAATTTACAAGGATGCAAAAGAGCTTTCACTTTATGCATCCTTGTAAATTATATAGAGGGTTAAATGCAAAAAAAAAAAATTCTCTGAACTTACACTCTAGTTACACTTTATCCCCTCAACTTATTTAATAAGTACTTTACATCCTTTTTTATTTTTTGAGACAAAATTATCCCTATTATTTTAATTATTATTGCTTTTCTTTTTTTCTTCTTTTTTTCCTTTTATTTATTTTCTTTATCTTGTTTTTCTTTTTTCTTTTTTTTTTCATTATTCTCTCTTGCTACTACTAAATAATTACTTTACTTTTAATAATTAATTAATTAAATTTCTAAACTTTTACATGTGTCCAAATAATTTAATTTATAGATTAATCATCCTTTAATGCAACAAATATAATATAATAAATATACCTTATTGTAATATAAAGTTTGTGGTTAACTATTAATAGTAAGATTAATAAATAAAAAAATAAAATTTTTGAGCTAGAGGAAATTAAAAATTTATAGTATACAAATAAAATTATAGAATGAAAAAATATGTACAATATTTTATTTACGGTGTAATATTGAAAAAAATATAATAAGAAAATATTACAGCTACCTAATATAAGGAATTTTGGAGTTACGGTAAATTCAACAAAAAAATGGCCCGTAAATGACATGGCACCAAAAAAAATTTTGTTTGCATATAAATAATATGGCACCAAAAATTTTTTTGTTTGCATACTTAGAATATATACTTTAATTTTTTTTTTTTGAAAATTTATTTTATCTTTTTATAGTTTGTTTATTTGTTAATTACAACATTTGTAAAACTCATAAAATATATATTATACTATTTAATATATGTTGCTTGTATTAAAAAAAAAACTTATTTAAGCCACAAATTATTTATAAATATGTAAAAAAAATAAAAACTTTTAACTAACTAATTACTTTTAGTATAATAATTTGACAGTAACAAGAAAAAATAGATAAAAAGTTAAAAGGAAAAATATGAGAATAAATAAATAAATTGATAAAAAGAGAAAAAAATAAAAAAAATATTCATTAAAATAGTAAGGATAATTTTGTTTCAAAATATAAAGAAGTAAGGGATAGGGGGTAAAGTGCTTACTAAATAAGTTGAGGGGGGCAAAGTGCAACTGAGCTATAAGTTTAAGAGAGTTTTTTGCATTTAACCCTTATATAGAGAGAGAAAAAATTCTTATATGAATCCAATCTACGGTAGATGAGATGAATTTGTTGACCCATATTCATTCATATGATTCTAACTCATTAAAATTAAACTTTTTCAGGGTGATGTGGATAAATATAGATCAAGAACATTATCTCATTTACTGTGAATCGGATTCATGTAAAAAAATTTCTATAGGGAGATGTGTTACAGAATGAAGATGTTATGTAACCATAAAAAATGGAAAGTTGGGATAATGGCGGTAGGAAATAAGCTTCAGTGTGAAAATGAAAAGTTGGGACAATGGCGGAAGGAAATAAGCTTCAGTGTGAAAATCTTAGAGATCTTAGATTAATAAAGATCTTTCATGTTGAGTAAATTATTTCAGTTATAAAAAAATAATAAGACCTTCATTTTGTTGAAAGTGAGTCTCCCACTCCTCATATAAGAAACCTCTCATTAATTCGTAAGTAGCTAGTAAATATGTCAAATAATTATTTCAATTTAAAATAAAACTTTGCGTCACACCACGAAGATTTCAAAACTTTACTATTATTTAACACAGTAAAAAACGACTATAGGTGGAATAGAAAAGTAAAGTCTTGTGTGCATTCGTTAATTTGTAAAGTTCTACTAATAAATTGCTGGTAAACTGACTTCATCCATCATCATCTTGCACACTAGATACTAATAATCCATTGAAAAGTAAGTTTAACATCTAACATCAAGGGTCTGTTTGGTTGGATGTAAAATGTTTTTTGAAAAAAAAAAAATTTTAAAAAAACATTTTATGTAAAAAAGTTCAATTTTTTTATAATTTTTTAATGTTTAGTTGACAAAATAAAAATATTTTAAAATATAATTTTTTAAAGATTTTTCATCCTTAATTTTATGCCCTTAAATACGAGTTAAAAAGACTTATAATAATTATAATGAAAACTTTACAATTGATTTTCTTCATAATTAAATTATAATATAATGTAGTGATAAAATAAGTATAATAAAAGTTATATTATTATGGAACCCACAATAAAGAGAAAAATGATTAGACAACAATTGAAAATAAAAATAAATTTAGTAAATAAAATTGTAAAAGTAAGTATTTGAAATTTAATGTCGTTACTGAACTATTTAGAAAATAACTTATATTCAAAAATTTCGTAAATTATTTTTAATCAGGCAGAGAAAAATTAGAAAATAATAAAATATTTTCCAATGTTCAGTGTTAATAAAATTTTTGAAAAATATTTTCCAAAAAATATTTTCAACCCAATAAAACTGACCTTAGACACAAGTTGCAATCTAAATTCGAAACTATAGCTCTCGTACAGGCATTAGTTATACGAATGATTCTCTGGACCTCGAATATCAGCATTCCAGAAATATATGGCTTGCTTAAAGGGAAGAACATACGAGCAAATCCAAACACTAAGACGAGAGACATCATATAAGGTCATAAGCAAATCATATTCTCAACAAATAAGCAGGGGTAGCATCCTCAAATCTAACAAGAAATCATCATTAACCTTATTAAACAAATCATATACATAATCAATTAGGAAAAACTAGAAAATAGCAGACTACATAAGATTAAGTGCACAATGGTTGTGTTCAACACCAGTGAAGTGAGATGGAGTTTCAACAGAACATGAGAACATTGACAATACTCATAAACTGTCCAAACAAGAGCGGACTTGGTCATTGGCATTCTATGCCAACAACACTCTTTGCCTTTTCTGTATCCCCTTTATTGGCTTATACCTATTGATCAATCAGTATACTAGGGAAGAAATTCTTCCTCACTATATGCTCAAAGATCTTTCTATGGTCTTCCACCACATTCTAATAACCCTAGTCACTGAAGATCCCAATTAGAGATCAAGTTTCCCAGGCAATGAAGATCTTATTAAGATTTCATAGTGTACAGTTCTTACACTCCTTTAGACCATTCATCCATAGTGTTAGTTCGGCTGTAAGACTTGCCCTGATGATTTGAAACACTGAAGATCCCTTAAAAAAATTCTTCCATAAATCAAATCCATAACATATTACTACGAATCTCATAATTCATGTCAAGACACCCCCAACATTTGAAGTGATGTGAAATAAAATGGAATGAAATAGCTTAACATAATCTAAAAAGTCCACAAAACTATCATAAACTCTCAAAATTTTTCTAGTCTCATTTGGATGAGACAAATCTCACAAAAGACGTGAAAGTCAAATCAAATATTAATACGGTCACATTTGCGGAACCTAGAAATCCCACAAAACTCACCGGTACCCCAATTCTGACCAAGGCCAAATATACATCGTCAAATTAGTATGCCCCAAAGCCAACTAATTAAATCATTATTGACCTTTCTAAAAGATACTGGCCCACGCGCCGTCAGCTACAATAGACCAACCCCTGACTTATAATGAACCCATTGCTCCATAATCAAAGTTCTCAGAACCATATATACAGAGCCTTTCCACAGCAAGCCACAAATTGAGCTACAATTTGTAATTGGTGAGTCCGAATATTTTAAAGCATCTGTCACACCCACCACCACCAAAACCTGCTGCCAACCTACCAAACTCTCCAAGGACAAATTATACACATCCTCTCCTACCAACAGCAGATGATCAAATATCAGCTCTAACAGAACCGGAATATGCCAAGAGTCGTTCTCCCGACCTAATATATACTTGTGAGATGAGGAAATTACTAGCTGCTTAAAAAAAACTCCTAAAAGCATTTATAATTGAAAAGCAAGAGTTCAACATCCATACAAGCACTCTTGAGCAACAAAGCCCACCAACCAGGACAAGGAAGCAAGCTATAAACATCCTCTGAAAGATGAAACAGATTGATCACAAAAACACATCACACATACCTTCTGAAAAAAAAGGGTCAATTGTTCAACACCAGAAGTATGACAACATGGAGGAGTTCAACAAACTAAAATACCAGTATCTAGAAGTGTATCATGCCTTCCATCCCCACAACAAACATGAAAAATATGAATATTAGTCAACACATACCCATCATACCAAAAGTTCCTAATAACCACCACCATCAACAACTACTAAACAAAGGTCTTGCCTATCCAACTACACATAATTCTTGAGAACAAATTAAAAAACATCACAAAGCTACCCCATTCTACAGGAAGATCAATTCTAAAAAAGCTTAAGCACGTTCACCCCTGATCCTCCTAGCCAGCTGAATGTCCTTGGGCATGATAGTCACACGCTTGGCATGAATGGCACACAAGTTGGTGTCCTCAAACAATCCCACAAGATATGCCTCAGCTGCCTCCTGCAATGCAAGAACTGCATGGCTCTGGAAACGCAAATCAGTCTGCACACAAAAAAACCACCAATTACTTAACTCATCTGAAAAAACTCCTCCAGTAGATCAATTAATTTATCATTTACCTTGAAGTCCAACCCTGTGCAATTTCACGAACCAACCTCTGGAAAGGAAGCTTCCTGATCAAAAGCTCAGTACTCTTCTGGTACTTACGGATTTCACTGCATCACAAAATCACTTCCCAATTAACTACTATTAATCAACACATAAAGCATGCCTATATGCAGATTGAAGAATTTATCACAAAGAATGATTACAGAATCAAAACATACATAAACATGAATAGGTACCAGGGGATACTTACCGAAGAGCAACAGTACCAGGGCGGTATCTGTGGGGCTTCTTAACTCCTCCAGTAGTGGGAGCAGACTTACGGGCAGCCTATACATTCAATGACAAAATCCCAATTACTAAACAAAATCAAAGAAACCAACCAGTAAAACACACAATCAAGAAAAATATTCTAAAAAAAAATAGCATCAAAAGGAGAAAATAAGAACCTTAGTAGCGAGTTGCTTCCTAGGAGCCTTTCCACCAGTGGACTTACGAGCAGTTTGCTTGGTACGAGCCATCTGTAATTACCTAACCAATCCACGTTACAAGCGAAAACCCCAAAATTCAATATTCAATTGGGGAAAAAGAAACACAAGAAAATAGATCAAACAACTGATAAAGAAATTACAGAAATAAATTTCAAAACTTGGACAACAAATCCCGTTCAAGAACAAACTTTCCACCTCGAGTTATCAATTTTACTACAATTTAAAAAAAAAAAAAATTCAACAATCAACCAAACCCTCCCCCGCCCAAAAACCGCTACAAAACAAATTCTGGAAAAAAAAAATTCGTAACTTTTTTACCACCCAAATTCCCTAAATCGAACCCCAAATTTTCCATGAAAATCAAACCGAAAAACACATAGATCGACGCACGAAGCAACAAACCCTACCCCCCTAATCAGCAGAATTTAAACACGTAAAATGTTTTAAAAAAATTACTAAAAACCCTAATCAAACATGTATATACAAACAGATTCTTATAATCAAACAAAATTGAAAAATTAAATTATTTCATAAAGATAATTTAAAACATACTATCAAAGAAAGACTAACCTTTCGGAAGAAGAAGAAATTTCTCTCTCTCGAATTTGGTGAGCGAATGGAAAAGTTTGTAAGGTGTAGAGGGTGCTCAGTATATATACCGGTGAAGGCGTCAGCTTTTGACGGGATTGGACGGTCCAGATTTAATGAACGTGTGTTTTCTGGAGTACGGTATCCGACGGTCAATAAAGGCTTCAGTTGTGTTTTCTGTACTGAAGTTGACGGTTCGGATTTAAAGTTAAAGGTTTGGGTGCGGATCGAGAGCGGCAAAATGGTGCATTCCTATTGGTTGAAATAGGATTAAGGAGGATCGATGAGTTTAAAGAATAAAAACACGTCTCTTAGTAGGATTTGAAATTCAACGGTTATCAGTTACTAACGTGACTTTCTTAATTAGACGGCGAGGGATCTTCTATTTTGTAAAGGTCGAAGCCAATTGATACGGTAGGTCCATTATTTTGATCTATAATATTAAGGAATTCTACAATTAATTTAAGAAAGTTATTTTTTAAATTTTAAAAATTTGTATAATATAAATATTTAAAATATATAATATTTTATTATATAAATATTTAAAATACAAAAAATTTACTTTACTATTTATACATTTACAAAATATTTGTTTGGTCAGCAAAAATTTATTTGGTCAATTTTTTTTCCTTTTTTTTTAAATACTATTCATTATTTACACAATTCAAATTTTTCTTTCACTATTCATTAATTATACAATTCAAAATTTTCTTCATTATTCATTACTATTCAATCAATTATTTTACTATTTATCTATACGCGTATTATACTATTCACATATATTAACATCAAATTTTTTTATACTATCCATTACTATTCATTTGTCTGAATTTTTTTTGGCAAAGAAAAATTGGAAATGTAAATTCGGACTTCCGAAAGTATGGCAAGAAAATAGAGTTTAAAATAGTATATAAGATTTGGACTTCCGAACTTAGGTTCGAGAGTCCAAAATATAAGTAGAAAAATAGAGTTTAAAATGATGTTCCAGATATAAGGTTCGAACTTTCTAACTTATGTTAGAGAATCAGAACTATGGGCAGAAAAATATAAATTTTAAATTGTATTTTTATTTTGTATTAAATAAATACATGTTTAGTATACGCATATGGACATATTTCGTTTTTGAAGATTCGGATTTCAAACGGCTAACAAATAACTATCTTTGCATGTGATTTTTAATATTTGATTTGATGGTATAAAAAATAAGTAAACAGGATTATGTATTTTAATATTAATAATTTTATTCAAATTTTACCTACTTATTTTGTCTTTTAGTGCACAAAATATTAAGTAATTTTTAAATTGTATTTTTTATTTTATATTAAATAAATACATGTTAGCATACATATATGTGTATATCTTATTTTTTAAGATTCAAATTTTAAACAATGAGAAAACAACTACGTTTGTATGTGGTTTTTAGTACTTGATTTGATGGTATGAAAAAGAAAGTGAACGGAATTATATTTTCTTATATTAGTAAATTCGTTCGACTTTCGCGTAAGTCGTTTTTTATTTTTTAGTGCAAAAAAATAATCCAAACACTTATTTACAAAAAGTTATTTGCACTATTCACAATCCAAATACTTACTCAAATGATTCACTTTTTTTTTTTAGTTGTCACATCACTTAAATAATTTATCGAATAATTCACCAAAATAATACTCCAAATAATGCAATGCATATGGGGCAAGTATTTTGTAACTATTATTAATAACTACCTAAATAACTACTCATCTACTAATAATTTAATTTGAAAATAATCTAAAATTTTATTTATTATTGTCAAAATTATGTCAAATTCTGTATATGTAAAAAAGTTTATAAACAAACTAATTTTCTAGTTACACACATTGAGTGTACATTTATTACTTGTTTTTATATGTAAAAGGAAAGACTCAATTCTCTTATTTTATCTTGTTATATATAAAGGGGAGACCAAATTAGTATGGTGAGCCCTCCATTTAATCTCTAATTAGTTTTAAAGAAAAAAAATTAACTTTCAAAAAATAACATTATTAAGGTACCCAACTAAAAAAAAAAAAGGGTAAAATTACCTAATTCTTTAACTACTTGCTAAAAATTCTCCTAAATTTATTTGAAAGAATATATTTCTAAATTAACAATAATGAATTATTTAATTAAAATTACACTAAAAAATTTTGGCACACTCTATAATCACTAGTAGTTATTAAACCCGGCTGGAAAGGAATTCGGTAAGAGAGGTGCATCAACAGAAAAGAATGTGGCACAGCTTGGTAGTGCATTTGTTTTGACTACAAAATGTCATGAGTTAAAATATTTTTTTTTGTAAATATATAATATAATTCAAAGTATTAAATACAAGAAATATGGTTAAAACATTGAGAAAAATGTTCTATCAAATTTTTATTTATTGTAAATGAATTTAGATCTTTAAGAACTATGAAAGATAGTTAACTATAACTTCATATACATATTTAGTAATAGAATTAGTTACTATAATATAAATAATAGTTTAGAACAACTTACAAGAAATTATACTCTTATTCAATTTATTACATAGTTAGTTTGTAACAATAGTTCATTTAACAATAGTAAATTGTTGAGAAAAAAATACCACTAAATGTTATTGGTGCAGTTCCTGTCTTAAATAAATATAACATTAGTAAATAATTTTGAAAATTCTTTTATAAAAATAAAATAACAAATGAATTGTTTTTAAGAGTATCATATTACCATTTTAACAAAATGGAAGAAGAACTTAATTGATTTAAATGACAAAGTTTATCCCTAGAATAAATTAATTAATGGTTTGATTATTAAGCATCTTAAAAGGTGACCTAGTGATGCAGCTTCTACTTCTCTTTTTAGGAGGCCTGAGGTCTGAAAATTTTACTTCCAGCTCACAAATCCTTTGTTTGGTTCTACCAGATTCAACCGGTCGGACATTTCGACGGGTCCATTTCCTATCCAGTTAGAAATGAAACTTAAGCCGATCTAATAGCCGATTCACTGGTTTGATCAGCCTAATCGCCGGGCTGAGCCAGATTTAATAGCTATGGCAGTGAGAGAGTGCTAGTTAGGTCATAATTTTAGGAATTTTACATTGCCATTAGGATTTATCCTATTGTATTTTAGATTTGGATTCTCTCAATTTAATTTCTCTCTATTTATTTTATATTTATTTGTGTCTAAATAATTAAAACTTTTTACTATATATAAAGATAGAGACCCAGTTATCTTACTTCTTGTCTTATCTTATCTTATCTTACCATATATTAAGGGAGAGACTTAATTGATACAGTGGTCTCTCCCTTTGGTCTCTAATTAGTTTTTAAGAAAATACAATTTAAATTTCAAAAAAATAACTACCCAACTAAAAAAAAAAAAAGAGGAGCGGGTAAAACTACCTAATTCTTTAACTACTTGCTAAAAATTCTCTTAGATTTATTTGAAAAAATATCATTATAATTTAACAAAAATGAATTATTTAATTAAAGTTATACTAAATTTTTTTGTCAAACTCTATAATCACTAGTAGTTATTAAACCTGGTCGGGAAGGAATTCAAGCAAGAGAAGTGCATCCATGGGAAGGGATATGGCGCAGCTTGGTAATGCATTTGTTTTGGGTACAAATGTCACGGGCTAAAATATATTTTTATAAATATATAATATAATTTCAAATTATTAAATACAAGAAATATGATAAAATCATTGAGAAAAATATTCTATCAAATTTTTATTTATTGTAAATGCATTTAGATCTTTAAAAACTATGAAAAAGATAGTTAATTATAACTTCTTATACACATTTAGTTCTAGAATTAGTTACTATAAGATAAATAATAGTTTAAAACAACTCACAAGAAATTATACTATTATTATTTATCACATAGTTAGTTTGTAATAATAGTTGATTTAACAATAGCAAATTGTTGAGAAAAAATACTAGTAAATATTGTTTGTGCATTTCTTGTCTTAAATAAATATAACATTAATAAATGATTTTAGAAATTCTTTTATAAAAACAAAATAGGAAATGAATTGCTCTTTAGAATATCATATTACCATGATTGATCAAAGTGGAAGAAAAGTTTAATTGATTTATATGACAAAGTTTAATAGAATAAAATAATTAATGGCTTGATAATTAAGCATTTTAAAAGCTCGCCTAGTGGTGCAGCTACTACTTCTCTTTTCACGAGGTCTGAAAAATTTACCTCCAACTCACAAACCCCTTGTTTGGTTCAACCGGTCGAATATTTCAACGGGTATGTTCCTTGTTCGTTTAGAAATGAAACCCAACCTAGTCCAACAAACGATTCATCGGTTTGATCAGTCCGACTACCTAGCTGAGCCAGATTTAATAACTATGGGCAACGGAGTACTAGTTAGGTCATAATTTTAGGAATTTTACATTGCCATTACGATCTATCCTATTGTACTTTGGATTTGGATTCTCTCAATTTAATTTCTCTCTATTTATTTTATATTTACTTATATTTAAATAGTTAAAACTTAACATATAATCTGAATATATCATTAGATTTATCTTATCAAATAAATCATTATATCTCCAAAAATCAATTCATTTAAAAAAAATTCACCGTTGAATTTTATATCACATTTGGACAATGTGAAATTTTCAAATTTTGATGAAATATAAAGTAGTTTAATCAAAGAGTTAAACGTCATTACTTTTTCTGATTTTTTGCAAGGTTTTTATACGAAACATGCTTTAAATTATAAAAAGTTTTGATTTTTAAAAATATTTTTTAAAATTTAATTTTAAGGACAAATGGACGCTCTTCCATTTACCTTTAAATGCAGAGGATTTTTGTCCTTGTATTTTGACATTTTGTACCTTACAAATTTTAGAAAATTTTACAGTTTTGTTGAGGGAATCATTCTGTTAACTTTAAAAGCCTGTACAATACAAACTTTTAAAGTATATAATGTTGTACTGTGCAATTGTGATAACAATGGATGGTTCTCTTATGAAATCGTAGAATTTTCTCAAATTTTAAAGGTATTTAGTATTGTACTATATAAACTTTAAGCATAATAGAATGGTTGGACTATACCATTGAGAATTTTAAGATAATTTTTGGAATCATTGATCAGGTGTTTGTGATTCATTATGATTTTATCCAGTGAAATGATTTTGACAAATGATTCTGAATTTGTTACTTTGTGAATTATTTACCTATTTTGGAATGTTTATAAATTATTAGAAGACTAAAATTTTAAAACATGTTATGTATTATTCTATAAATTTTTAAAATATATGTTATGTTTCCCTAAAATAAAATATAGAAATTTCCATGATTTTATAAAATTTTATTACCATGGGAAGAATGTTGGAAATGATCAAGGTGTCCCTATTCCATATCCTCCATTGATAATAAAGAAGCATATTTTGGTCATTTGATAAAATTTCTATTATGGCATTAAGATTCTTGTTGTAGCAAAAACATTTGTCCTAAAAAGATTAGAATTTTGTTTATTTGTACTAAATTTTGAAATTCGTTTAGTTGTTAATCACAAAATATCTGTGGGTCACTAAATAGTTCATCGATTTATTTAACTTTTCATGACTTGAGAGTATTAAAGTCAAAGACAAGTCATATAAGTTCAAAGTCCAAGAAAATCGAATTATGCAAAGTCGACTTATACAATTGGTAAGTTGGAAAAAAAAAAAATAGACTTCATATCTATTATAATTTTTCATTCCATAATCCACATTCCAAATTTCTATACATTATTCAACAAATCCAAAAACATAATATACTAGAACTTAGAAATTAAGTAAAACATATCGTTATTTTATTTTTCATATTTTTTATAAATAGTTTTACTTTCCTTATATTATACATATATTATATCAAATCGATTACTGTTTAATTATTCATATATATATTTATGTGATAATTTATTGAGAAAAAAAGTGTGAATGTGTGAATTATTGTATTTATTATATTAGTATCTTGTTCATAAATTTTTTAGATATTACATATTAATATCTAGTATTATATTTTTTTTAATTGACTAATTTAGTCGGTAGAATTGGAAGTTGAAATCAAAATCGAATCGAAAAGTTGATTACGTTTCGAGTTGAAAGTAAAACAAGTAAAGTCTTCGACTTGACTCGAGTTGGTTATTTGATCTGGCTAACTTTTGAATGGCATAAGATCTTCTGTCTCAAACTCGGTCTCTCTCTCTCTGTTACATCACTTATTAAATCATCAAGATTTTGTGTAGTAATTTTATTAAAGTAATTCTAACACTTCTATTGGTAATTTGATAAAGAGTAAAACAGAGCATGAAACAAAATATCCTTGCACTTTTGAATAGTCTTTGTTTCATCTCGCATTGCAAAGTAGAGATCCTAAATCATTGGAGGATGGATATCCCAAATCATTGGAAGATTAAAAAATAATGGACTGTATTTTTTTTAATGATCAATAATAGTTATGGTACTCACATCGCATTGTAAACCACATAAACAAAAATGTTCATAGACCAATTGATTCGAGTATGGATATGGATCATACGGTTCTCTCCATATATACTCATTGGGTTTGGGTTTGGACTTGGTTCTAACAGAATCCACATCTAATGACTAGAGTGAAGTTTCTTTCTTCCCGAGTATCCCTTTTCTCCACTGTTTTTCATTCATGGAGGTCTCGTTAGACTTTGGAAGAGTAGCAATCACCAAAATAGAGAGGGTTCGATATTTTAATGCCTTATACATCATATCAGTTCAAAAATAACTTAAAATGGCTCAACATATAGCATGCCAAGGAACAAGAAACATCCTACCATTTCTAAACAAACCTAAAATGGCGCCATAAATGGAATTATATGCATTAGCTCGATCAGCATGCCAGGAAGGAAACACACAGGCAACAAAAATGGGATATGCTGTTCCACCATATTTTCAATTTCATCTAATGCCATACCATTTCCCAACATACGGGAACCAAGAAAAACAGCACTGCATAAATTTGTGACCTTAAAGAATTTGAAGATGCAGAACTGATTCAGAATGATGAACCAAAGAACCAAAGAACCAAAGAACCAAATAACAACTCACAAATATCTTCATATACTTCAACAAATGAGTCTTCTAAAGTACTCAATTTCATTTACAACTGCTTACCAAGTAAACTTCACGTGTATTGGAGAGGGGGTAATGAAAGAATTTAACCCAAAAACAAATGAAAAAAACCTCTGAATTTCTGCCTGCTAGTAGTACTATTTTACAAAACATGTTAAAGTATTCACTACTGTACTGGAAACTGTAAGCTACTGCACCAGGATGTATTGAGCACACCAACCATGCACCTATCAGAAAACTAAGTCCACAGCGATGACGAAATCCAGAATTTTTTTTTGCACATGATGTTGATATGTTATGTTTAAATTTAGACATCACAATAACACAAAACCAACCCCAAACTCCTGTTGGAGAACCAATGGTGTACCATATGTCCTTCAGTCTATTGGAAAATCCAACTGGGCAAAGCCTTTGGGAGTCGTTATAATTTATAACAGACTTGAGTGTAGTGCAAGTCTGTGTCATTAAACAGTGCAATGGATCTTTCTCTTGCCATATTGTTGGATTCTGCTTATGGTATGAATAGGGTCCTTAACTCGTACCATGGAAGTCAAAACAACTTTCAACCTTGAGGCGTTTTACAAGTCGGAAGATGGAAGATAGCACAACTTCAGAGGTTGGAGAGAGAGAGTTGGGAAATTCAGGCAAGCAAACAGGCAAATACTGGTCATTACCTTCTCGTGGGCGAATGAAAGTAAGCACAGACCTGCAGAAAATAAATCTGCAAAGCAGATATCAAAATTTCATGTCAGTCATAATCCATTTTTACACAATATATCAAATAAATTAGCTTATTCGCCAAGGCTGAAATTAAGCATAAACGTAACCTTGACTATTTTCTCATCCCTCTTCAAGTAACCCCCCACCTTTGAACTATTTGGTCTACAAATGGGATTTCTGGTGAGAAACAACTACACTTGTTACACATTTGTCAAAAGTCAAATGGTTTCTTCAATCCATGTACTTGTTCTTTGGAAGTGTCCATAATTTTTAGTGGAATGTATGATCCAAGATATATTATGAGAAAGTAAACTAAACATTTTGGCTGGTGAAGAACAGTCACACTTATTGCTTCATCAAATATAGGAGACTCTATAACCAATGGCTGCATCAAATTTACTTATCGAAAGTGATTCAGAAATAAAGTTGGATATCATCAAGTATCAAGATGTTAACAGGAAATACATAGAATTGGAGGAGGAAGGCTTATACCCATAAGCCAACATTAACAAACTAATTATCACCCCAAAACACTTCCCTATCGAATTGAATTTCAATGGGTATCCATATGTCCACCAAAATCCTGCATTTTTAAAGAAGGATCCAACTACAGTTCAAAAAATGTGACTCTTGGAACTGGGAAACACAGATGCACTATAACCAACAGAATCTCACACACAACTGTAGGGATATACTTACCTAAGAATTAGTCGCCGAAGAAAATGATCAGACAGAACTTGAGCCCAGACCAGATGCAGGCTAGTCGATGTGCAGAGGATTACCTCCCACTCTGAGAATGCAGTCCAGGAGATGATGCTGTCAGCATCACTTTGGACATCCTACAAGAGGAAACAAGAAATCAATACACAAAACAAGTATCCAACAACAAAGAGTTTCCAATTCTATAATCAACTTACCATATCATCATCAGATAAGGTAAGGCCAACCAATTGGCAGAAAGCCTGTAAAGGGGCAGTTAAAAACAAGGTGAACTGACTTCCATGTTGCATTATGTCAGTGTCTGTTGGGTTTTTAAATGATGGCCGCAAGGGAGACAGGAATAAAGCAGCTGTTTCTCCTCTTTCTGCTCCATGTAGAGCCTGAAAGCAATCGTATCAGTACCTTGAAAAGGGTGAAGAAAGGCTCAAGCGAGGTGACCCCCTTCAACTCCAGAAATGGATGCCAAAGAAAATTTTGCAGACTAGAACATTTTTGTACCATAATTTTTAATAGGTCCTTAAGTTGATTACAAGCTTTTAAAAACAAAGAAATAAAAAAACAGCACAACAGTCGTGCCTCTTGGGAGGAACGAAGAGAGAAGCAAAGCAGCTTAGGCTAGACTTGATATTAGTTAAGCTCAAGTTTACTTCAAGTAGCTTGAGTAGTCAATCCAGTAGAGCATGATCCTGCAAATACCCAGCTCGCAAGCTCATCAAAGTTTCAGGACCAAATTATTGCATTCAAAGGGTAAAGACCCAAAAGTTCCCTTAGAAGTTCAGGAAATTCAACAATTCACCCTTTTCTAGTTTTCTTAAGAGCCTAGACATTAAGACAGTTTTGACGATTCAACCAACTAAATCTCTCTCTTTTTTACCATCCCCTCTTTTTCCTTTACCACTATCCTAATTTAAAAGTGAATGTCTATTCCTTGTTCTGGTTGCATATTTGCAGTACTGTATTGCTCTCAATTTATTGGATCAGGAATTTGTAAACATTATCAAGAGCCAAGACTCATAAATGCTGAAAGACTAAAAGCTACAGTGCAAGTAAAGATCTAATGTGAAAGCTGGCATATGACATATCCCATACCCCACTCTTGTCCAGCGAGCTCATTTCACACACAAAAACATCTAAACTGGATTCGGTTGGTCAAGGATAACCCAGTTGAACAAGTAGTAGACAAAGTTTTGACAAACCTGCCTTGAATGCATGGCTGTTGTCGCTATCTACAATCAAGAAAATAGGCCTCCTTGTAAATGGAATTATATCACCGGGATACAGGTTATTTGGACCTGAATATACAAACAAAAAAATAATTAAAGCGAATAAAATGACTAATTAGATCTGTGCTACAATTTCTTGGAAGTGAGCAAAAAGGATTTACCATATAGACCCACCTCCATCTCTACTGGGACCCAACCATAAACCACTCTCAAAATAGTGATTTGAGTCTCCCATGCCATTAACATGGTTTTCGCGCAGATAGCTACTCTTTTCATGGTAACTGTGGTTAGACTTTGAAGATTTCCTTGAACTTCCAGAGCTTTCACTCGTCGAAACATTACCGTGACCCGCATTCCCTGCAACGATCAAAGTTCACAGGTGCGAATTCATTCTTCACAATTATAAGGCATGTTTTGCTCATGTCGAGTAAAAAATGTAAACCAAAGTTTACCTGTAGCTGACAGGTATAATAGCATGACACTCTCTGGAGGTAGCTCTTCACAAATGGTAGCAATAACCTGGGAATTTAAAAGTTAAAAAGCAGAACACCTGTACTAGAAACTTGTAGGAAAAGCTGAAAAGTTACATGTATTTGTGCACAATAATATGCAGTGGTTGACATGTTTTTAGTTCCACCAAAGGTCTTACAGGAACAACATTTGGTCCTTATTTAGCATAACTACAGAACTTAAACCTACGTCTTGTATTACGCCACTTTTGTTATGAGGGGTCACATCTCAAGGATTCTTCTGGTAAGGCTAGATTGGTAGGAACAAGTGACTATGCAATTGAGAGTATAAACTGGTGCAGAGTCACCAAGCAAGAATAGCATGGTGGCTAAGAGGGGCTAAGCTACGCTTTAGACATTCACTGCACCCCAGGCAGAGTCCACTCATGTTAGACACAGAACTAGCTGTTTCCCTAGCCTGGCAAGCATCAATCTACAAGTGAATGCAAAGGGAATTTGTGGATACCTATGAATCTAAGACAGAGAGCCTTAAATTGGTGAACTGAAGCACATAACATGGCTAAGGGCCACCTCTGGAAGAAAAAAGAGCTAGACTTATTTCTTTTGGTAAGTAGGAAAAAACCGCTACTTAAGTATGCAAGGGTAAGTTGATATAAATCTAACAACTACCACCAGCCCTTTTATTTAAGCAGCCATGCAAAGGTTCCTACACACGAAGACCAAAAATATTAAGGGTAAAATGCAAATAACCCCCTTGTGGTTAGCCTAATAGGCACTTTACTCCTTGTGGTTATCAAATGTGCATTTGACACCTCCCCCCCCCCCCCTCGTGGTTAAACTTTTTTGCAAAAGTAACGTTTTCCGTTAAAATAACCAGGTTTGAAGTTCAAAAGCCTATGGGGCGATTGAGATTGTCCCTTTTAAAAAAACATATTAATAAAATAAGTCATGAATTGACATTTTTACCCCAAAAATCCTAATCCTTTCCAATACCTGCCACCTCATCCATTTCCAACTCCACCCACCACCATCACCACAGTAGTCCCTACACCACTGTACCGCCACTCCTCCCCACCAGCCACCACCTCATCTTCCACTCCATCCACAACCACTGGCACCTCGTTCTCTCCTCTCTCATCCAGGTACCAATCTCTTCCCCCACACCTCTAATGCTATCATCACCATAATCATTATCCTAATTGCAGCAGCTACAATCCCCAAATTTCGTTGGCAACAGATTGGGAAGGGGAAGAGAAAGGGGCAACAGATCAGGATAAGGGAAGGGAGGGGGCAAATCGTGGCTGGGAGGGGTGGAAGAGGGGAAAGGGCTGCAGATCTAGGTGGGGGAAGAGGGTTGGGATGGCAGGAAGTGGGTGGGGGAGGGGGTTGGGATGGCAGGAAGTGGGTGGGGGAGGGGGGTTGGGATGGCAGGAAGTGGGTGGGGGAGGGGGTTGGGGTGGCGGAGAAGTGATGGGGAAAGGGAAAAGGCTACAAATCAGGGTGGGGGAGGGGCTGGGGTGGCATGGGAGGGGTGGTTTCTTCGGCGACTAATTCTTAGGTAAGTAGTGGGGGATGGGGTAGATGTCCAAAGTGATGCTGATTGGAGGAGAATAGGGAAAGGGGTTGGGTAAGGGAGCAACTGGTGGTGGTGGTGGAGGAGGTGTTGGCAGCTGGGAAGGGGAAAGGGTGGTTAGTTACGTGGGAGAAGAGATAGAGTGGTAGGATTTTTTTATTTTTAATTTTGTGCCTTTTATTTTTAATTTGACCCCAAAACTTTATTACCTTTTTTTTTTTTTTCAAATTTAATCCAAGACTTTATTAGGTAATTATTGGGTACTTGATGTATTTAGGGTATATTGGACATTTCACAAATAAGTGTTAGTTTTGACAGATTCCGTTAGTTTTGCAAAAAAAAAAAAAAAATAAAAAATAAACACAAGGGGGGTCCCCCAAATGCACATTTGATAACCAGAGGGGTAAAGTGCTTACTAGGTTAACCACAAGGGGGTTATTTGCATTTTACCCAAATATAAATAAACTGGTTAATAGTTTCAGCACTTACAGCTATCAATTGTGTGACAGAAGGATGGTGGAGTATAGCTTTCCTAGGATTTGGTGGCAATGATGGATCTGTCATATCAGCAGCCAAGTTTATATCAATGAGTCCAGAAGCAGCAGAGTGATCAGCTAAAGCTCCATTCTCTTGAGATTCAACTTGATGTTTTTGATAGAAAGATCCACTAGGTTCCCATTCCAAACATTGTAGCATTCTAAAAGTGTCCAAAGTTATTTCTGCAAATTTGACCTATCAGGACAATGTGGAGACGTTATTAATGTGAAGTGCTAAAATAAAAATAAAACAAAGAATATGAAGAAAAATTACCTCATTTTTGTGATAACTTGTAAGTAGAGCATCTTCAAATTTTAAAACCTTCTTAGCATGGAACCGGGCCACACATGAGGCAGAGAGGATGGATAGGAATCAAATAAGGCACAGAATCGCAAAGGTCGAACATTTAAGATGGATGCATCAGCTTTGGTAAATCGAAGAATCTCTTGCAACACCAGCTTCCATTCTTTGAAATTCGTGGTGTCCTGTGATCAAAGGAAAATAGCCCAGTCATGAAGGTGATCACATGTTCTAGAATGTACTTTTTCACCCAGGCAAAGTTAATGATAACAAAATAGACAGATGTTCTTTCTATTTACCAACTTAGCACATTGGATACTGCTGATTGAAACCTGATCACTATTTCAATAATCTTTCCTCAAATTTCACATTTTCTTAGTCATTAACAAGTGAATTAATCCTGAAAACAAATCAAACAGATAAAAAACACAGCAACAAGCTCATTGCACCATGACCAACAAACTATTCAGTTTGATGTCAAATGCTAACTATCCATCATTTATCTAAAATCTTATACTATTCAAGAGTGACAAAAACATATTCATTTGCGTATCTATTCATGTATTTGGAAATCTTGAGCCAAATGAAACAGCAAATTAACATATTAAAACATACAAATTAGCCTTGAATTATTATCAAACAATTAATAAAACTAAAATTAAAAAGTTCTAAACAGTACATAAAAGCATTTCAAGAGTAATTAAGAATCAGAGAAAAAAATCATTATATACCGGAAAAGTTGATTTACTATCATCAACAAGTGCTTTAAACTTATCAACAAGCAAATTAACCATCTCCGACCGGTTCAAAATCAGCGAAACCATCAAAAACCTCGCGTAAAACCTCAGCTCCTTAAACCTAACTCCTTTTTCCTTCTTCGAACCTTGATCGAAGTACTTCCGATGCAAAATCGCCTCGTAGAAAACGTACGCCTCGATCAAAAACCTAGCCTCGCTCGTCCTCATGTACTGATTAAAGTACAACTGACCGATCCTCGACGCGATCTCGCCGATCTCCCATCTCTGGAGCCCCGACCCGATTAGCTTCACTCCGGTTTTCCTGCTGGTACTTCCATAACCTCATGTATGACTTGAACACGCTGTGGAAGTAGTGCCCGTAAGGTCCACCGCGCGCGTGGGACGGCGCGTCGCGAACACGCGCGAATTTCTTCTCGGCGCTCTCTACTAACGCCCGGAACGTCCTCGCTACGGTGACATCTCCCGACGACTCCTCCCCAGCCATTCTTCTTCTTCTTCTTTAATTTTGTTTTTTCAAAATATATTTATCCCAGCATATCCTTTTCGCTCTCCGGCGAAAATCTTAAACCCCAAATTTACCAATACTATTTACCAACGGCTGAATAACGGCGTTGTCGACGGTAAAACGTCGTCTTTCTCCTCATAATACACGTCTATCCGTTTGTTTTGTAAGTATGCCTGTTTTGTGGGGGAGCTATCAAAATATTCTTTTTTGTTTTTCTCTTTGTTTGTAGTGTGTGTGGGGAAATGAGCTTTTTTTTGGGGGGGTCAGAGCTGAGCTCCCTTTTACAGTGGCTGGAGTGGGTGGGTGGGTAGGGCGGAGGAGTTCAGATTCTGGATGGGACTCTGGCCTCCGATGGTGGGAAGTGGGGAATTATGGTGTGTGAGTGTGTGTAATTTTTTTGTCAGAGGAGTTTGGTTCGGAATTCTGAGGAGGTGTGTCTGTAAGTTAATTAGTGTGTGTGTGTGTGTGAGAATATGGGGGAATATAGATGGAGGGATTTGGATGGGTCATCGAGGGGCCATTTTTTATCCTTGGGTTGGTTGGATTGACAGACTGCTATTAGTGGCCCACTGGCCCGTGCGTTTGGATGGATCCTATTTTTTCTACTCTTCTTTTCTTTTGCTCTTTGTATTTTACATTTGCCGATCAAAATTACATGTAAATCGGATTCCACTTAAAAAGTTGTTGGGTTGAATATGTTCGTAATTTAATTAAAATTTATGTTATTGTTAAATAACATAAATTTTTATTTTAAAAATAATTAATAATAAATGATGTGATCTAAAAATTTATTAAGATAATTCATATGTTTACGCTAATCGATATAAAATATTTTATACTTTCACAGTTATGAAATTAACAAGTAAAAACTTGAAATTATAAGTTATACATATTTATTATCTCATCCATCACGAATCAAATTATTCTAACTATTAATTTAAGTGTCATAATTATAGATTTTTTTTAAAATGATAATTCATATATATTACTCACTATCACTTTAGAAATTTTAAATTTATTAATAATAATTTATCTTACTTCAAAGCTTTAGATAAACTTAACCGGTATAATGACACAATAAACTTATCAAATTTAATTTATAGCTCAAAAATAATCGACTCAACTATCATTTTACTGAGTGGAATAGCAAAATATAACATGATCAAGTTTCATAAAGTTTTTAAACCATGATAATAACATTTAAAATGAAATGATTTCATTTGTGGTACTTTTTAATATATAAAATTTTAAACACGAGATTGCTGAGTTTAGATAGTAACTTTAAAGATCTATTTAAGGATGCATATCAATTACTTCAATCTACTCGTTTAATACTATTACAATAATAATGTGTCCGCTATTATGTTCATACTAATTGGGATGAGAGATATGGAGATCAGTAACATGAAGAGTTTTTTGTGTGTGTGTGTGTGTGTGTGTGAAGATGCTTCAATACATTTGTTAATTTGGTCTAAAGTTAAAGCAATAAAAAAAAGAAGAGAAAAGCACTAAGTGGAAATTTAATTCACTTGCTAAGTTGGTTTTAGAGGGAAAAAGAACAAAATCTACCTAGATTTTTTTTTTTTTGGTAGAATACCTAGAAAATTTTACATCTCGAGAAAGCAAATAATAATAAAAAGGGAGTTCAAACCTCTCAAAAGAATAAGATTCCTAAAATTTGTAAAAATTTTATGTATTTAAGGTTCTTACAAATTAAATGAAATGAACAACATCTTACCCGATCCAAAAAAAAAAAAAAGAACAATATCATGTGATCAATGATGCTATTAGAAGGAAAGCAGATCTATCTACATTCTTTCTCTTATTTACTTTTCCCTTTTTAATGAATCAAACAAGAGGCAAACAGGCAAAATGTCCAAATTGTGGTTGATATTAGGTGCATAAAGCCAAATTTTGACTAGCTGTAAATGGATACTATTCTTTATTTATTTGTGATTTGGTAGTCAATTTGTTTTGTTTACTTTTGTCGATGAGAAAAAAAAGTTGTTTATTATTTTCCAATTAAATTATAGAACAACCTGTTCCCCCTTCAAATCAAGTTGAGGCTGGTCTTGACTTTTCAACTGTACATTACTTATTGCTTGCCATGGTCTATTGTTTGGACTTCACCTGTGAAAATTTATTACGCACATAATAATATGTAGCTATATGTACAGACATATGTATAAATGCATAAAATATCATAAAACGTAAATTCATTTAGTTATTCCATACCTGTTACTCTATCAATCAATTGAAATGTTGTGGAAATTAGTGCATGTCCACTCGCACTTTTCTGTTTTTTCAAAAGAAGAAAGAATAGAAGTGTGAAAGACTCTAGGTTCTAGTCAAGTTACAGTCTATTTTATATCAAAATTACGTTATATGATACTTAACCCCTGATTTGTCGTTCCCTTTCGCTGGAAATTTACACTAATTTGGCAGCAAAAAAATAAGTGTTTGTATTGAGGTGCAAATGAGACTCTTTTCCCCACAAAAAAATAAAAATAAAAGAACTCTATTAATGATTATGTAAACCCTTAAAACATGACCAAATTGGATTCATTTGTGTTTATTTAGTACTATTAGATTAAACATGGACTTGCCCTATTGTATGTATAAAGTGAGTCCCAAATTAGATTTCAAAGAGAATCAAATTTCATTATGTGAAGTAGCACATAGGTACAACTATACAAGTATACAAGTATGTGTGCGTGCATGGGACTAGGTCCTTGTTAGAACGAAGTTAGGATCATAAGGTTAGGGTGTACAATCAATCGCTTTGATACTTTGATAGGTGTTAAAAATTATCAAAATAAAAAATAATTTTTAAAAAAAAAAACTTTACTTATAATTATACGAATCTAAATTTGATTTTCCTAATTTTTCTTAAATAATCAAAAGTTATAATAGAATAGATGATTTTAAAATTGAGAATAACACACAATGATCAATTTTTATACAATGTACACTAAAAAATGAACTTTAAACAAAAACTATATCACCAAATTTGCAAAGTTTCCCCACCCTCACTTGCATGTGGCTTCGCCACTGACAGCTTATAATATCAGCAAATCAGAACAGTGTAAAGCTCGGGTCCCCAAGTCCCTTGAGGCTGAGCTGTATTCCCCAAGCCAGAATTCAATGTGCAAGCTAAGCACAATCACTATACCATTTCAAAAATTTTGTTTGGAGTGGGTTCGATCAATAAACTTTAGTTACACGTTAAAGAAGGATAATTGAGATGAAATTTGAACTTCATTATGAGTCTAACCTTTAGCCCATGACAATTTTGACATAAAAATGTCTGAGTAATTACTCACTTTTTTTTAGCATATTATGATTATTCGTGAGCTAAAACAAAATCGAGATTATGCTCCTCAAGGAATTCCTTTAAAATTGGGAACCTACGGGTTTTTAAGATTTTCAATACTGGAATCATGTTTCCCGAAACGATACTTTGTTCCACTCCTTTCATTTATACTTCAAGCGCGATTGCTCGGTTGACTTAGTGCGAATAGAAGTGAATGAATAGGGAATCCGATTTTCCATTTTTTTCATTTCAATAGTAGGCAGGCAAGGCTAAGGAAACAACGGAGGGATCCGAATCGGACCTAAATGGGAATGACATGAAAAGTCCCGAATTTGACTTGGTCATTCATGGAAATTTTCCCATATGATTGTGTTATCATGACTTCAGTTCAATAATGCCTTTCATAATATGACAAATTTCCTGTTATCTTGAAACGTATCATATTGAACAAGATTTCTTTTGGCTTTTAAAATGAGATTGATTTTCTCAAGGTTTCGATGATGTTACACGAATCTTCCTGATTCATCAGTATAACGTAATCTCATTCTAAAACCTTGAGAAAATCAATCTCAACATTTCTATAATTAAAGTACCTCTACGAAATCATTATTTTTTTCACAAGGAAAAGAAAAGAAATACTACCAAAATTGCTGAACCATTGCCTGGAGATACATTATAGAATGAATGTTCACCACATGCAATAGGATATCTCTTGTCCTAACACGATGAATCTGCATCACAATTCTATGGTCCAGCAATGTCACTTTCAGCTCAAGCAATGAAGGTAAATTTCATACTTAATAATAAAAAATAAAAGAAAGAATATTGTACTAATATCTATACTATATATTAAAAGAAAACGTCTATTTATGAGAATACACGAAAATGTGACAGATATTTCAGTTAAATATAGACATTCGTCCTTCTTGTACATCGCATACACACTAAAAGAATTTTCTGATTTCACGTTTTTATGTTCTACATTCACTATTAAATAATTATTTTCCTTTGCAACGACAGCTCCAACAAATTATTCCTCATTTTCAGCAGGAATTGGACAAAATAGATGTGGACTTTTGGACTAAGAACAGTTGTTTTGGTGCCAAAGAAGTCAAAAACCTCAATCAACAATACATATATCACAAGAAAAAAATACACTAGTGATCTTATATTTCAACAAAAGCACCCTAGAAAAGTTAAACTAAAACAAAACATCCAGAAAAGCACTTGAGAGACCTAGGAAAATTATAGGTCATATATATATATATATATATATATATATATATATATATATATCGAGAAGACTTATTTTTTCACATCAGATTGTATTTGAGAATAGGATTTTTCCCCATCTTGGTGTAAAGACATTTGCACGATATATATATATATATATATATATATATATATATATATCGAGAAGACTTATTTTTTCTGATCAGGTGATTTGGAAAATGATTTTTCCCCATAAGAAGTTAAATTATTGCTAAGAACCGACAAAGCATCCAATGAACTAATCAAAAAAATAAAGAGTAAATGGCATGACAAGTTGTGTATGTTGTGTCAATGTACTATCTAATCTCTATAATTATTCTTTTCTCTACAATTATTTTAAGAGTTGACTGTTCGAAAGCAAAATGTGGTCATAATTACCTAAAAAGAAAAGCATGATGTGTACCCTGATGTATCCAAATGTGTTAATCGTTGCATGAATTCATATACTAATTTATTTTTGCCGGTCATATAATTGCTGAGAATTCATTGTTTTTTTTTTTTTTTTTTCCTATAAGACAAGAAAACCTAAAAGTAACAATCTTGAGACCATGTGAGTTTGGTTTCAATATATTGATTTTCTGTTGTTGCGATCAAAACCAAAATCGATATTAAGCTAAAAGTATACGTTGGTCTCAAGTTTATTGTGACCTATAATTTTTTTGGTGCCTTTTTCTTTTTCTTTTTTTTTTTAAAAATTATTTCTTTTGAAAAAAATTTCAAGTTTCTAATAGAAATTCTTGATAAGGATTATCCAACAATTAATATATTTAATATGGAACTTCACTTAAAAGATGTATTGATCAAAGTGACAATATAAATGTGATAATGGAGTACATAATTAGCATCCTAACACATTATTAGTTATTAGCATACGCTTTCCCTATTTGCGATTAGTCAACTTCACAAAACAAAAGCAAAAAACTTGGGTAAAATTAGCATCTATTTGGCCATATTTGCGATTTAGATAGTAGAAGATATAATAATTTGACTCGAAATAAAAATCTTGTTGATATTACATTAATTTCCTAACTTTTTTTTTTTTTTGGGAGGATTAAATGGAAAAAAAGGTTTGGAGTAGTTAAATGTCAAATTTCTAGAAAAGAAGTATATTTCCAACCGATCACGAAATGCATATAGACTTAGAATGCTGGAAAAAACCTATATTTTTTAGTGTATGATTGTTGTAATAATAAGGCTGTTATCTGTTGACAATAAAACCAAAAAGCGACAATCTTGAATCTAACCATCTGAGTTTGGTTTCACTATATTGATAGTATATCTATTCTTGCGATCAAAACTAAATTATTAGGTTAAAAAATATGCATATTTCTTCTCCTAACATTTAATTAGTATATGCTTGATCTACTTGTGATTAGTCAATTTACCACAAAAAAAAAAAAAAAAGCATCTCTTTGTCCGAATTCGCTAATTTGATTGTTGAAAATTTGTAAAACCGAAAACTTTTTAATCGAATTGAAATACAATTTGTTATTAATAACGTACATCCAAACTGACGTCAAAAAAGAAAAATAATCTTGTTGACATGTTTGTTTCCTAGCTTTTTTATGGGACCAATTGGCAAAAAGGTTAGGGGTAGTTAAATGTCAAATTTCGAAAGCTTTGGGGTGTGTGATTTCTTACACTCAATTGAATTATATTACTATTAGTTAATAATGTAAGGAAATATTTAGGTAAATTTGGTCTTTGGTCCCACTTGTAGATCCTGTAGTGTAGATTAAATGTTATGGAATCTATAACATAAGATAATGTAAGCAAGATTTTATAAATGATTTAATTTTGACCGCAAGATCTATAAATAAGGATAAAATTCGGATCTATAGTAATATTTTTCAATAGTGTAGATTCAATTGACCTAAGAAATATATTTCTTACTTATTATAAATGGATAAAGGAAAAGTTGGGATGTCCTCTTGTCATGAAATCTTAACTTTATGCCTCTATTTCCTTTCCCATTTATCAATGGAAGTCCTTTTCTTTTGCTTTATTAGGTGAAAACCTTGTCCCAACTCCCTCACCCCAACTCCCTCACCTTAAGTGATACTCCCATAGGGGAAATTTTTATATAGACTGATCGGTGATATGGTGTTATAAATTTTTGATTCAGAAAATTCTACACCAGCTCATATCACATCACTATACCCCAAGTGAATGATGTGAAACTTTTTGGATCAAAAGATTCATGATACTATACCATAGAACTGATTCATATAAGAATTTTCCATCCCATAGACGCAAATATTATTGCCACACTTTTCTTATTGCCACAACAAAAAAAACATATAATGAAATGACTAAAACACGTACCATTCTTTTTACGAAGGGAGACTAGAAAGACAAGGATAATTTGGTCATTTTAATATTTTTTTCCCTACGACAATAACAATGGGTGCTGTGCCAATAACATTTGTCTCCTATAGCAGATAAATATTGATTTTTAGAGGAATGACATGCATCCTTCAATCTATGAATTATCTATTTATATTAAATATTTAACTATATCATTTTCTTTATTTCAGCATCGTCAAAACTAGGGTATAAAAAAAAAAAAACCCACAATCACTCGTAAAGTTTGTTCTAATTGCAAAACTACTTTAGTTAGATTCTTGAAATTACATCTGCCTCCGGCCAAATTCTGTAGTTGTAACATCCGAGTAATGTTATTAATGTATGTCGTGCAAATGAGTTGTACACCATTTTGTCTTTACTAAAGAGTATAAACATGTATGGAAAATATTTAGGTAGACTCGATCTTTGACATCACCGGTAGACCTTGTGGTCAGAATTAAATTTTAAAAAATATTTATTTACATCAACTCATGTCATAGATTGTCTAAAATTTAATTCACATCACAAGATCTACAAATGGGGTCAAAGACAAAATTTACCTAAGTTTTTGCCAACATGTGATCTATCATGATCAAGATGGACTAAATTCATACTGCTTGTACTATTATCATCCAGACTTCAATATACTACTTAAATGGGTTGTTAATTTAGTAGGGATGAATATGAATTGAAGTTATTTCTTTTATTTACTATATACGACACGAATATCGATAAGAATTAAATGTAGAAAACTCTCTTGAATTTATATTTTAATTATAATTTGTCTCTTTTAACTTATTTAATAAGCATTTTACTCTCTTGTCCCATTTTCTTCATATTTTGGGATAAAATTATCCTTACTATTTCAATAATTTTGTTTTTTTTTTTTCTCATCTTACTAATTTATTTATTTTCTCTCTCTTATTTTTCATTTTATCTTCTTACCATTCTTTCTTGCTATCGCTAAACTATTATATTACTAGCATATTGGTTAGTCAAAAGTTTTAATTTTTTAACATTTGTATAAATAATTTGTAGAATAAATAAGTTTTTCAATGCAAGGAATATAAATTTTAATAGTATAATATAGATTTTGGGAGTTTTACTAATGTTATAATTAATAAATAAACAAACTATAAAAAGATAAAATAATTTGTCAAAAAATTAAAAAATATATTTTGAGTATGCAAACAATTTTTTTGTGCCATATCATTCGCCTGTCATATTTTGGTTGAGTTTATCATAACTCCAAAAATTCTTATATTAGACAGTCGTAATATTTTCTTATTAGATTTTATTGATATTACACCATAAATAAAAGGTTATACACACGTTTATTTATTATACTAAAGCATGATCAATCTATAAATTAAATTATTTATACACATGTGAAAAGTTAAAACTTTAATTAATTAATTATTAAAAGTAATTTAATTATTTAGTAGTAGCAAGAGAGAATAGTGAAAGAAAAAGAAAAAAAACAATAATATGAAACTAAAATAATAGGAATAATTTTGTCTCAAAACATAAAAAATGAGTAAAGTGCTTATTAATAAATTAAGGGGAGAAACTGCAACTGGCGTGTAAATTGAGAGAACTTTTCTGCATTTAACCCTTTCAGTAATTTTATATAGAAATAACAATTGGACATGTCTGGTAATTATTTCTAAACCAACGTGATTGAGCTTCCATTTGAAGTTGGAAACTCATTTTCCGAAAAATAGCGGGTCATTTATTAAACATATTTCTTAACCAAAATAAAAATTTCGTACAAAGAACATATATTGGACGAGTTTTTCAATTTCAATTTTCATCATATAAATTACTTGCAGGACAAGTAACAAGATCAACTGGCTAGGCTACAACAAACAATCTATTTGTTGGGCAAATCTTAGCCACGTACGTGCGCTGTGGTAACCACCAATCAGAGGACGGATTATGGCAATGCCATTGATTGATTAGCTTTTAAAAGGTGGTTAAAATTATTGAATTTGGGACTAATTAGAGTCACAGTGTACCTGAATGGGGAAAAGGTCAAAAGAAAAAAAAAAAAAAAAGGGGAAAGAAATGAAAGAAAAAGATAGAAAGACAAAAGAAAATCCAATAGCATCCAAAGTAAGTGCAAAGCTTTTTGGGCTAAACATTGGGGAATCTTCTAAAGCATCCGCATTAAATTCAAAAGTCAGCAGTGTTGGGACGAAACTATCATAGCAGATGAAGAAAAGCCATACCTAATGATGATAAAGAAGAAAGAAAAGGGCTTCTAAATTTGACACTTCGCTATGTTCTTCTTTAAGGAAGTGCTTTGAACTTTGAAGTTTTGCTATGTTCTTCTTTAAGGAAGTGGTTTGAACTTTGAACTTCCCATCTTTCATGGCCCAACCTGCTTAGCCTTTTCATTTATAATATTCTCTCCGTTTCATTTTATCTTTCTTCTAATTAAACAAGTTATTTTATGTTAAATTATCTCTGTTTTAGAAATTAAAATAATAAATGATTTTTTTTTTTTCAAATTGTAACTTCACGCTTTGTGCCATATTAATGAAAAGAAAGAATTATGTAATTGAGTAATATTATTATACAAGGTTAATTTAGTTACTTTAAGGAGGTGTTTGGTTCGCATTCGAAAATCAGAATCAAAATGAGAATTATAAGCTCCACTATCGATATAGATTTATATCATTTTCCTTTACTTGTTTGGTTTGAATAAGGAATGAATTTCATTATATTGATAAATTTATAAATTTGAAACTTATGTTATAAGTGGGGAATGAAAGTGATCATTTTCTAATACTTTCATTCTCATAGTGATTAACCAAACAATATTTATAGGTATTATTAATCTTAATTTTCATTCTTTCTCCTCATACCTATAAACTAAACACCTCTTAAATTATATTTCGTATATTGATGTAATTTAATAATTTTTCTTAATTTGTTATACACAACACGAAAAACAACAATTAAAATAAAACGGAAAGAGTATGCGAATCGACACATGAACCAGGCTTTTGCAAATCGATCAAGCGTAGAGTGAGGTTAGTAACACTTGTATCTAATTAATTTTCACCACTAGCCACAAGTCATCCCTCTATTTTTGCTGAATACGAGAGTTTGGTTCTCCAAGAGCGTGATAGAGCTCTCTTCAACTAGCTCGTGGCTATATTACTCGGTTTTTTGGGTCAAATAAGAAAAAGAAAATTTCACTTCGCAAAGCCTTATAGGCCTACATCTAATGACTTGAGCCGCTCTTCCCATTTTTTCCGTTGACCCATCATGCAAAATGTACGCTATTCGAATGAATGCACTTTACTAATAAAAAGTAAAGGTCTAAGTTATTATCTTTCCACACAATTGTTCACCTCGTATTCTTGGTTCTTTATTATACTTTTTAAATAGATTTTATTTTATCGTTTTACTTGTCTCTCGTAATACATGAACGTCATCGATTGTTGAGAAATACTTAAATTTATAGGATAATTCCTCTCTCACGTAAAAGTTATTAGAGTTTGAACTTGTCACCAATGTTAAGATTTTATTAGGAAAAATTAAACCATGAGAACAAATCTATAAGACTGTTCTTACAGTAACAAGATTTTTCAATCTTTTCACAATTACTGAAATACAATTTACCGCACACTTCCTTTACTAGAAAGTAAAGAAGGACTTGAAAGCTAACCTTCTTATTAAAGAAAGGTATCAAAACCTAGTTTTGTATCGTATAAAAATCAAAATCAGTGAATTTTATAATTTCTAGTCAAACATAAAGAAAAAGTAATTCTCTCCCTTGTTGACAAAGTCACTTACTATTAGATTTTAGTATTTTACATCAAAAGCGTATTTGTGGTGATTCAGAAGCTCTATCAATACACACCTGATCTTTGTGAAATTCATAAATTTGAGTTGTATCTCTAGTAAATTTGGTAATCTTTATGTTGTTGCGTCAAAAATTTCGTTTGAAAATTGTGGTGATAATTTTCAGTTGTATCTCCAATGGTGAACTATAGTCAACGAAGAAAATAATCAATTAAGAACAATTCGTCCTTACGTATTCTTTAAAAATGGGGGCCTTAAATATAAAGCCCAACAAACTTCCACCGTAGTTTATAATTAAAGTTGGAGAGCCCATAATATCTTAGCAACTTGGCCCAAAAGAGTCATAATGTAGCTTCATGTAGCAACTAGTGGAAAAGGCACAATTTATGGGTATGTATTTTAAAAAAAATTATAAAAAAAGAAAAAGAAAATATAAGTAATGAAAACAAGGGAATTAGAAATGATTAGTGAGTAATTAGTGGTTACATATAAAAGTATCAATTGAAATTAATTATGTAAATAAAGATAAATTTGACAAAATAAATAATGATATCGTACCAAACTCATACTCATATTTTATATATAGATAGTGTGAATTGAATGTGGCATATGTTGCGGGGCCAGGAAAAAAATATTACAAGTATTTATAAGTCGGGTACCTATTTCATATGTTTAGTGAGCGATGACCTGTCAAAAGTCATTTTAAAAATCTTAAATGATTTCAGAAAGATAAGAAGAATTAAAAGAATAATATTATGTAATTAAAAAAAGAACGACTAAAATCCTAAAAATTCCAAGGATATGCTATTCTTTTGGCTCAGTTCTTAATTAGAAGAACAAGATGGATCATTTATTTCAAACAACTCCTTAAACTGAAGGAGATGTCCTAGAAAAAAAAAAATCAAGGTGCGTACCAATAGTATAAGCACCTAGATACAGTATTTGTCAAATCTACATCTATGATCGACTCACATGTTTCTTAAGTGAGACACATAAATTTTGTTTTTAGGTGCATCTTTATTGACATGCATCTTAATTGATGTAAATTTTTTATATGGATGTAGTGTGACGGCCCGTTCCATATAAAAAGTAGGAGAGAATATTGTATTGTTTATAACAGTTTGGGTTATGGACTACTTACAAGTTGGCTTAAGCATTTTGATCCCGTTATTTCTGCTCAGAAGTTGTTGGGCTAGCCCAGGACCCCGGGTGTTATAGTTAGTATCAGACCGAATTTTGAGTATTTGTGGTCCCTACACAGGGTGAGACTGGGTCGGTGGTATTGGGCTATGCTATGCATACACAGGGTGAGACTGGGTCGGTGGTATGGGGCTATGCTATGGGTATTGGACTATACTATGTATTGTATGTGATATGTTATTGGGCCCCAACTTGGGCTTTGCGAGGACGCAAAATCTTAAGGAGGGGTGATTGTGGCGCCCCGTCTCACATCGAAAGTGGGAGGGGATATTGTATTGTTTATAACACCTTGGGTCATGAGTTACTTACAACTTAGCTTAAACATTTTGAACTCGTTGTTTTTACTCAAAAGTTGTTGAACCAACTCAGGACCCAATTTTGAACCTGTTGTTGGGCCAGTTTAAGGCCCGGGGTGTTACATGTAGCCCGCTTGGTATTGGGTAGAAATTCTTCAGGTTCTCTTAAAAAAAACAAGAGGGAGAAAAAAAAAAAAAAAAGACTCATCTAGTCCGTTGTGACTTGCTTGTTGAATATGACATATAAAGAAACGTTTTAGTATTACATTTCAGTCTCTCGATTTTCCTTCCACTCGTTTCTTTTATTCTATCTTTGTTTGTTGGAAAAGGAAAACAAGTCATTAAATGAATATTTTCAAGTGTACAATAGGGAGGAGATTTGATCAATATGAACTTGTTTAGATTTGTATAAGTTGATTGATTAATAAAAATTTTATGCATTAAGCGTTCAAATGGTAGATTTATATAAAATTTTATTTTATAGGCTGATCAGAAGTCTCAAAAAGTAAATTTAGAAAACATAAAATAAAATAAATCTCTTATTCCCTTATATTTGGAGTCTCTCATAGACATAAATGGTTTAGAAATACAAAAATCGCAATTGTTTTACATCAATTAACTTTACTGTGAGAACCGTAACATACACACAACAAACTACGACATCATGGAAAATTGCAAATCTATAGCAATTTGGCCAGTTAATTTAGACAGTGCTATTCAACCCAAAAAATAAATAAATTCTTTAACTAGTACAAATAAGAAATACTGTCTATAATAGATAACGTTGGAAATCAAATGCTGCATGTTATCTAAAATAAGCTAAAAGTCTACTTAAAGAACATTTAAAAAAAAAATCTTTAAATAAATTAGCATTTAAAACATTGGAAATTAAATGCTGCTATATAAAATAAGCTAAAAATAGAGTCAAAGAATAGACAAGAACATATAATACTAACTTTACTTAAAAGATTGTTGTCTGGACTCTGATGAATAAGCTTAGGCAATTCAATTCTTCATTTCTTCTTTATATAGTGAGACAATTTGTCAATCTTTTCAGAGTTTTCTGATGATGCCGATGCACATCTACCATAGAAAAAAACAACACATCAGGGCTTAAAGCGACTACTTGTAGTTGGAGACGTTCAAAATATATGTGGTTTTTAAATCTGCCTTGAAATAATTGACAAGTTGTTCGAGAGAAGAAGACTACTAGTTTTTTGTCTACCTGAAATTATTATATTTGCAGTAATTTACTCTTGAATTTTCAAATTATGACATCTCCCTCGTAATTTTCTATTAGTACACTCTGTTAATAAAATTTGTGGAAAAGAAATTAGAGAAAAAAATGGTATGTTATTCTCCTTGCACAAGTAGTCTTGAGTGGTTCTATTAATAAAAATACGAAAGAAATATTATCTTAAAGGAAAAAAGACCAATTTAGTCCGTTATTTTTAATGTATCGATCAATTTGATCCTTTATTTTTTTTTTTAAAATTAACTAATCTAAGACTTATGGTAAAATTATGGGCAAATTAATGGACCAAGTCATGTGATATTCACGTGGTCATTACCCTGCAATAGATATGTGTCAACGACTCCGTTAGTTTATTTTCAATTTTCATCACAAGGCTCAAATTAGTTAATTTTTTTTTAAATAATCTTTTTGATAGATAAAGAATTATATTAGTCATATTCTAAAAATAAGGAACTAAATTATTCTTTTTCCCTTAACCTAAAATCAAACTTATAGGTTCCACTGTTCCATATGTCTCATATATTTCTAAAATGTGAGCCATTGAATTAGGAAAATGATGTTGTATTACATAAGCATTTAAAGTACAAGTGAATGATTTCCTAAAAGGCACTGTAAAATTTACTAAAATTATATGTTCACACTAGAAAGTAGTCAACAACCTTTTTAATTTCGAATTGGGTTAAATGCAGAAAACCCCTTGAACATACACCCTTGTTCAGTTTGCCCTACTCAACTTATTTAATAAACACTTTACCCATTTCTTTTATGTTTTAGGACAAACTTACTCCTATTATTTTAATCATTATTTTTTTTCTTTTTTCTTATTCGTTTTCCCTTTTATTTATTTTCTCTATCTTGTTTTTCTTTTTCTTTTTTCACTATTCTCACTAGCTACTACTAAAGAATTGCATTACTTTTAATAATTATTTAATTAAAGTTCTAACTTTTCACATGTATTTAAATAATTTAATTTATACATTAATCATACTTTACTAGAATTAATATATCTTGCTGTAAGATAAAGTTTGTGATTAACTATTAATAATAAGATTAACAAATAAAAAATAAAATTTTTTGAGCTAGAGGAAATTAAAAATTTATTTTAGTATACAAATAAAATTATATAAAATGAAAAAAATGTGTACAAGATTGGTATAATATCAACAAAATATAGTAAGAAAATATTACGGCGGCCTAATATAAAGGTTTTTAGAATTATTGTAAACTGAGCCAAAATATGACACGCGAATGACATGGCACAAAAAATTTTGTTTGCATACTTAGAATATATATTCTAATTTTTTTGACAAATTATTTTATTTTTTATAGTTTATTTTTGTTAATTATAGCATTAATAAATCTCACAAACTTCATATTATACTGTTAATATATATGTTGCTTGTATTTGTCGCGCCCTTTTACCGCGCGCCTACCGACTCCTGTGATGGCCGGCACCGTCTGGGACCGGCACCGTCGCCAATGTGTGGTACTCGTGAAATAGGTGATTGAATACAAAAATCCTGCTTACAATTTACAAACATAAATTACCTACTTACGGCCTTAATGACATCAAGATTTAAAAAGAAAATAAACCCTAGTTTAGATTGACTCCTGGTCCACTTAACTCAAGAAAATCTTATACAAATCCTAGATGTTATAAGAGACAGGTTTGGGATGGATTTGAATAACATCTCGGCACAGACTTTACCCGGCGTTGGACCGTATTTTAGCTTATTTTATATAGCAGCTGTCTCTTATACAATACTAAAATTGCTGTATCTTAGACAGCAACTAGATGTGTTAAGAGATAGTTAAAAGTAATAAAATATGCCCATGTTAATAATTGCATCGATAAATAAAATGGTAAATATTAACATTTGACAGGTAGATTTAGCCCGGGTCCAATTAAAAGTCGCACACATTGAGCTTGTAGTGCCCTTTAACTCTCAAGGGGCAAAATAGTAATTTATCATGCACGCCGGAGTTTATTTCTAGCCCAATTTTATAATATTGATGCAATTATTAAGTCCTGGGCTAAATTGAATTTGATTCAACTATTTAACGTCTAGTTGTGCAACTAATCCAAAATTTGAGGGCAAAAGAGTAAATTCACATAATTTAACAAATAAGATAAGGCATAAATATTATAATAAGACCAATAAACATTAAAATAAAGCACCAATCATCACAAAATCAATTAATAAAAAAAAAGTGCAAAGATCAAAGTCTATTTACAATTAAATACTCATAAGGGCAAAACAGTAATTTCACAATCTCTTATACAATTAAAACATATTAAAATGCCAAACAGATGTCAATAACCACCAATTAGTTGCTATTGACATACCACATATAATTTGGAAGAAATTTGAAGAGAAAAAAACCAAGAATATTAAAAATTTCTTAAGGGCCTAAATGTAAATAAAAAAATTATTTGTTTTCTTCATATACAAATTCTTCAAATCTGGAGGGCCAAAATGCAAACAAAATTTTTCTGAAATTTTGGATTTTTTTTTGAAATGCCACGTCATCGATGACGTGGCACCAAATGGGCCCTCTCAGAAGGGCCTAAACGTAATTTGAGAAAATATTCTCGGGCTAAAATGCAAAAAACTGAAATCTGGAGGAGTAAAATGGAAATAAAATTTTCTAACCTTTCTTTTTTTTTTTTGCAGATTTTGGTGGGCTACCAGCCTTTTTCCACCACGCTTTTGACCCACCAGTTTAACGATTTTTCTTCGATTTGAAAATAAAAGTTGTAGCTCCAGAACTACTTTCTAGCTGTCGGAGTCGTTGACACTATATCTCTGTAAGAGACAGGAATTAGATTTGAGGTCAAAGAAGAAAAATTGTAATTTAGTTCCTTAAATTTAGAAATATCTCTGCAAAATCCATCTGGACCAACAGCCTTTTTCTACCACGTTTTTTACCCTCCAAATGGACGATTTTTCTTAATATTTACAAAGAGAAGTTTTACCCCCGGGAACCCTCTAAAATTTTTCTTCTTTGAGTTCAGTCTAATTCTCTCCGATCGTATGAAATTTTGGCTCAAAGTTGGCTGTCTAGAAAATTTTCTAGACTGACGAAATTTTTCTGGAAAATTTTAAAAAGAGCAAAAGGTTGTTGACCTGTCTCTTATACACATCTAGATGTGTATTTTGACTGTCTCAAATGGACATTTAGATAATATATAAAATACAGGAACCGTCTACAATTTTTACACATTTGAGTTCAGTCTAAGAGACGATCGTATGGAATTTTGGCAAAAAAGTTGGCTGTTTGACCATTTTTTGGCTCAATCCAATTCATATAAAAAACAGTCAAAAAATCCCTCTTTAGACTGATTTTTTGTGCTTTTTCTGAAGAGGATTGAGTACTTTTAATGGTCAAAGAACATTCCTTGACATGTGGGTTATGGTCACGTCAAAAACGTGGTAGAAAACTGTCTCTTATACACATCTAGATGTGTATAAGAGACTAAAATAAATTGTCACGATTGTTGGCGATTAAAAAAAAAAATTATTAATTTTTTTTTTTAAAATTTTAAACCAATTAATTAATTAATAATATTTTAATTAATAATTAATTAATTAATAATATTTTAATTAAATTTTTTTTAAAATCTAAAAATTCAATAATATTAGAACTCATTCTTAGTATTTAAAAAACATAAAACGCATAAGAATAATTAAACATCACAACATAAATTAAGAAGGAATTAAAGGGTAAATTAAAAGAAAATCAAAGAACAAGTTAAAAAGACATTAAAAAGAAAAAAATTAAAAGAAAATTGAGAGACAAATTAAAAGGAAAATAGGGGACAACTTAAGGGACAAAAATAGGTGTCTACAGCTTGCCCCTCTTTGCCGGAGTGTCGAAGAGGATCGAAGAAACTCTAGGCAAAGATTGTAGACACCGCATGACCTGTATGATTCCAATCGTGCAACAAAATTTGCCACATGTCAACCTTAAGCTCATGAGTTCATTGAATCTAGATGTGTCTTCTTGATCATTAGGAGAACAAAGTCTTAGAATACAACGTGACTGTGAATGACAAAGAAAACTAACTTGACATAACATGTAAACGCCACTGGTAATGAAACTCTACAAGCAATGTGAATTAAAAGCCTGACTTTGTATCATCAAGGCTAGGGTATGTAAACACAAATGAAAAACCCGACTTTATGTTATTGGGGTAAAGACATGTAAGTTAAAATGAAAACCCGAATGGTGAGTTTGTCGGGTAATGCAAACTTGAAATGAAAGCCAAAATTCGTTTATCGGCCAATGGAGAAATGCAAACTTGAAATTCGTTTATCAGGTTAATAGCATAGAAACCCGAAATTCGTTTATCGGGGATAAAAATGTGAACCTAACATTTGTTCACCAGGTTAATGAAAATGAAAATGAGAACCCGAAATTCGTTTATCGGGAAAAAAATGCAAACCTGAAATTCGTTTATCAGGTTATAAAAATGAAATGAGAATGTCTATCCGAATTTCGGGTTCTCAAATGCAAACCTGAAATTCGTTTATCGAGTTGATGAAAATGAAAATAAGAACCCAAATTCGTTTATCGGGTAAAAATGAAAATGAGAACCCGAAATTCGTTTATCGGGATGAAAGTGCTCATTTCATTTTTATAACCTGATGAAAACGAATTTGAGAACCCGAAATTCATTTATCGGGAGGAAAATATAAGCCTGAAATTCGTTTATCAGGTTGAACAAATGAAAATGAGAACCCGAAATTCGTTTATCGGGTATGAAAATGAAAATGAGAGCCCGAAATTCGTTTGACCTGATAAACGAATTTCAGGTTTGCATTTTCCCTGTCTCTTATACGTTTATCAGGATGATGAAATGAAGATGAGAACCCGAAATGCGGACATCGGGGGAAAAATGAAAATGAGAACCCGATATGTTTTATGTCAATAACCACCAATTCTGTTTCTTATACACATAGATGTGTATAAGAGACAGCCGAATTTTCATTTGTATTCAACCTGGTAAACGAAATTCACAACCTGCAATTTGTTCCCGATAAACGAATTTCGGGTTAAGAACCCGAAATTCGTTTATCGGGTGAAAAATGAAAATGAGAACCCAAATTCGTTTATCGGGATGAAAGTGCAAACTGAAATTCGTTTATCGAGTTGATGAAATGAAAATGAGAACCCAAATTCGTTTATCGGGATGAAAATGCAAACCTGAAATTCGTTTATCGAGTTAATGAAATGAAAATGAGAACCAGGTTTGCAATTTCCTCTCGAGGAAAATGCACATCTGAAATTCGTTTATCAGGTTGATGAAATGAATCAATGAGAACCCGAAATTCGTTTATCGGGAGGAAAATGCAAACCTGAAATTCATTTATCAGGTTGATGAAATGAAAATGAGAACCCGAAATTCATTTATCGGGTTAAAAATGAAAATGAGATTTCAAATTCGCATATCGGGGATGATAGTACGAACCTCGGGTTCTCGTTTATCATTTCATGAACCTGAAAATGAGAACCCAGAAATGCGTTTATCGGGAGGAAAATACAAACCTGAAATTTGTTTATCAGGTTGATGAAATGAAAATGAGAACCCGAAATTCGTTTATCGGGGATGAAAATACAAACCTGAAATTCGTTTATCAGGTTGATAAAATGAAAATGAGAACCCAAAACGTTTGATCTCTTATACACATCTAATCGGGTTGATGAAATGAAAATAAGAACCCGAAATTCGTTTATCTGGTGAAAAATGAAAATGAGAACCCGAAATTCATTTATCGGGTGAAAAAGGCTACTAGTAATTAAACCTAACATGACTGGATTGTCATTTAAACTAGAACATGAAGCCCTAAACGGTAAATGACAATATCATTTAAATTGAGTTGTATGACTGGGAATTCAGTGCACCCTCTCCCAAGTGGCGATCACCTGTAAGGTTGATTGCTTCATTAGGGGTTGGCGTGAATCACCTTTTTTTTTTTTAAAATGTGAAAAAAAAGACCGTTGGGTATCAAGACAGTTCTCAGGATTAGTGCTTCCCTTATTGTTTATGAAGGATATCCAATCAATAAAAATTTGCCCCAGTGTCGTTGATTTTAGCGTCCACTTTATTTTCGTGTACCTGCAGGTACTCAAAACAATGTGATATTGAGCAAAGAAAACTCGAATTGGTCAGTATCATAACATACAAAATGTCAATCTTAGTGAATACAATAAGCAAGGTGACCGAGCTCGGTGAGAGCTGCCTACGTATCCCACCAGGGGAATCAGGTCGAACGTAGTTCGATTAAACAGATGATTTTTACTTATTTGACAACTAAAACATCAACAACAAGAAGAATAAATGATGCAACTACAAACAAATAAAATGGCAATATGTGAGTTAGATAGAAGTACATGAATAAATAATACAGGCACATGGGAGCAATCTTAGTAAAAATCGTGCCATCACCGTATTAACACCGCTTTGCCTTTCATTCTAAGTTATTTGGACCCGATCAGGCAATGCTTTGGATCCATCGGATACGTGCCTCTTAAAGGCCAATGACTGTGTTGAGAGAACGAAATAGAGGCAACCAATAAGCCTAACTTCAGTCAACAAATTTCGATTGAACACTTTCCCAGACGTGGACCCAGAGAAGTCATCAACCAGACTTTGACCGTTTGCTCGATTTACCCCTTCCTCAGCGCCTTTTCAGGTTTTCACTAAGGTTCCCCTCCATTTTATTTTTATTTTTATTTTTGCATTTTTCCGCACACTCTCCTTTTGCCTAGGCCGCCCCGTAGGGTTTTCAACCTAGCCTCTCTTTTGCTTTTGGTTTTCTTTTTTTTTTTTTTTTTTTTTTAAAAAAACATAAACAAAATGTGCCCTTTCCGGGTTTTCACCTAGGAGGTCCCAGTAAACGGCAAGGTGTGGGAGTAAACGGAAGACGTCTGGCTAAGTAATCGCCTTTTCCATTGCATGCGAAGTTTAGTTTTCAAAGCTTTTCGGCATCAGTAAGGCTGTCTTCCCTGTAATTGGGATAGACATGTTAACATCAACTGCCGAGACCGCACAAACTGCTCCCTTTAAGCCTATGTAGAACTTAGGATAGTTAGGGTCAAAATGGGTTAAGTCGTGTGATTGGTAAAGATTGGGATTATCTTAACAAAAACTTGCCCAGTTTAAGATGGGCGCTTTGGTTGGAAAGAATATAGTTACAAGGGATGGAAGAGCGGGTTTGTGATATGAGGAAAAACTGGTTATGTCCCTTATCTAAAAGAATTGCCCATTTTGGGTGAGAGTCTTACTCGAATGCAATCGATGAACGGGAAACCCATTTTAAAGGGAGCATCCTGTATTCTAATAAACTGAGTTTTGTCGTTTCTATCACATTTTCATCAATGATAAACGAATTAAAGGTTTACAGTCTGCCAAATCAGATGAAAAACTTTTTGACCATGTCCGCATTTATCGGTTGAGGGAAAACCTGTCCATCCATCTCCGTAAGGATAAGAGTTCCTCCTGATAATACTTTGTGTACAATGAATGGAATTTGCCAGTTAGGAGCAAACTTGCCCTTTGCTTCGTCCTGTATTGGCACACATGCCCCATTCATTTTTCACCTGTAGATGGTGGAATTCCGATGCTTAATCTTGAATTGGGCACAAAGACCATCTACCATGTCATTGTTCAGATTCTTGGCATTATCGGTAACCAATGTATCCGGGGATCCCAAAGCGACAAATGATGTTCTTTCGAATGAACTCTGCCACTACTTTCTTTGTGACATCTGCTTGTAGGAAGAGCCAGAAGTTTACACATTGATCTAGAATTAAGAGACAGGCCAATGAATGTTAAGTTTATGTTCTCTAGAATCCAAGTACTAGCCCTTGGAGGTAGTTGCCTTTGTCCAAAAACTCCCGATGTCATGAAACCAAGGCATCCATCGATTCGCCTCAAGACGCAATAAGACTGGCTTTTCCAGACTCGCATGGTAATGGGTTCTATCACTGTGCCGTCCGGATGACTGATCATCGAAGATAAGGTAGCCAAAGCATCGGCGAATACATTCCTGGATCGGGGTATGTGAAAAGCATCAAAGTGTCGACCTAGTTTGAGAATATTGCAGTGATATGGCATGATTTTAGAATCTCTGGTTACCCAGTGCCCCAGTGTCTGATGGACAAGCAAATCTGAATCACTAAACACAGCTAACTCTTTAATACCCATATCTAATGCGATTTTCGATCAGTCTGTCTCTTATACACATCTAGAAGTGTATAAGAGACAATGAATAACTTGGCTGTTGCTGGGAAGTGTCTGCCTCCTGGAGATATCAAAACTACTCCTATGCCTGCACCGAAAGTGTTGGATGCACCATCTAAAGAATAGCCTCCAATGTGGGCATTCATCTTTCATGTCTTCGACAGTGCCAATGAATAAGATGTCTTCGTCCGGGAAGTATGTGTGCAAGGGTTGATAATCATTCTCCCTTGGGTTCTCTGCAAGATGATCCGCTATCGTTTGTCCTTTGATAGCCTTTTGAGCAGTAAAGATGATATCGGTTCTGATAACAGGGGCTGGCATCTTGCCTAGGGTCCAGTAGAAAATAGGTCTTCTCTAACAGATAGCGAAGGGGATCACACCTGGAAATGAGATAAGTGGTATGACCCAGTAGATAATGCCTTAGCCGTTGTGAGATCCAAACCAATGCACAACATGTTCGTTCTAGAAAAGAATAATTGGCTTCATGGACTGTAAACTTCTTACTTAGATAATAGATAGCCTGTTCCTTTCTGCCCGAATTGTCATGCTGCCCCAAGACACAACCCATGGATCCGTCCAAAATCGACAGATACATGATTAATGGCCTCCCTAGCTTTGGGGGGACCATCCAGACAATGAACCCTAATAACTTTCCAGAATTTACCCAAAGGCGCACAAAAACAGCTTTCAACTTCAGATTGTATTTCCTCACCCTCTCAAATACCTTCTTAAGATTGGTCAAGTGATCCTCGGCCTTCTGGTGATTTGATGATGATATCATTTGACATAGACCTCCATCTCTTCGTGTATTATGTCATGAAACTGTCTGGTCCATACATCAAGATACATGCACCAGCATTTATAAGCCCTGTCTGGAGATACACATATAGATGTATAATGAGACAGAGACCTTTGTCGCTAATTGTTGGACGTTGAAGAATAAGGTGCCAGACGCCATGGCAGGCAGCACTGTCTAGAATGATGTGAATGTTTGGCAGCGAAAAATCATCCTTGGGACTGGCCTTATGGAGATCAGGTGCAGTCGACACTAATTCGCTGTCACGGCAGAGCTTCATGTTAGGATATTGTATAGAAAGCCAAATAGGATACCGGGATACAATGATGATTGTGGCATTAAACTGCTGATGATTTGTTCTTCGATCTTTAAACTCAGAGAGGGCTTACAGCTGTCCTTGGCTTTTGCTTTCAAGGCAGGCATTTAGGATCGGTAGGAAGTTTGTGAAGCTACATCTGTTAAAGACCCAACCATATCATCATAAGACCAGGCAAAGATCTGTATTGGAACAAAATCAAAAATTCTATCATCCAGCAAGATCTGTATAAGAGTCAAATATATGCTGATTTTAACCTCTCTTCCTGTCTTATCCGTGTCTGTCCCAATATTTACCGTTTCTGTTTCTTCCTAGTTAGGCTTAAGTTATTTTGCTCATGTCACCCGAATTCATTTTCAATATCACACTCGTCCTCATCACTCTCAGATTGTGTAGAAATAGGGTCAGGTGTGATATCGAAATTGCACTCATCGGCCTCATAAATGGTAGTATCCGAAGGATCAAAAGCATTGATTTTGGGCCATCTGGGAGAAAATAAATATGAAATGAAAGAAAACAAAATGAGCTAAAACATCTTGAAGAAAAAGTTCTCATTAATCAAAGATTTGTACAAGTGATTCTAGAGAACATAAACTTAACATTCATTGGCCATCCTATAAAAAATCAATTGTCTTCAGAATTCATCTCCAAAAAGATGAATAAGATGAATCATGAAGGCAATATCATGATTGTACTTGCCTTACTAATTGAATTGTTTTCAAGATTCATCTCCAAAATAAATGAACGAGATGAATCATGAATACAATGCTGTGCATGCACCTATTTCTTGACTAGATGGCATAAACAAAATAGCTTAAAAAATACGAAACATACATACAAAGATGAAATTAAAAGGAGTAAAACTAAAAATAATATCCTTTCAAATTTACCGAAACTCCTTGTGAATAGGGAGATCATCAGATGTCCAATTGTGCAGTTGGTCGATCTCAGCAAATGGCAGCTCAGTGTCATCCTCCTCCGCCTGCTCTTGAATAATTACCCCGGTAAATAATTGAAAGATATCCCTTGGATAAGGTCCTCCTTTTCAGCCTCCTCTGCATCAGGAGCCAGAATGGCGGCAGAACGTGGAAAAGTAATCTTAAGAGGTGGAATGGACCTTCCTGTTCAGCTCTCTTCAGCTCCTTAATCTCCCTCAACTGCCTGGCATTCGGGCGAAAACCGAGCCCAAATGTATTCATCTACGTTGGTAGATCAATAGGGTGTGTTATGCCTTGTAAATTCATCCCCAAACCTTGGTCGATGCGATATTCTCCACGCAGCATTGCACCTTTGCAATTGGACACTCGCCTTATCCGGTGCCTTTCATTGATGATGCTTTCCAGTGCCCTCGACAGAGACCACATCATAAGCTAGGAAAGGCACCGAGTGTCGCTGCTTTCTCCAACTTCCTCCTTGACCATCATGGCGTGGTCATCTTCGGCAAATACAGTAGAGCTGTCTTAAGCGCGTACATGAATTTAACCCTTTGATGCAAAGATGACGGAATAGCCCCAGCAGAATGGATCCAGGGACGTCCCAGCAGCAAATTATATACCCCAACAATTAGAAGAACCTGGCAAGTGACCTGATGAACAGATGGACCGACTTTCAAAATAAGGTTTATCTCTCCGGTGGCTTGTCTTCGAGCCCCGTCAAAACCTCGGATCACCATGGATGAATTTTTGACCAGGTCATGAGAGATTCCCAACTTATCCAATGTCTTCATCTGACAAATATTTAAAGCTAGATCCATTATCAACCATGACCCTAGGCAAATGCCGCCCCTCACATCTATACTGAGATGAAAAGAGCCTTGTTGTGGTCGCTCCCTTCAGAAGTTAAGTCATTATCAGAAAAATAAATTTGGTTTGATACCAGCACATTGCCCACTAACCCAGCAAGTTTGTCAGTGAGAATGTCACGAGACACATGGGCCTCACTCAAAATCTTCAATACTGCCTCCCTGTGTAGCTCGGATGTTAACAATAAGTTGAGCATCGAAATTTGTGAGGGCATCTTATTCAGCTGCTCCACTACTGAATATTCACTTTTTCTGATCAATCTTAGAAAGTCCTCCACATCTTTGTCTCTGACCTTAGGGGCCTGCATAGGCTCTTTACCTGTCTGGATAATCCGACCTCAAAACTGTTGTCTTTGAAGACGGCCTGACCTCGTGACAGCAGACACTTCCTCCTCAGAAACTGGCTTTCCACCGACTATCACAGCTGAGGGTTGGTAATTCCAAGGCACTGCATGTGTGCTCTCAATTGGCAATTGTGTTGGTAGTTCAATCACAACGGGTCTATCTTGGGGTTCTACTTCAAACGGATCCACGTCTATGATAAAAGGCTCAGATGGCTCCGAATCTAAATAAAACGGTTTGATCTGAGTCATTGTCACTTCTTTGATTGCTCATTCTTCCTCTTCGATCTCCGCTTCTATACAAACCATCCCAACATGAGGCTCATGCCGTGACAGCGAATTAGTGTTTACTTCAGGAGCCCTTTGTTTCGGCCTCCTAATGACAATCTCTCGTGCATTGATCATGTCTTGCACCTTATTCTTCAACGTCCAACAATTAGCCGTGGAATGCCCTGGATCCGTTTGAAGTAGAACCCCAAGCGGGCGTTGGCGTCAAACCTATCCGGACTCCCCTCGGATACTGAGGAGGAGCTATAGGATTCAATCTCCCTGCCGATCTCAACTGCTCATATAGTTGCTCGATGGGCCGTCCCAAGTTGGTGAAATTGCGGGGTGGTCTGTCATGTGGTCTGGCTTGGTTGGGGTTTGGTGGAGGAAAGTTATTTGGCTGGCCATTGGGTCTTTGACTGTTTGAGGGTTGTGGTCTTGAATTATAATATGGGAGATGTGGATTAGGCACTGGCACTTGTACTTGTGTTTGGTATACGGGTTGAGGATAGTATTGAGGTAGTAGTGGAGGTGGTGCATAAAAGGGTTGTGGGTTAGGTCTTTGGTATTGATGGAAATTGCGTGGTGGTTGGCGGTTGGGTTGGTTGAAAATAAAGTCACTTCCTCTCCCTTCTTGTCAAGCTTCTTGCTTAGGGGTTTCTTAGCTACAGACGTGCTCCCCTGCATGGATTCTATCTGAAGTTTGAAAGCCGTCATGTCAATAATTTTCCCGCTTTTCAAGCCCCTTTCAACAGCCTCTGCTTGCTTACTGTATGTCGAAAAGGATTTGCCAATAGACCGGTCAACTTTTCATAGTAAGGAGGTTCTTGTGCATCAATAAAAAGTTTGACCATCTCGGTCTCGATCATAGGTGGGCTCACTGCGCTAACGCCTCCATCTTTTCACATACTCACCCGGATCTTATATACTCTCTTATCTCTATCTTTTTCAATAGGGCATCATTGACAGTCGGTACAGGGGGTGGTGGTGGCATTAATTCAGCTTCCTCTCCCGGGGTATACTCCAACTCAAGAGGAGGTGGTGGTGGTGGAGTTGTGATCTGTTAGTGGTGGCACTGAAGTTGGAGGAGGTTGATTTTGTGGTGGTGGGGGTAGCGGCATCCCCATGCCGGGATTAGGCATATAAGGAGGCAGCATCTCCTGATTGGCGGGGTGAGGCCCATAAGTTTGCCTATACCATTGCATTTCTTGGTTCATACTGGCCATAGCAGCCATCATAGATTCCATCTGTTTGCGCAACTCTGCCATCTCCGGGTTTTGATCCCCACTGGTCCCTTCCACATCTTTTGCCGATACGGTGCTCATACTGTCTTCAAATCGGAGTTTACGTGCACGCGAGCGTGTATAAATAGGACTTCGTTGGGCAGCTATTTTGACACTTAGTACCTACATATTAAAACATAATAAAAAAGAAAAAAAAGAAAAATTCAGATATATAAACAAACATAATCATAAATTTACAGCATAAAACGTGGTTCCTTCCCCAGGAACCCTGAAAGCAAAAAAAAACTCTAAAGGGGACGAAGCCCGTTTGAACTTATTAGCCTCGCGAGCTCCTTTAGATGGTCTCGTACCTTCATTATTTGCTCCTTGTACCGCAGAAGCTTGCTACGTGCTGATTCAGCAGCCCCATTGTGCATTAGGCGTCCCAGATCATCGGCCATATTAGTGCATGCCCTCTTTCGGTTGTATTCCTGCTCTCGAATACAGGATTGCTGTTCTTGAAGTCTTTTGTAAGCTTGCCTGTGATTATCTAGAGCTATCTTCGTTCCCACTCCTGTAGCAAATAGGGCACTTTGGTCACCTTTCCAATTACTCGAGCGGAACTCATCTGCATGAAATGCATGTTAGCCTTACCTGAGGCTGGTACCCCTTTAGAGCCTTTATAAAATGAACACGCAATCATACAAATCCCATTGTAGGTTATGTACCTAGGGATAGGTATGCAATTCTATGTACGGGTATCCGATAGGGTATCCCTTCTACGGCTAATGATATGAATAAGTAGCCTACGGTGGCCCTACATCGGTGGGGTTAGCCTACATGCACAAACAAGGGATAATAAAACTTTGGAAACATGTTGTAGGGATGGGTCTCCTATTAGGGCCTGACAACCATATGCCTTTGACCCTACCTAAGGCTTATGCAATACAAAAATTGAAATTTACTCTTTCTTGCGGGAAGTAGATACAAATTATAGGGCCAATATAAATCATACGAATCAGAAAAATTAATTACTATTACATAGCAAAAATTGTAAGGCTATTTACTATTACAAGCCAGATAAATGGGTGGGTCTTACCGCCTCGTGTCTAGTGTCCTAAACAAGGTCCACACGGTTCTGCCCTATGGTTTAAGCTATATGACCATGAGGCTAGGTTTACTAATGCAATCTAGATAGGCTTGGTTCCCGAACCTTCAGACTTTGGGCCCAAAAATAAAATCTGTCAATTCCAATGGGCCATATCGTCGGTGGTTGGGTGATCGCCACAGATACCGTTACGCGCACATTGTGTCACGACCGCATATCTGGGTAGATCATCTTAATTCCTACAGGGAATGTGGGAACGACACCCACAAAAAATAGGACATGCAATAAATGAGACATGCGTTATGCTGTGTTCACTTGAAGGCGGTAAGATTCACACATTTTAGCGCGTTTGGCTCTAAAGGTTTGATGCACCCTAGTACCCGAAAAATTTCCCCCAAATTAACCACAAACAGGTATAATAGCAAGATATATTAAAACAAGTACAATAAAGCAAGAACAAATCACACCATAAGTAGATAGGATATGGCATGTAAAACGAGACCTAAGTCGAGCAAATTGGCACTCAAGACAGCAAACATAGTGACATACAGTAAAACAAGTGTAAAATAATTTGAAAAGAACAAAGAAAGTAACAGATAGCATGTGGCACATAAAACGAGACCTAAAATCCGTTGTCGGCACACAAGACAGCAAAAAAGGTGAAATACGTTAATTCAAACCAAATTAATTGAAAAGAACAAATAAAGTAACATATAGCATAGGGCACGCAAAAATGAGGTATAGAGCCGGTAACATAGCACACAAAAATGGATAAAAATTAGCCGGTTTATAATGAACGAGGTAAAATTGAGAGAAACGCGTTACAATCGTACGCCCGGATTCTCAAAGTCCCCAGTGGAGTCGCTACGCTGTCGCGCCCCCCCTTTTACAGCGCCTACCGACCCGCGGTCTGGCCGGCACCGGTGGGACCGGCACCGTCGCCAACGTGTGGTACTCGTGAAATAGGTGATTGAATACAAAAATCCTGCTTACAATTTACAAACATAAATTACCTACTTACTATTACAAATTTAAATGAATCACCTATTTACTATTACATAACGGGGCCTTTAATGCGACTATGAATTGTATAAAAACAATCTAAACTAGGGAAAACAAGACTGGAGTCGCCAACATGTACATATTTTATTACTTTTAAACTAAAAGAAAATAAACCCTAGTTTAGATTGACTCTGGTCCACGTAACTCAAGAAAATGAGTTCGAAATCCTGTTGTAAAATGGGAAGGAGAAATCTAGGGTTCCCTTTTCAATTTTAGTATTCATTATTGCCGGCTTTGTAGCATACGTGTGCTTTGAGATAGTTTAAAAGTAATAAAATATGTACATGTTAATGAGGAAACGAAAATAAATGGTAAATATTAACATTTGACAGGTAGATTTAGCCCGGGTCCAATTAAAAGTCGCACACATTGAGCTTGTAGTCATGAATCACAAAATCAATTAATAAAAAAAATGTGCAAAGATCAAAGTCTATTTACAATTAAATACTCATAAGGGCAAAATAGTAATTTCACAATCAAAGGGTAATTAAAACATATTAAAATGCCAAACAAAAATCAAAGCAAAAATTGGTGGTTATTGACATAAAACATATAATTTGGAAGAAATTTGAAGAGAAAAAAAAACCAGTAATATTAAAAAATTTCTTAAGGGCCTAAATGTAAATAAAAAAAATTATTTGAGGGCTAAAAATGCAGAAGTCTGAAATCTTTTGGGCCAAAATGCAAACAAAATTTTTCTGAAATTTTGGATTTTTTTTGAAATGCCACGTCATCGATGACGTGGCGCAAACTGGAGGTGCCACGTCATCGATGACGTGGCGCAATCTGGAAGTGCCACGTCATCGATGACGTGGCACCAAATGGCCCCTATCAGAAGGGCCTAAATGTAATTTGAGAAAATATTCTCGGGCTAAAATGCAAAAAACTGAAATCTGGAGGAGTAAAATGGAAATAAAATTTTCTAACCTTTCTTTTTTTTTTTTGCAGATTTTGGTGGGCTACCAGCCTTTTTCCACCACGCTTTTGACCCACCAGTTTAACGATTTTTCTTCTGATTTGAAAATAAAAGTTGTAGCTCCAGGAACTCTCTATAACTTTTATTCTTTGAATTTACTCCAGTTCCTCCTCCATCGCTTGAAATCTTGGCTCAAATTTGGTTGTCTGGAAAATTTTCCAGACTTAGAAATTTTTCTGGAAAATCCTCTGGACCAACAGCCTTTTTCTACCACGTTTTTTACCCTCCAAATGGACGAATTTGCTTAATATTTACAAAGAGAAGTTTTACCCTCGGGAACGCTCTAAAATTTTTGTTCTTTGAGTTCAGTCTAATTCCTCTCCGATCGTATGGAATTTTGGCTCAAAGTTGGCTGTCTAGAAAATTTTCTAGACTTCGAAATTTTTCTGGAAAATCCTCTGGAGCAACAGCCTTTTTCTACCACGTTTTTGACCCTCCAAATGGACGATTTTGCTTAATATTTACAAATAGAAGTTTTATCCCCAGGAACCGTCTACAATTTTTCTTCTTTGAGTTCAGTCTAATTCCTCTCCGATCGTATGGAATTTTGGCTCAAAGTTGGCTGTTTGGCAGATTTTTTGGCTTAAGAAAAATTCTCTCCAGAAAAAATTTTTCCTCCCCTCTTTAGACTGATTTTTTGTGCTTTTTATGAATTGGAATGAGTGTAAAAATGGTCAAAGACCATTCCTTGTCATGTGGGGAGTATGGCCATCTGAAATTTTTGGTGAAAAATGGGTGAAAACGCAGAGAAAACGTGGCCAAAAAAATTGTCATTGTTCGGCGATAACAAGACGCTGTGATCGTTCACGCGCTGAAATTTTTTTTTTACTTACTGTTATTAAACACAATTAATTAATTAATAATGCTTTAATTAAATTTTTTTTTAAATCTAAAAATTTTTAAATATTAGAACTCATTTTTAGTATTTAAAAAACATAAAACGCATAAGATCATAATTAAACATTACAATATTTTCTTTTAGAAGGAATTAATCCTTGTAAATTTAAGCTTTCAAAGAACAAGTTAAAAAGACATTAAAAAGAAAAAAAAATTAAAAGAAATTTGAGAGACAAATTAAAAGAAAAATAGGGGACCCTGTCAAAAATAGGTGTCTACAGTATTAAAAAACTTATTTATTCTATAAATTATTTATATACACGTAAAAAAAATAGAGCTTAAGTAACCAATTACTAGTAGTAAAATATTTTAGTAGTAGCAAGAAAGAATGGGTAAAAAGATAGAAAGAAAAATATGAGAGAGAAAATAAATAAATTAACAAGAAGAAAAAAAGAAGAAGAAAAACAACATTATTAAAATAGTAAGGGTAATTTTGTACCAAAACATGAAGAAGCAATGAACAAGAGGATAAAGTGCATATTAAATAAGTTGAGGCGGACAAACTGCAATTGAAATATAAGTTCAGGAGAGTTTTCTACATTTAACCCTTTGGAATTTGAAATTCTATGGTAATATGTCCCATGTACAGGACTCGTTTGGCTTTTTAGCTGCACACAATATTTAAAAGAATTTATAGTTTAACTTAGAATGAGAAGAAAACTTTTTGCCATTCCACTCGTGTTCTTCCAAATTTTAACTTGTAGATTGTTAACGTAATTGTTATTTCCTTTGTACTTTGGTTAAAAAAAAAAAAAAGGAATAAAACGAAAAAACATCTTCTTTTGTTTTTATTCCACTGTATATAATTACAATAATCTAATTACAAATAAGTTAAAGCACAGAGACCGTAGTTAATGGAACAGAAATTAACTATTATATGGACATTTAAACCCCCTGTCTATAGTGCAAAGAATCAAATGTTTATGGTGGCCACACTTGTAATATAAAATTACTAAATCACTTTTAGACTTAAATATATTACACATGCCCATACATGGTGACATTGATATAATCATCATCCGACTACAAATAAGTTAAAATATAGAGACTTATAATTGATAGAACAGAAATTAACTTAATATACGGGAATTTAAACCCCCAACTTGTAGCCTAGAAAAGAAAGTATTCATGGTGTGTAACACTTCGTATATATAACATTAGTAAATAAACTTTTAGACCTTAATTAGCTAGTAACTAATCATCACCAGAATACAATTTGCAAAGTTTCTCCGGAAGAACAAATTGCCTGTTCACGCCTTTCATCTCATATTTCATGATTTCAAGTTGAAGGCGCATCCACGCTTTTCTGCACGTCATGGCTGGCCGTATAAGAAACATTTGATATATGATCCTCCAAATCCAATGCAGCATCTCTTGCCCCTGAAAACGTTGTTATGTGGTTATTTATTTATTTAAAAAAAGAAAAGAAAAAAGAATTACAGTGAATTTCCACTGACCCTTATTAAAACAAATTACTTTTGAGCTTCGAAGATAAAATCGTTAATTAATTTCCTTGTAATTAACTCTTAAATAATCCTCTCCATGAAAACTAAAAGAATGGGATTTCGTTTTACTATTGGCTAAAGTAAACAAAAGGCCAGGGAAAATGCATGTCATGGGGCGGGCTGTATGGATATTGACTTTTCTTTTTTCTTTTTTTTAAAAAAAAAAAATAATAATACATTTAGGTGTACATTTTCTTTTTCTAAATCAACAAGACAAAGTAACAAAATTCCCCTTTAAGTATGCGATTAGGATTAATATAACCATTGTGTTGCCTCCATATAGATATAAGCTCGCTGCTCATACCATCAAATTAAAGGTGGAAAGACATGATTAAATAACTATTTAAAAAAACAAAAAAACAAAAAACCTAAAGATTGAAAGATTTTGTACTATTTGGTCTAACAAACTTACGGAGGAAGCAGATGGTCCTTGTAGGCTTTGTCGAAATAGGTATTAGTTGATCAATTATGGAGAATTATCCAACCACGTAGTATGTAGAACTAAAAGTTTTACATGTACATTCGAACTTAGATCCTGATTGTGTCGTCCTTTTATAGACCACTCGCTGACTGGTCTCAAATTCGGTTTCCCCCCTCCTAGTAGTACAAAACTTTATGGACCATTAACGTCTTGTTCAGTATTTAAGGATATAAAGCGAGTCAAGCCACTTAATATATGAATCAATAAGAATTTGTTCGAATTTCATTTATCAGCAATGAAGTCAGCATTGAACAAGACGTTAAATTTTTTAGCTCGACTAGACAATTTTAAAACTTCAAAATATATTTAAAAATTTTAAATTACTGGATTTCGGTTCAAATTTTATTCGATAATTCATTTAGATTCGACTCTAAAAATAACAAGTCAAGATCAAGAGGGGGATTCTATAGTTCCTTCCAGGGTACCATATTCTTAATTCAATATTCACCATTAGAATATAGGGAATTTTTTTAGAACCATTCCTCAGATCATTCCCTTATCTTTGAATGCTTGTACGGTATAAGCTTTAAAAGCTTATACCGTACAAGCATTCAAAGATAAGGGAATGATTCTCTAAAAGGTACTGTACAATTCCCCATACATATACAGTGAATGGAGAATTTTAGACTCTTGAATTACGTTAGGTGTAACTAACTTATTTTAAAATGTTTCACATACAAACTTTTCATTCTATATAAGGAACTTGTTAAATTTTGAGGATTAGGTTTCTTTTCTTTTACACAACTCCTTCTCAATCTTTACTACCACTCCTTTACCTTATATATTAATCTATTTCATTATTTATTACTATTTTTTTTATTCATGACAGAATATTATATTTTTCATTTTCAATTTTCTTGATTTCATATTTAAGATTTTGCATTGATGAAATAATTTTTTATTTTGTTTTGTTTTATGTAAGCTAACTATGAAAATTATTGTGCTATTTCTAATTTTCATACAAAGTTTTATGATTAATAATATTTTATATTATTTTATCTATTAATTAAAATAATGAGAAGTAGTACTTTTTCTGATATTTGACGATACTATTTTTATTTCCTATAGTGCTTCTTTCACAGTTTAAGAATACTATTCAATTGACTTTTTTGTTTTTATGTCTCCTAAGTGGTGAAATTTGAATAACATTTTGTTAATTTACTTGTGAAACTCATCTTTTATAGTAAATTTTTTGTCAAAAAATATAGTAATATTAATAAGAATAAAATTCAAAATATTTTAACTATTAATAAAGGGAGAGCATTATTTGGTCTAGTAGTCTTTTCGTTTCTTATTAAAATTGGTTTAAAAGTATTAAGGTCTGCAAGAAAATACGCATAATTGTATGCAACTATTAAATAATTACTCTATATTTTTATTTCATAAAATTATCTATTTTTATATTACAATGTTATTATATATACAAAATATTATTTTACATATTATTTTAATTTATATTAGTTGCACGAAGTAGATTGTGCCTCAAGCACAAGGTTAGATAACGAAGTAGTACATATATTATTTAAATAATAATATTATACTAACATATAGATAGTACTAATTCGTTATATAAACATACTACTTTTATATTATTTATTATAGTTTATACATTATTGGCAAGCATAATCGTAAGTTAATAATTTGTTTTTTTTTATTCCGTTACTTTTTTTTTTTTTTGACTTTTGTGTACATTAGTAACCAAACAATGTTTGTAACTTTTATAATATTTGATAGTACAATTTTTATTTGTCAAAATATTTCTTTATTTAACATTTCAATTTATACTTCTATTATAATAACTTATTCACTTTTGGAGTATTATGAAGTTTAAATAACAATTTATGCTACTGTTACCATGAAATTTAACTTCTACAAATATTTCATGATCATTCATATAATCAAATATGATGACATTTTTAAATACTATTCAGAAAAAGGAGAACACAATATAATTATTTTAAATAGTACTATACTAATACTTTGATGGTAGGTTTCTTTGCACTTCATCGTAGTATTCATTATCTATTACAATTTTGTTGATAATGTCAAATTTAGTAACATCTAATATAAGTTTTCTCATTTCTTGTTTGTGAAATTGTCTACATTCGCCTATGCTTTTATATTTTTAATCAAATTGGGATATAATAAAATTAAAATACTTTTTACTATATAAGAATACTATTTGAATACCTAATAGTACTTCTTTTCATATTCCTTAAATATTACCATAATATTTTTCTTCACAAAAAATTACTATTGCAAAATATGTTTTATTACCAAAAATTATTTTGATGTAATATAGATAATTTATCAATATCATTAATTTAATGTCTCATAAATTACCGAATGGATCTGTCATAAGATTTAGAATTAATCAATTTGATATAATAGAGTCAATAGTATTTTTTATTATATGAGAGAATACTATTTACATATATCATTGTACTTTCTTCCATATTCTCTAATACTATTGTATTATTTATTTTATCACTAACTATTCTAGTATCTATTTCATTACAAAAAATTGTTTGGTAATAATATAGATAATTTAACATTATATTTAATTTATTTCAAAAATACTAGGATATCTCATAAGAGATAGTACATTGTATACAATAATACTATGTTGATATTTTGATAGTCTAGATTTCTTTACTTTACATAGTACAATTTTATTATTTGTTACTATTTTAGCTGATAGTTTCACGCGATTAATGACCTATAATGTAATTTTATCCATTTTTTATTTTTGTTTGTTTATGTTTAATTATGTATTCAATTTCTTAATCAATTTGAAACAGTCAAACTGGTAGTACTTTTTATTGTACAAGAGAATGCTATTTATATATCTCATAGTACTTTCTTTCATATTCCATAGTAGTATCGAATTATTTTTTTGCATTACAAAATTACTATCCAAATATCTATTTTATTACAAAAATTTATTTTTTGATGATACAGACAATGTAATAATACATATAATATTACTTTAGATAAGGAATAGTTCATTTTAATTATTTTGGACAATAGTATGTTGATATTTTGACAATAAATTTATTTGCCTTATAGTACTATTTTATTATTTATTAGTATAATTTCATTCAAGTTGTATAAATAATTCACATTATTAAATTATTTGAGACGTATATACAATAGAAATTATTTATTTTTCTTAATTTTGAAATCATCATTCACTAGATTTTAAACTAGATTTTTCTTTTAAAAAATATACAAAATAGAAAATTTGATAAGATTACCCTTAGCTTGCATCTCACTATTCCTGAGCTGAGCTGAAAGAAGTTCAACTTCTTTCTCGGTCAGTTGGGGTGGTTGGTTGCTTAGGGTTTCCCAAGCATTAGAAGATGGAGTGGACGGTGACTTCAGAAGAGGGTTTACTGCCTTTGGGGAGAAGGAAGAATAGAACTAGTGGGCCCGGTACGAATGCATGGACTGCCTCCTCATTCTCTGTCTTCCGATCCTAGCGATGGCGGGTACTCCCAAGTCTGGTTCTCCCGGTCCATTGCCTACCTTTGACTTGTCATAGTAGATTTACAAGCAAATGATAGAATTGTTACCATGTAACAATCCTTATTATTATTTAATGAGGTGTCAACTACTCATTGGATAACTAGTAAAGGAATGATTCCCTCATTTCTAAAATACAAGGGACCATAGAATTGCTCCAAGATTAAATGTATTTAAAAATTCGTTATAAAAATCAATTAAATTTGAATTTTGAACATTGAAGTGTTTCACTTGTTAAGAATCGTATGCTTACACCCCTATGACAACATCTATGTGCCACCATTAGATCTCTCTTTACTTGAAGCTGCAGTTTTAAACCTCGGCCGTGGCAGATGGAAAATTTAGCAGTAGTAAATAGTTTCAGTTTACTGTTTGTTAGGGCTTATTTTAAATAAACCTTTGTTCATATGTCGTTATAACCAATTTAATATAGATTTAATTTTCTTGAATATACCTTTTATTTTATAGGAGAAAAGTGTAGGATTTTAATTTTTTAGAACAATTATAAATTTTTTCTGGACAATTATAGATGGGTGTGGTCTTTGTGATTATAGAGAATGGAGTTTAAGTGGTGTACGTGTCAAGTTTTGATTGGTCATTCAAACAAATCTTTTGTCAAGATAATCCTGATTAGAAGATACTTTAAACTAACGCAATTTGTATTATGCATCTCACAAAATATTAGTTTATTCTAACTTATGCCACTATTTGTACTTCCACGAATCTCTACTCATTATGTTGTTAATAAAAAAAAAAATCTATTTTTTTTTCCGTTGCAAGGCTTGAAATCTCCTTTAAACTTAAAAAAATACTTTTGCAAAATATTATTTTTATTTATTTCCTCTTTTATAATCCAGAAAAAAAGAAAAGAAAATAATGAAAATTGGTGAGCCATTACATACTCCACCACAAACAGAACAAACCAAATTGGTCTCGTTTAATCTCATGACTCCGAACGTAACGTTTTCAATGACCTCTTTTTTTTAAAGTACATATGTTACCCACCATAATTTCAAAAGTAGAACCAAATGTATGGAAGAGGAAGTTTCTGCAATGATTGACAAAAGGAAAATATTTTGATAGATTCGATTTCAAACTTTACATGTAGATTTTGTGGTTAAAATTAAATTTAAGAAATTTTATTTCCCCATATCATTCAATATTATTTATTTTATAAATTTAATTCACATTACAAGATCTTATAAGTAAAGTAAAAAATTGAGTCTATCCAAATATTTTTCATGATAACAAACCTCAGGAGGACACTAATTTACTAGATCTTTTGGAGTTTTTTTGTGGCCAGAGTTTAAATAATTCGGAAGCCACAGAAATTTCATATTTTTGAGAATCAGAAAAAAGAATATCTAGAACTTTGTAGATCCCATTCAGTTCATTGTGACTGGTTTGTTGGTACGCCAAAAACCAAAGATCCAATTTCTCTAATTATTTTCTTTTTTCTTTTGAGATAAATTAGCAGCCAATTCCTCTATAGGGATCTTTCCTGGGCAAAAACAGTCTCCGTCGATGTATCAGCGTGTCAAGTCAACAATATAATACACGTCCAAAGCCACATGTTGGCAAGTTTTTCCATGGACATTGAACTCTAGAGATAATAACGCTTTGTGTTTTGAGAGAAACATTTTTTTAAAAATAATTTTGCATGAAGCTTTGAGAATATCGAGGATAGAGTTATCTATGAATAAAATTTCATAAATCTTATTTACAAAATCTATATGTGAGTTATTAAAATCGAATGTACATGAGTATTTTTTCTGTCAACCACAAAAGCATAATACTTGTTAGTGATAGAGTTAGGATTAGAAGGTTGGGGGTAGCTTGGAACAATCACCAAAGATGTAATTTTTTTCGTAGAACAAATAACTCAAAAAAAAAAAAACACATAAATAAAAAATATGATGGTTGCCTTGATTTTCTTTTGAAATATATTAAGTTATAGGACAATAATAATATTGAAGCAATTTTTAGAATTGTCAACTATAGTGCTTGAAAATGAATTGCATATGAAAATTATAGGTTCAATTTAAGTACCAAAAGTCTTTTGAAATTAATTTTTGTACTCAACCATTATTTCCTTTTATGTTTTCAATGTACCACCATTTTTAAAGTAGGAGATAATTGTAAAGATTTTAAATAAACGAGACATGAGAAGATTGGGTTATTAATTTGAAGGCAAATATTTAGGTAGACATGGTCTTTGACCCCATTTGTAGACCTTGTAGTGTGGATTAAACCTTAAAGAATTTATGACATCAGCTGATGTAAGCAAAATTCTTTAAAATTTAATCCTGACCACATGGTCTACAGGTAAGAGCAAAGACCGAATCTAGGTAAGAGCAAAGACCGAATCTACTTAAGTATTTTCCTAATTTGAATACTTGTTTAGGACTAAATACAACATATTTTTGGGAAGTAACGGTATATACAATGTTGGTATGTAAATACTACTTGTATTTGTTTGGATTCATTGATGAATTTTCATGTAAGCTCGAAACGTAAATAAAATTAATTTTTCAACTTGTATTGGGTATGTACCACTATGCTTAAAATTGAGTAAGGTGTTGTGTGAGTATACTAATTTAATTTAGGGTAAATTACTGCAAACTCTCATATGGTATGGTCATCCGACTCATAACCCTTACGTATTTTAGAATCTTCATATACCTTAAACCTCCATATCAAAAGGTAAAGTAGATGAAAATCATCCAAACTAATAGAGTTTGAACTACACACGCTCCAACTGATAGTATTTAACGAAAACATCATTTTCAACTAAAAAGTTTAATATTCTATGACTAAAATACCCTTCTTTATAAATTAAAAAAAAATCAATACATTGCTTCATCTTCCAAACCCACCTTCCTATCACCCACCTTTAACTTTCTCCTGGCTGCACCATGCCCTCTCCCAACCCCCCCACTCCCTCTCCAATCCCCTCCTGTGTACCATGGTTACCCAACCCATATTCTTCTTCCAACACTTCCCTCTCCTCTCTAGTTCTCGTCCCCTAGGCCCCAGCCCCTCCTTCTTCTTCCCGTCACCTACCCTCTCCCCTTTCCCGCAGCTCCCCTCTCTTTTACCCAATAGCCATCCCCTTCCCCTTCAATCCCGTTGGTCAAGACAAAAAGATCAGGGTGGTACAAGTAATTCACAATTGAAGACTCTGAAGAAGCCGGATCTAAACAAATTCCAATCCCTCCCCTTTTTCTTCTTTCCCAAGGGCCCAATCACCTGCCATTCACCTTCTCAATCCTCTATGGATGAAGACTCTCATGGCATGCATACAACACTAATAAAAATTTTGCCTTATATTATCCCCATAGAATTTGCAATTTAATCTCTGGATGCTGAGAAATTGGTTGTAGTTGGTTTACTAATAAAAATTTTGCCTCATATTATCCCCATAGAATTTGCAATTTAATCTCTGGATGCTAAGAAATTGGTTGTAGTTGGTTTAGTACAAATTGTCTAAAAATGGTGGGTTTATTATGTATGCTTACCATCTGCTTGATAAAATGCCCCACTGAAACTTTAAGAAATCCAAATGATAAATCATGGTTTTTTTTTTGGCTTCTCAGCCAATCGAAACATTATAGTTTTAGTGAAACCTTATATTAGTTTGAGATGTGGAGCTTATTGCATGTATTTTCTATGGTCTTTGAAGGTGGTGGTTGAATGTGATGGAGGCCTACAAAGTTGGAAGGGTTGTGGGGAGGGAAAGGAAGATGAAGGGCTACGAGAATGGAGTGGAAAGGTCTGGGGGCTGGAGGAGAATGGTATGCCTGGTGGTGGTGGTGGTGGTGGAGACATTAGAGTGCTGGTGAGTGGTGAAGGATTTGTGGTGGTGGTGGTGGAGACATTAGGAGTGCTGGTGAGTGGTGAAGGATTTGTGGTGGTGATGAGGATGGTTGCTATTTTTTTTTTTAAATAGTAAATAGTATAAGATAACATTATTTTGTCCAAAAATATTAGGGTAGCGGCAGTTGAAGGTGACAACCACCTAGCTATTGAAACTGAAATTGAAGAATGAAAGGATACACAAGTAATTTTAACAAATTCTGTTAGTTTGGATGATTCCCATCCACCTAACATTTTGGTCTAAAGGATATGAGGGTTTAAGATATATTTCTAAACCACATGGGGGTTATGGTCGGATGACCATACCACACAGGGGTTTACAGTAATTTACCCTTTAATTTATGGTTATTAAATATTTGATTGTCAATTATGCTGTGGATCTATGTCTCACTTTATGTCTCAAATACTATCTCAAATCCTGAATATTTGCCATATATACATTCACTTGCAAGTACTCATTATGATAGAGTATACTTAGCGAGCTTATAAGGTGCACGATAAGAGATTGACATATAAAGATAGAATTCTCACAGCATTAATTAAAATATTTTTATTATCTAAATTTTGTAGAGCATACGCCAATTTGTTGATGCTTTCCTTGCCAATTGAGGATGAGGAGGGGAAGGGCGCGGGGATGCATTTTAGGGTAAATTACCCTATAACCCACTAAACTTTTAATTTTGTATACTTTTGACCATCGAACTATTAAATGTATCTATCTAACCATTGAACTTTTTAAAAGTGCTTATTTTTTGTCATTCCATCTAAATTTAGTGTTATGTCTAATAGCAGAAGGGATAAATTAGTCTTTTTATCATTTTATCTTCTTTTCCATTTTATTCAAAATTACCATTCCAAAATGATGTAATTTTATAAAATGAGCACAACTTGTATCTCAACCTCCACCTTGACCATGCCGTCTCCTTTCCCGGTACACATTTCTCTGCCTTTCCTTCCATCCCTCTACTACTGTTTCCACCATCCCTTCCCATCATTTCTCTGCATTACCATTTTATCTTCTTTTTCATTTTATTTGGGTTTGGTCTTAAGTATAAACCTGTTTAATCGGATCCGATCCGGATCTGATTAGACTAAACTATAAACGGATTGGATATAGATTTACTTATTTCGACCCGCTTAGGATCCAGATTCGATTAAAAAATAATATATATACACACACACACACACACACAAAATTAAGTCAAAATCCTTCATTCTTCTTTTTCTACTACCTACACTCCCTATTCTTTCTGCTCCCTCTTTCTCTCAGCTCATTCTTCTCTTCTTCTTCATTCTTATCAGGTCATACCTTCAACTTTGGTGGATCGATCAGTACTCCATCTCTCTTCCCCTATCTCCTAAACTATTTTTTTTAGATCTATATTGGTACAGATCTATAGATCTAGAAATTCTCAATGAAGTTGGAAGTTTTTTTGTGAAATTGTATTCTGAGATTTGTTTTTTGATGTTTGTCGTTTTAATGTTTTAGGCAGACTTAAACGTTTTGTTATCCTGGGTTTGGCCAGATTCTCAATTTATTTTAGAAGGAGACTCCTCAGTTATTATCATAGCTCTAAGTAAGATGAAGATGATTTTTTGGATTGCGGTCACCTGATCTAGCATGCTAGAGAGATTTCAAATGCTTGGTCTCCATTTTTAGTTAGTTGAGTTAATAGAAGTCTGGATACTATTGCTCATCCTTATATGTCTAAGGATGTTTGTCATGTTCTACAATCAGATTCTAATTTTTCTTAATGAAATTGATTCCGTTTCGTATCAAACGAAAAAAAAAGGCTTAAATATGGAATTGGAAAAGTGGAATTGTTGTTTTTATTGATTTCAAATTGAAGTTTGAGTTTGGTAGAACTTAAATGCTCATTTAGAAAACATATTGATCTATTACATAACTAATTTTCTAACGGATATATCCGATTTAGATCCCGATCCGACCGGATTTTGAGACAGATCTACATTCTAAAACCCGCCTGGTAATCGGAGCAGATTTGTAATCCGAATTCTTAATCGGATTCAGATCTGGATCTATTAATTCTGATCCAAATCTAACATGTTTATAGGCCTACTTAGGCAAGTGAAGTAGCTAGAGGTAGGCTAAGGTGGAAACCCTAAAATATAATTTTACAAATATACCCTTACAACTGATTGAGTGGAAACCCTAAAATGTAATTTTACAAATATACCCTTATAACGAATTGAGTCGGGTACCTAGCAAGTACTAAAAGTGTGACCTAGTAACCGACCCTACTCTAAAGGTACCTCACCAGGTACCCGATTTGGTTATAAGATATGGTTTGGATACCTTATTCTACCAGTTCAAAATAGACCGATTCATAGATTTTTAAGGTTCACGGATCAAAATGAACATGTCCCTGCATTCACTACATATCTCAAACACACAAGATTCAGTATGTGAAACTTTTTTTTTGACAACCAAATAATTGATTTTATTAATGATCAAAGTCAGTCATGTAGCATGATTGTACACTTGCTGGTGGTTTAGTAAACCACACAATTCTTAGAATGTTCAGTATGTGAAACTTTTACTAGTCATTTGTTTGGGAAGGGAATTTGCTTATAGGCAAATGAAGATCTTTGCAGCAATTCTATTGTATTACATTGTCTTCAAAATGGGTGATGACAAAAAGATTGTAAACTACAAGGCCAACTAGCATAAGATCATCTCTTTCACTCCACTATGTATATCAAATGAAAATATGTGAGAACATTCTAAGGAATGATTATGCACTCTATTCTGCTACAAGGCTGTTTGGATTTGTTGGGAAAAAAGAGAAAAATAAAAAATGGAGAACACAGATTTGGGATTGTTTGATTTGGTGTTGTATTATGTGTACTTGATCTTTTAGCGTGTCGCTAGCTTGTGTGTTTTCATCATAGGATGAGAAGAGAAATTTGTGTATAGTGTAAAATTACGTAGTTTTGGTGAAAACACGATAAAAATAAAATAGAAAATAAAATAAAATAGTGAAATGACATATTTGGCTCCCGTGCTATTAGGTTTAATGGCAAATTTTGACAAAATGGTCAAATATATACAATTTGAAAAGTTTATTGTGTAAATTGATACAATCTATAATTCGATAACTAAAAGTATACAAACGTAAATGTCACGCCCCAAAAACGGGACCGTAACACGCCGCGCTAATGGCACACCGGTCCAAAGCGCAAGGCACAAACGAACAGAGCAACAAACTTAACCGCAATGTAATAGAACCATCAAACCATTTCTTAACTATAAAACCGAATAAGTTCATTTTTACACAAAAATACGAATTACAAAATTTCTTCTTAGTACAAAAGATGCTACAACAAAAACAAAGTTCATCAATACAAAACCTATCTAATACACCACCCCTCTCTTATACACATCTAGATGTGTATAAGAGACAGAGGATAAGGTGCTTTTGGTTTATGCTATCATGATAAGGAAGAAAACATAAAGATAATAACATTTGCGAAAACCATAGTCATGAAGGTTTAAAATGTTCATGCTGTTTAAGACATCAATGAACTGCTAAGGCATGTCTCTTCTAAAATGTATCATGCCATTTAAACGTCAGGCATGTCCAAAACATAGCCAAAAAGATCCAATCATTTCAAAACATAGTATGCTAAAGCATAGCGAACAAATCCAAGTACTTCAATCCGAATATAATAAAATAGCATGAGTATCTTTTAGGCTCAAAGGTATGACCTACAAGATTAGTCGGATCTAGTAATCTACTACACCTGATTTTGACTTAATTTTGTTATCCCAAAATCAAACATTTCCAAACACATCCAAAATTATATACCTAGGTCACCTATGAGCCAAAACAGTTATAAAATGCTTTCATATCAAAAGAGTTTGCAAACATATCAATTGATTAACATAAAATAGCTTGGTCCCGATTTCATATGTAATAGTTCCAAAACTTGGTAAAAGTGCAGTTCCAAACATCATACACATTCTAAAATCCATCCAAACATTTTGTAAGTTAATTTTGGAAGTGTTTGGAAGATGGTTGATGTTACCCACCTATCTAGGAAGTATTGCAGTGGGCTGGTCTCCCCTTATACACATCTAGATGTGTATAAGAGACAGTATCTCTTCTAAGAGTCGTTTTATGATCTTATTTGTAGAGATGTCTCTAAGACACATGCCTATTTACGAAGGCAGTGTGTTATCTAAAAAACGACACCAACAAATCTTTGGTAAAAAATGCCCTATTAACAAAAACCGACCAACTTTGACAAGCTAAAACCCCAGTCAAAACACTTAGTTAACCCTCAAATTCAGTATTACAATAAATTAGGAGATAATAAGCTCGTTTTCCAAAAACCGGATCGGGATCTAAATCGTATATTTGTAGGGAGGTTACTTTTAAGAGTCCAACAAAAACCAATTCCAAGGTATTCAAGGGACCTTGGTTACAACCCAACTCAAAACAACATATTCAACCAACCAACAAAAATCCAATTCCTATCCAAACTAACCTTAAAACACTCCTAAAACATCATTATGTGCATAGACATAAGGATTCATAGCATAACACTCTAGGCCACATATGGAAGACAAAACTCTAACTCATAATCTTAAAATTTGTAATCTAACCATGGAAAGTTGTTAAAAATCAACCCCAATCACTTCCCAACCTCCAAAACACTAAAAACAACCCATGAACATACATAAATCATAACTTACAAGGCTGCAAAGAGGGTTTATTTTCAGCCATAAAGAATCCTACAAAACTTGAAATTAAAGCTTGGATCATAAAGCCCATAAGCCAAAAATGCTAAAATACATAAAATCTTACCTTCCAAGTGATTCCTACTTGAAATCCAAGAAAATTTTTGGGGAAAAATGGAGGAGAGAATTTCGGCTGCTGCTGGGAAGAAATGAGGAAGAAACAACAAGAAGAAGACTTAAAAATTTGGAAAGTTGACCCAAATAAGACTAAGTTGGTGAGATTGTCAAAAAAAAACCAATTAACCCAAAAACTAATTGTTTGCTACTACTACTCATTTGTTTCTGAATAATTAAGCCATCATACAACACTCACACACCACAATGCACTAATTACACTTAATCCAACTTTTGACCCGTTTATCCGCCGGTACCGAAATCGCGTAAATCGAAAAATTTGCCGAATTGAAAAACGAATAAGTTGAAGTATTTTATGACTAAAATATAATATGAAAAATATTTTAAACCAATTAAAATCAAAGAACAAGGTTATTAAAATACTGAGTTTCACATTAAAAGTTCAAGAGGTTGTAGGATAGTTTGCCCTATTTTTTATCATGTGAAACTTTTAAGCACATGATTTTCCTTTTCTTCTTTTATCCTTTTTAGTTTTTTTGGTAGAATTTGTGGACCTTTTCTCATGCATAGCGAGTATATAGTCACATGACTGCCACTGAAAAATATCATCAAATTGGCCCCTAAAGTGATGGCGACGTATATGGGAATCACCTGTGAGCATTGTCAAAAATAGTTGACAAGTTTTGTGAGTTTTTGTAGTGACATAATTATATTTTTTTAATTTTTTACATTAAAAATAATGTATTTTAATTTCTCATGAATTCAAAACGCAATATTTTAGTTCCTCGATACAATTATGGGCTTTGACCTAAAATACTTACATACGTATCAAATATAATATATTGAAGAGCAAAATTGACAATACATAATTTTAAATATTAGATTATCTTAAAAAGAAGAGAATTGAGATGGTTGGAGTAGGGGTGACAGAGGAAAAACGGTGAGAGAGAGAAATAGAAGCGGTGATGGTATGTGAAAAGTTTTGGAGAGTGGTGAAAGAGATTTTAAGTAATGTCGTTTAATATTTAAAATTTTTTGTATTACTAATTTTTCACATAAAAAATATAATACTTGATATGTATATGAATGTTTCAATTCAAAATATGCTTATAATTGTGTCAAAAAAATCAAAATTGTGCTTTTTAAATTTATGAAGGATTAAAAAATATTATTTTAAATATAAAATATTAAAAGTACAAATGTTAAATATGGAGGACTATTAAAGTTGTTTTTCCAACTGAAAAAGGAAGATATAATTGCAATATAAAAGCTGTCCCTGGTTTATACACAGTGAAAATTTGATGTATTAGGGTGTGTTCATTTGGATTGAAAATATTTTTAGAAAAATATTTTTCAAAAATTTTTTTTGTACCAAACATCAAAAGTCTCATACACAATATATTTTCCAATTTTCATTCCTCTGACTGAAAATAACTTACGAAAATTTTGAGATTAAATTATTTTTCGAATAATACAAGAGTGACATTAAATATCAAATACTTACTTTTAGAATTTCGTTTGCTAAATTTATTTTCGTTTTCAATTCTTTTTTATTCGTTTTTCTCTCAATCATGGATTCCACACTAATATGACTATCATTATGCGTATTTTACTACTATATTGTACTATCATTTAATTTTGAATAAAATCAATCTTTTGTTAATCACAATTACTTGTAAGGTATTTATTACCATTGTTATAAGTTTTTTTAACTTGTATTCATAAAATTAAAGATAAAACCGTTAAAATTTTTCAAAATATTTTTATTTTGTCAACCAAACACTGAAAAATTGTATAAAAAATAGATTTTTTCATGTAAAATATTTTTTCTAAAAAAATATTTTCAATACAAACAAACACACCCTTAGTGTATTTCTTTCTCCGGTATCCAGAATATATATACTCGCTATTTTTTTAATTTGTTTTTTCTACCTTCTAATCTATATATTTATGATATAGAGTTGTTGTGTATTGTTTGATGGAAAATACTTAATTACATCTTATTTTTTATTCCACTTGTAAATTCTATAGGCATAATTAAATTTTAAAAAATCTTACTCATATCAATTGATGTCATAAATTCTTTAAACTTTAATTCACAGTTCAAAATCTACAAATAAAATCAAAAAACGAATCTGCCTAAATATTTGTCGGATTTGCCTTGTTTGATTGGACAATTCAAGAGGTCAATTTAATATGATAGCTAAATTGTTTTTTTCAATCCCTTTATAATATTCTTTTAATCGCAATCACTGGTTAGTGATTTCAAGCCACCAGAAAAAGGCGAAAAGCCCCCCTATTGGCTACCGTCCCTTCTCACGAATCCGGTGAAGCCAGATAGTACATAAATCACATGGTTGCACTTTGTTCCCAAAGAAAGAAAGAAAAAAAAAAAAAAAAAAAAGGCACATGGTTGCTCCTCGAGAATTTTTCAACTCCAACATTAAAGAAACAAAATTTTCTCCCAATCTTTATTAGTTGAGAGAATTGAAACATGAAATTAACACATCCCACTAAAGGGAAAGGGAAATATATTATTCCTACTTTCAAGGCAAATCTACATCCACATTATTGTAAAATGCCGTTGATTTTTGCAGACTCGTACTTCAAGAAAATTGTATAACCAAGTTAAGAGAATCATCTCGTTAAATATAATATTAATTTTTTTTTTTTGACGAATTTTTAAAATTAACTAGATATTCTTTAACATGCAAACTCTATAATGATCGATAATAATATATTGTATTGGGACGTTTAAATTCCCAACTTTTATTGCATGTAGCATTTAGTGAATTCATGTATACAACTTGTAAAGGCTTTCTGGAAGAACATACTGCTGCTGGTTTATGCCTTCCATCTCATATTGCAGAATCATCCACTGAAAGCGTCTTGACGCTTTTCTACAAACCATTGCCGGCGGTAAAAGAACATGCTTTTCCAATACCATTTTCCATAGCCAATCCATGCTGATCGATCACCTTCTTAGTCCTAAAAGAACACGAGTTCATAAATTAAGTACTTAGATTGCAATCCATAAGAAGAGAGATTTTAACAAGAAGTACGTAATTTTTACAGAAATCGATAAATTTTAAATCTTTCACTAAATCTTTTAAGAGATTTCTAACTACTCAAAAATTAGAAAATCTAACCGACATTCTTTGCATAGTACTTTACATTAGTAATTAGTTTCTGTCCATTGAGTTTTACAAAGAAAACATACCTGTAATTAAGGGCTGGGACGAAAAAATTAAAGAAATTAACACTTCTGAAATGGATGGATTACAAATTAAGAACTCTGAGAAGGAACCCGATTGCAATTTGCACCTTTAGCCTGGATCACAAATAGCTACATATGAAGGTCTAAATTTTTTAGCTTAGCTACAGTCGATATGGTTCTCTTATAGACATTTTCGGCGGACTCAAATTCCGGATTTCAACTCCAAACTTTTAATTGAATTCTTCAATTTACAAAAAAAAAAAAAAAAAAAATGTATAAATGATTAATAATTGCTCATACCTAACTCACCCACATATTTTAACAGAAAGGAAACTATTTTCATGTGGGGGTGACAAAAAATGCTGTGGACATTGTTAAATAATCCGTCCTTGTTTTCCTTGTCTGTATCTATCCACCTTTTCTCGATTTCTCCGGATGACTTTTTTAATGTCCTCCCTTAATGTTAAAAAAATTGTTATTTACCAAATTTCCCCCCTTCAACTATCTTTATTCTCAGATTGCCCCTCATAAAGGAGTTTCGAGTGCATTAATCATATCCTTCAGCCTTTCATTTGTTAAAATTCAAATATATTATGTGATCAAATAAATTATTACTTAATTATGTTAGAGTTTGAGTTGTAATATATATTTTTTAATTGTATTAAAATTTTAAATGTATTAAAATTTTAATTATGTTTGTTACTATTTATTGATAGAATTTTGAAAACTACTATAACTTAACTTATATTGATATACGAATATATTGTGTTTCAATACACACGTACCAATTTAGGAGTTGAAGGGGGAAAGAAATGTATTAAATAATACTAATTCAGCCATAAATTCTCTAGGTTCTAATTTGAATGACGTCATTGCACATGCACTCAATAATATCTACCATCTTGCCGTTTCTATTTGTACATTTTCTCCTTGATTGCCCGCCAACTCTATTCTCTCAACAAGGTATTCCCATTCCACACTTTTCAAATCTCCCGAGAAGATGTTTGGTACGTGTTTAAAATGAACAAAATTTAGATAAATTCGATTTTTATAAACCGAAATCACTGGCTTTCATTTGAACTCCAAATTTTTGATTTCATAAAATGGATCTACCTAAGCTTTTATGGATTGGAATTAGCGTGCGAAGTGGTTAAAATTTAACCAGCACCACCCTTGTGTCATGTATACTCTACAGGAAGGATCCATTTTAAATACATTCAAAGAATAGTTCTTGTATTTGGTTTTTTTTTCCCCCAAACGAAATTATAATAGTTCTTGTATCTATGAGGTAGAAATTTGAGTTGTGATTTACTTATTCTGTGTGTATCTCAATCACAAATACATACACCATATACGGAGTGTCGGTCTGTGCCGTATAAAGTCAACAGGTAAGTTCAACCTGTAATAACCAAACACCTTGAAAGAAGTCGGTTCGATTCTAATTAATTAATAGATAGAGATGTAAATCAACTCAAATTACTTGATATTTCAATCGAATTCGATTTGATAATTTTTTGTATTCGATTCGAACTCGATTCGATAAGTTAAAAATTTTAAATTTACATGTAAAATTCAAAATTACTCGATTTCAACTCACTAAAAATTTGTATTATTTCGGTTTGAAAGATAAACAAGCTAAATTTAAATACAATTAAAAATTCGTTAAAATAATCAAGCAAATTTAGACACTAAAGTATCTGATTTGTTTATATTCATGCGTTCAAATTCAAGAAAGAACGAAAGGGGAGGAGAGTATTCAGTTTTATTGTGCAAATATATCCCTAGTAGTAGTGTGACATGTACAAACTAGTAATATGATTAGCTAAAAATGTGTGACTGATAATGTGAGTAACCTAGGCCTAGCTACCCTCCTCTTAATTTTTTTTTTCTTTTTCAACAAACAATTAATGACAATTGTTTGGCTACAATCATAATTGTTAGAATCTATTCTGCCCAAATGATTCAATGATTCAAATTTACAAATTTGGTCTCCTACTTAAATCTCCATTATAGGTAAAATGATTGGATTATTAGACATGTTAAATGCAAGAAACCTCCATAAATTTATACCTTAAATGCAGTTTGCTCTCCTCAATTTATTAAATAAGTACTTAATCTCTTCTTTTATATTTGGGACAAAATTATCTCTATTATTTTAATTATTACTGTTTTTCTTTGTTCTTCTTTTTTTTTCCCTTCTATTTATTTTCTCTCTGTTGTTTTTCCTTTTATTTTTTCACCGTTCTCTTCTACTACAACTAAACAATTATAGTATTACTTTTGAATAATTAAAATTCTAACTTTTTACATGTGTCAAATAATTTAATTTATAGATTAATCATACTTTAACATAATCAATATATCTTATTGCAATAGAAAGATTGTGATTAACTATTAGTAATAAAATTAATGAATAAACAAACTACAATAAATTTTTTGAGTCAAAGAAAATTAAATTAATTTTTTTTAATATACAAATTAAATTAATTTTTGTAGAATGAAAAATCGTGTATGACCTTATATTGCTAGTGTAACAGTGACAAAATGTAGTAAGAAAATATTATGGTGTTTTAATATAAGGTTTTCGAAGTTACAGTAAATTCAACCAACTATGATACATAAATGAACTTGCATATTTAGAACCAATATATTAATATTTTTACTAATTCATTTTTTTTTTTTTGTATTTGTTTATTCGTTAATTATAGTATTAGTAATTAGTCAAAAACTCCAGATTATACTAATAAACATATTTTACTTGTATTAATTTTAAAGTTTATTTATTCAATAAATTATTCAGACACATGTAAAGAGTTAGAGCTTATAATTAATTAATTACTAGCAGTATAATTGTTTAGCAATAGCAAGAAATAACGGGGAAGAAAAACTAAAAGAAAAAATTACAAGGAAAAATATGAGAGAGAAAATAAATAAATTGGTAAGAACAGAAAAAAAACAAAATTATAAAAATAGTAAGGATAATTTTGTCCCAAAATATGAAAAGAAGGAGGCTGAGTACTTATTAAATAAATTGAAGGGAGCAAACTGCAACTTGATGTAAATTTAGGGGTATTACGCATTTGACCCTTATTAGAATCTTATGATTTATGATGTATTTCAAGTAAGGTTAGTGTTTTGATAATTCTCCCCTCAAAATTTATACTTTATGAGTTTAGACTATTTACATTAGTTATTCTAAATTTTAATTGAAATGTAAAATTAAATCCACAAGTGAGAAGAAAAAGCGGATAGTGGGAATCGAACACGCATCGTTAAATTTCGAATAAATAAAGTAGTTAAAATAAGATTTACTTAAATTAATTTGAATTCAAGAAACTTAAGTATTTCATTTTTATTGTTCCTATTTACTGTATAGATTTCTTATATCTAAAATATGCCACAGGTCATCTTTTTATACTTGAGTTACATAAATATACTATGCAATATTTTAAAAACCATTTATTAAACAACTATGAGTTTTAAAAGATTGTCATATAGATGAATAACATATATAATTAAGTAATGTACATAACAATTAAAATTAACAATCAATTTCTATTTGAAAAGAATACAATAATTTTGACTCACATTTAATACTTTTTAACTAATTTGACAACATTACCCATGGACTAAATCCTCTTAAACCTTTTATATAGAGAGAAATATTATGAAACTAAATCAAAATTATTAAACTTGGTTATTAACTGAAGTAGAAATATAAAAAAGTAGAGAGATATTAGAGAACTATCAAATGTTTCAACATTTTATTAGCTCATCCAAATGAGGATAAAAGTACCAAATGCCCCTATTTATAGGGTTACAAGATAAGGGATTCATAAATATGATACATGAATCACAGGAACCAATAAGACTTTACGGGAATCAATAAGCTTTCACAAAATTCAAGGGAATGAATATCACATTAATTAATGTGTTTAGGGGTTGAATGGACATCCATATTTCTAGAATTCATTAGAATTCATAAGAATTCATAACACTCCCCCTTGGATGTCCATTACATAGAGAATATACCTTGTTAAAAAACCTTACTAGGAAAAAACTCAGTGGGAAAAATTCCTAGTGAAGGAAAAAGAGTACACTATTCAAAATGTTTAGCAATGTACATACTCCCTCTGTTGAGAACTTTTATTGAGATCTTTAAACCGACACATTCCAATTCTTTTGACCAATTTTTCAAATGTAGCAGTTGGTAGTGCCTTGGTAAATTAATCTGCCAAATTTTATTTGAGCGGATTTGTTGCACATCAATTTCACCATTCTTTTGAAGATCATGTGTAGAAATCTAAGAAGAATTTTGGTGAAATATGCTTAGTTCTATCTCCTTTTATATATCCTCCCTTTAATTGAGCAATGCAGGCAGCATTGTTTTCGAACAATACTGTAGGAATTTCTTTCTTGGAGGATAACCCACAATTCTTCTGGATATAGTGAGTAATTGACCTTAACCAAACACATTCTCGGCTTGCTTCATGAATTGCTATAACCTCAGCATGATTTGAAGAAGTGGCAGTTATAGATTGCTTTGTAAAACGCCATGATATAGTAGTATCACCACATGTGAATAAGTATCCAGTTTGAGATCGTGCTTTATGTGGATCGGATAAATATCCAGTATTTGCATATCTAATTAACTCTGGAGTAGATTTATTAGAATAGACAAGCCAAGATCAAGTGTTCCTTGGAGATATCAAAAAATATGTTTGACTCCATTCCAATGTCGTCGTGTAGGAGAAGAACTAAATAGTGCTAATACATTCACAATAAATGATATATCAGGTCTTGTATAATTACTACGATAGCAAGATACATAAGTGCCCCTATTACACTGAGATATGGTACTTCAGGACCAAGTAGTTCTTCATTTGTTTCTCATGGTCGGAAAGGATTTTTGTCAACATCAAGTGATCATCAGACGACCATTGGAGTACTCAATGGATGTGCTTTATCCATATAGAACCGCTTTAAAACTTTAGTAGTATAATTTGATTGATGAATAAATATCCCATCTTCCAGATGTTCAAGTTGTAAACCAAGGCAAAATTTCATTTTTCCAAAATCCTTGATCTCAAATTCTCTTTTTAGATATTCAACTGATTTTGAAATCTCTTCAGGAGTTCCAATAAGATTCAAATCATCGACATAAACAGCAATTATCACAAAATTTAGTCCATTTTTCTTGATAAAAATACATGGACATATCGGATCATTTGTGTAGCCTTCTTTAATCAAACTTTCACTGAGACGATTGTACCACATTTGTCCAGATTTTTTTAAGCTATACAAAGATCTTTGCAATTTAATGGCAGTAGTAAAGTCCTCGAGAATTTGAATCACATACTTTAGGCAATTTAAACCCTGCAAGGATTTTCATGTAAGTATTATTGTCCAATGTTCTATATAGATAAGCAGTGACTACATTCATCAATCGCATATCAAACTTTTTATGTACTGCCAGGCTCACTAAATATCGCAATGTGATTGCATCCACAGGTGAATAAGTATCATCATAATCAAGACCTGGCCTTTGGGAAAACCCCTGCGCTACAAGTCACTCTTTATATCTCACAATCTCATTTTTCTCATTTCGTTTTCGCACAAAAACCCATTTATATCCAACGGGTTTTACACCTTCAGGTGTTTGGACTACAGGTCCAAAAACTTCGTGTTTAGCAAGTGAATCTAATTCGGATTGAATCGCATCTTTCCATTTTGGCCAATCATTTCTATGCCGACATTCCTCAACCGATTTTGGTTCAAGATCCTCAATTTTTTCCATAATTTCAAGTGCTACATTATATGAAAAAGTGCTATCAACCAATTGTTTCAACCAAGTCCCAAAATTTCCTTGTAGTGACAAAATTTATAGAAGTTTCATTTACATGCTCTTCTGGAGTATGAAACTTGTGCTCTTCGGGAGCTAAAATTTGCTGTTCAGGAGTTTGAATTTTATCACTAGTGATCTCTTGAAATTATATATTAATATTCGACTCCTTTAGTAGAACTTTTTGATCAATTGATCCTCTTTTCTTTTGAGAATTTTTAGCTTTGGAACCAAGAGGCCGACCACGCTTCGGGTGTGCTTTAAGCTCATTAGCTATAGCACTTGTAGATTGTCCTACTGGGATATCTAGTTTAATTGGTGCATTTTCTGCAGGAATATGGGATTTCATAACTCTTTTAGAGTCAGCAAATACATCAGGTAATTGATTTGTAATCTCTTGAAAATATATTATCCTTTGAACTTCTAGTTCACAAGTTTTTGTACGAGGATCAAGAAAATTTAAAGACGATATATTCCACATGATTTTGTTTTTTGAGTTGTTCGTTTCCTCCCCCATATGTTGGGAAATGAGTTTCATCAAAATGACAATCTGCAAATCTTGCAGTAAACACATCACATATCAAAAGTTCAAGATATCTAATAATAGAGGGTGAATCATACCCATTATATATTCCCAACCTTCTTTAGGGTCCCATCTTAGTACGTTACGGTGTCGCTATAGGGACATATACAGCACATCCAAAAATTCTCAGATGGGAAATATTTGGCTCGTAACCAAAAGCCAATTGAAAAGGGGAGTATTTATGGTAACTTGTCGGCCTTAAACATATAAGTGTTGCTGTGTGCAAAATAACATGTCCCCAAGCAGATATAGAGAGTTTTGTTCTCATTAACAATGGTCTAGCAATTAATTGCAATTGTTTGATAAATAATTCGGTTAAACTATTTTGTGTATGAACATAAGCTACAGGATGTTCAACACTAATGCCAATTGACATACAATAGTCATCAAAAGCACGAGACGTATATTCATCAGCATTGATGTCTAATCGAATTTTCTTTATTGAATAATCAGAAAACTATGCTCTCAACTTGATAATTTGAGCAATTAGTTTTGCAAACGCTAGGTTGTGAGTTTATAATAAACAAACATGTGACCATCTTGTAGATGCATCTATTAGCACCATAAAATACTTAAATGATCGACATGGTGGATAAATTAGTCCACATATATCCCCATGAATTCTTTCCAAAAAATCAGGGGATTCAGTCCCCATTTTAGCTGGTGAAGGTCTTGTAATAAATTTTACTTGAGAACAAGCAACACATGTAAATTCATTTGAATTTAACACCTTTTGATTCATCAATGAATGGCCATGCGAATTTTCAATTATTCTTCTCATCATTATCGACCCAGGACAAATTCCTTGGGATCAGTAAACTTCTGGTTTACTAAATGTTGCATTTCAATTGCACTAATTTTAGTGTTATATAGACTAGAAGAAAGAGAAGAAAATTTTTCTACAATACATTTCTTTCCAGAAACAAAAGTGGGTAATATGAAAATATTCAACATTTGAGTTCTCCATGATCTCAATATGATATCGATTTCGGCGGATATCCTTAAAATTTAACAAATTTCTTCAAGACTAAATAGAGAACAGTGCATTATTTAGAACCAATTTTGTTCCTTCAGGGAGACATATATTTGCTCTACCGGACCTTTGATTAATTTTGCACTACCACTTATGGTATTAACATTTGTTTCTCCCACCTTCAGGTGGGGAAAATAATTTTTAATTTTAAGTATCGTATGTGTTTTAGCGCTATCAATAAGACATACATTTCTTTACCTTTCATTGATCCCGAATGCTTGTCAATATCCACACCTTCTCCAGGAGGGAAAATACAAAAGATAATTAATTTAATAAAACAAATGTACATTTCATTACAAAAGCACTAATTAATTAGGAAATATAGAACAATCTTTAAACTAATCACTTTGGCATTTTAACATGGGTTCACTTATTTTGGATATTTCCATCATCAATCAAATGATTGCTTATCAATTCTTCCTTCTGGATGTTCAAAGAAATCAGCCACATCAAGATGCGTTACATCAATATTAGCATCATCATCATTGTCAAAATCATCAATTGGCTTGGTGAAGTTCACCTCAGCACTTTTGTCTTTCTTTTTCAATGATGCTTGATACAGTTCAACCAAATGTTTTGGAGCTCTACATGTTCGAGACCAATATCCCTTATCACCGCACTGATAGTATAAATTATCATAATCTTTCTATTGTCTTTTTACATTATTATTATCCCACTTATGGTGAGAATGTTTGCCCTTATGACTTGATGAGCCATGGTTACGAGTATTATGATTATGATAGTCATATCGGCCAAGACCACGGCCATGATTTCTTCCACGTTCATAATTGGAAGACTTTGTCACATTCACTTCAGTGAATGAACTGGAACCGGTTGGTCAGGTCTCATGATTTTCATTAATAATTCATTATTTTGTTCAGCTACAAGAAGATATGAGATCGATTCAGAATACAAATTTTTGAATCCCTTCTCTCGATATTGCTACTGCTGGAGCAAATTCGAGGCATGGAAAGTGGAGAAAGTTTTTTCTAACATATCCTCGTCAGTAATAATTTCTCCACATAATTTCAATTGGGATGTGATTTTAAACATTGCAGAATTATATTCACTTATTGATTTGAAATCTTGTACCTCAAATGTATCCAGTCATATCAAGCTTTAGGAAGAACAACCAACTTCAGGTGGTTTTACCTTTCTTTAAAATTATTCCACAGATCAAGAGGATCCTTAACAGTAAGATATTCAACTTTCAAACTTTCATCAAGATGTTGATGAAGAAAAATCATTGCTTTGGCATGATTTTGGGCAGAAGCCTCATTTGCGTCCATAATGCTGTCTCCAAGATCCATTACATCAAGATGCATTTAAGCATCAAGAACTCGTGATAAATAATTTTTTCCAGAAATGCCAAGAGGTACAAATTCAAATTTAGTAAGGTTAGCCATAAGAAAAGAAATTGATAAACAACAAACTTATATCTAGATATTACTTGAACAATAAGATATTCCACTTCACTATATTTCGCAAAGGCAGAGTCGTGCTGATAACGTATTATGAAACTAAGTCAAAATTATTAAACTTGATTATTAACTGAAGTAGAAATATAGAAAAGTACCTATAAAATGTTTCAACTTTCTATTAGCTCGTCCAAATGAGGTACCAAAGGCCCCTATTTATAGGGTTACAAGATAGAAGATTCATAAATATGATACATGAATAACGGGAATCGATAAGACTTCACGAGAATCAATATGCCTTTACAAAATTCAAGGGGGTGAATATCACATTAACCACTGTGTTTAGGGGATGAATGGACATCCATATTTCTAGAATTCATAAGAATTCATAACAAGAAAAATATTTTTCCCTACATTTTGTCTTTTGTTTTTCTTTCTTGTTTTCTTAATTCCAAATACTTACATCTTCCATTAACTTTTATGAAATTCAAAACTTATCAAAATAAAAAGGTCATCTTAGATGTTTACAAGATGATTTTTATTTTTTTGGTAATGAAAAAAATAAAATAAAAATGCCCTTCACTTTATCTCGGTTATATTTTTAATAGATAAAATTTTTAATATTCAAAAAGTAGGTTGCTATCTCTTATTACATCTAGATTTGTTGTTGTAAAATTTATTAATTAACTTAGTTTTTTATTTTTCTTTGCTTAATTATTAATCTAGATGTGTATCATCATTCCTACTAATATATATATATATATATATATATATATATATATATATATATATTGTCTTTTCTAAACATAGCACGGGGTTTGAAGCTAGGTAAAAGTGAACTATTTAACAATAAAATTCAAATAATTACCTAATATAATCTTTAGCTACCTTTATTTTTTTTTTAAATTCCCAATTTATGCACATCTTATAATTAACTTTTTTTTTTTTTTTCCAAAAGTGTTATAAAATTAAATGTGTATTATAAATCATCATATAAGTATCTATTATTACATATAAGTTAAGAAAATTAAATAAATATTTTTTTAATTATACAACACTTTTATCTATATATTGGTGTTAATAAATTAATTTTAGTTATATATACTTAAATAACAACACTCATAAAAAATGAATATTAGTGTTAATAAATTAATTTTATATATACTTAAAGATAACATGTGGCATATTTTAGATAGGAGAAATTACCTAGAACATATTGTTAATTATTTTTAATTGTTCAAGACCCTCTTGTTATGTAACCTATCTCTTATAATTGTTCTTTAGAGTTATTACAAAACTAAATGTTATGGATCATTATATAAATGTCAATTATTTATAATAGATGTCAAATATAAAATATAATTTATATAATAAATTAGGAGAATAAATATTTATTTAATTCACATATATAATATTTAAGGTTTATTCTTTATATATTTGAAAAAATATGTAACATAATTACATGAGTATTAAAAAAAAAAAAAAAACACCCACCACTCTCCCTAACCCCTTAATAACTCGAACAAATAACTAATTGACCATTTCATTGTCTAAGTATGAGGAATTTCATTATTGCAACCCAATTATAATATTTTTATCAACAAATGATAAGGGATAATTGCAAATTTAATCCATAAACTATTTTAAAAATATCATAGAAAACCCTCAAATTATATTTTAAATTTTTTTCGTCGTTAAACTATTTTAATCGCACATAAGCCCACTAAACTTTTTTTATAACTTTTTTGTCCCTTAAGTATTTTTGTAATTGACAAATGTAGCCTATATTTTTTATTTACTTTTTGTCCCTTGATTTTTTTTTTCTTATCATGTCTAGATGGCTAACTTTACTAAAAATACACACACACACTCTTGAGGGACTTTTGTGAGATTACAAAAATAATTAAGGATAAAAATTCAAAAAAGAACTTGGAGACCTTCTTAAGGGACTAAATTTCCAATCATCTCAAATATTTTCATATAACTTTGTTCATATATGTCCTATTCTTTTATTTAAATTTATTTATTCGTATTTTTTAGTGTGCTCAATTTTTTCTTTGATTCAATGCATTTTTTATTAATGAAAAAAATATTTTGTGTAAGTAAAAAATATTCATAAAAAATAAATATATCTTTATTTTTAGAATCAACACCACTAGCAAATCTACTAACTATGGGTTTCCTATTAATCAATATACTACTTTTTCAAAATGTAAAATATTAATTGATATATGTCAAAGTTAGCAAGAGAATAAGAAAAAAAATATAATAATATCAATTTTGCTTATAAAAATATGAATATGCTTTTAAACTCAATAATCACATTTTATAAAGTACTACAATTCTCTAAATTGAATAAAAAAATTGTATACATTTTATAAAAAAAATTACAAATGCTTAAATCTTGATCCAAATCATTCAATACGATTAGATGATTATACTAATTGTAAGACGTGGTAAACTTATTAATCAACTGAATTTCTTTTTAAAGCAAAAATAGAACTAGTATTAATTAGTCCAGCATAACAAACTATAGGTACTTATATCTCAGGCTATAACTGGTTGTAAGTTTTTTGTGCTATCATATCTAACCATTGGGGGAACTTTATTTGCACACAACAATTCTCAACAGGGTAATAGTAAATTTTGCTAGATAATGACTAATTACATTGCCTTCCCTTGTAATGAAAGAAATGAACAGCTATGAAACCTTGCTTTCAATTGGTAAATGTCCTCCGAAATACTAGCAATTTTGATGTTATCACAGCTTTCCATATTGATTTTATCCACCAGATTTTTACAATCAAAATAGAATTCAACCTGATCCCACCATTCTCTTTTGCTTTCAACATAGCAAACCTGAGTGCAAAAGCTTAATCTATTGCAGCATTTGTACACCTTTGTCTTCAAACAGCACAACTTGCCACTATCTTGCCCTTATAATCTCGTCACAATCCCGCATCCCACTCTTTGGCTTTGCTTCTGAAGTGTTGCATCTATGTTGATTTTGATTACTCATTGTCTTTGAATCCTCCCACTTGCTCTTTCCTGCTCTAACATTTATTTAATTGTTTCATGTCTGTTATTTTCTAATCTCTGCTCATTCACTTCTTTGAACTCTAACCATTCCCTCATTGCCGTCTCCACTACTCTTGGTTCTTCTTTTCTTTCCTATCTGAATTGCCACAATCTTTTCTTTCCTATCTGAATTGCCACAAATTCCTTTCCTTCCACACCTGCCATAATATATTTGCTGTTATTGCAATATGTTCTATCCCATTCTCTCTACTTAAAGCCCATTGCAATTCCTCACACCATCTAAAGAAGTTGAATCTGACTTTCCTTATCCCATCCCATTGTATAGGAGCAAACTGCCATATTCTTTCTGACCATTTACAAAAGAAAAGGCAATGTTCCACTATTTCCCTCTCTTCTCCACATTTGTGACAAACTGGATCTCCTTTCCCAAGCCTGTTATAAATAACTTGATTAGCAGGCAAAATCTGATGCAAGTACTTCCAAATAAAATGTTTTATCTTATGCTTGATGCTCATCTTACATAATTTCTATATGCTCTACACATCAGAATTTTCTCCATTTACACTAGTTTTCCCTACCTTTCTATTTTCCTTCAGTCTCCTATCCGCTTCTTCATTTGCCTAGATATATCCAGATTTGACAGTATAAATGCCAGTAGCTGATTTATACCATACCCATCTGTGTTTCCCATTAGTGACTCTTATAGTAGTACTAATTATACTTATTGCATCATGGGGATTAAAGATACTCCTTATAAGCCCCACATCCCGCTGATTGTTCCTATTTAATTCACTTACCCATCTGAGCTCACAATTCCCTGGCTTCATTGTAATTACTTTCCCACCCTCATTATTTAGAAACCACCTATCAGCCCATATTTCAATTTGCTTACCATTCCCCACCCTTTTTCTTAAACTAGATTCAAAGAACTTCATAGTAGACATAATGCTCTTCTATATCCAAGATGCATTTTTAGGAGTATTTGCACAAAACAAGCCTTTTTGTAATAGTACTTGGCCTTCAAAACTTTACTTACGATTAGTAGATTAGGAGAAACCAACAATCTCCAGCATTGTTTAGCCCAAAGTGTAGTATTGAAGTGTTCCATGTCCCTAAAACCCAACCCTCTCTACCTTTAATCTCTGAAATTCTTTTCTAGCTCATCCAGTGAACTTTGTCTTCCTTGTCATCACTTCCCCACTAGAATTTGGCCATCATCCTACACACATCCTTACAGAGTCTTTTTGATAATTTGAACACTGACATAGAATAAGAAGGGAGAGCCATAACCACTGATTTTAAAAGAACTTCTTTGCCAGCTCCACTAAGCATCTTCCCTTTTCAACTCTGTAACTTCTCTTCCATTCTTTCTCTAATGAATCCAAAAATCTGGTTTTTTGATCTTCCTACAACCATTGGCAACCCCAAATATTTGCTTTGCTGAACTTGAGTCAAATTGTCTAATCTGCCCCTCACTGCTTTTACAACCTCATCTGAAGTATTTTTGGTGAAGAAAATTGCAGATTTGTCAAGATATATTATTCTGACCTGAAGCCTTCTCATAATTCCCCAGTATTCTCCTAATCACCTCTGCTTCATGTTTATTTGCCTTGCAAAACAAAAAAGTATCATCTGCAAAGAAAATATGTGTTAATGTAGGGCTAGTTTTACTAATTTTTAAACCCCTGATCAGTTTACTTTCTACATATTTCTTAATCAGATTAGAAAGTCCTTTAGAACACAACATAAGAATGTAAGGAGAAAAGGGGTCTCCCTGTCTTAACCCCCAGAAGAATGCACACAACCCACACTTTCCCCATTGAAATTGAAAGAGTAAGACATAGTTGTTATGTAACTCATAAACCACTTGATCCAAAGAGGACAAAAACCCATAACCCTCATAGTGTTAGCCACAAAATTCCACTTAACCCTATCATAGGCATTGGCCATATCTAGTTTGAAAGCCATGAAACCACAATTGCCTGTTCTTTTATTTTTAAGATGATAAAGACATTCATGGGTAATGATAACATTATCTATAAGCTTCTATCATCCAGGAACAAAAGCATTTTGAGGGGGACTAATGCAAACCTTAAGAACATATTTTAATCTGTTAGCCAAAATTTTTGCAACAATTTTGTAAATCACATTACATAAGCTGATGGGCATGTACTGTGTTATATTAATAGGATTATCTACTTTAGGAATCAAAGAAATTATAGTCTTATTCACAGATCTTAACATAATTCCACAATGAAAAAAACTATACACAACATTAATAATATCAAGTTTAATAACATGCCCAAACTTTTGAAAGAACAAAGGAGTCATACTATCAGGGCCTGGAGCTTTATTTGGGTGCATTGAAAAGTGTGCTTCTTTGATCTCTTTCTCTGCTACTGGCTTTACTAGCTGATTATTCATCTCCTTGGCAATTGAGCATGAGATTCTAGAAAGCACTTCCCCAAATCCCCCAGGATTTGAAGAAGTAAATAGCTACTCATAGAAAGAATTTATCTCCTCAACTATGTTCCTCATTCTCACACAGTAGTTCAGCTATTATTGAGTTTATGCAGTTTAGTGATCTTGTTCCTCCTCCTATTACAGAATGATGCAAGGAAATAGGTTGTGTTCTGATCCCCTTCTTGCAAACATTTTACTCTAGCCTTCTGGCTCCCAAAAGCTTCTTCATCCTTGTAGGCCTTAGTTTTAATTTCAGCTCCACCAATCTTTTCCTGTCGCCTATCTGTTCTCTCCATTTAATCAATTTTATCTCTTCCTTAAGCTCTTTTATGTTCCTTCCAGCATTCAGCTTCAGTCTCCTATTCCACAACAGAAGACACTTTGCATTCTTTGACCTTTCTCATTACTTTGAACATTCGAGAGCCCACAACATTTACATCCCAAGCTTTTTTCACCACGCCTTCCACCTCATTAAACTGCAGCCATTTTTTATCAAAATAAAATCTTCTCCTACTTCTTTTTCTTTCAGGCTGAATGTCTAGGAGAAGTAATTTGTGGTCTGAAGCTTTATTGTCCAAGTGCTTGCATACTGTCCTCTGTCGAAATCTATTCTCCAAGGTCCACTACATAAAACTCTATCCAATCTTTCTTTCACTACTTCCTCCTAATTTCCACCACCACACCAGGTCCAAGGAATCCCCTCATAACCCAAATCAAGCATGTTGTTGTCCCTGATAAAGTTCCTGAAACTCATAAAAGTTTTTCTCTTACAATTCTCCCTACTTCTCCTCATTTCCTACAATATCATTAAAGTCTCCTATGATACACCCGCTTCTTTCCCCAACTACTAATTCTTTCTCAAAGATTTATCCATTGACTTCTCCTAACTGTTTTATCACAATTTTCATAAATTCTAGCAAAATTCTACACATTACCGTTATCATTCCTAATTTTGGCTTCAATACTGTAGTCTGATGCCTCAATTTGCAAAACAGATATATCCCCATTCCAGAATAATGCCAAACCTCCTGATCTTACCACAGGGTCAACAAACACAACTCTATCCATTTTTATTAGTCTTCTCATTTTTCAAGAGCATAACCTTCTCCTTATTTTTTGTTTCACTAAGAAAGATTAGACTTGGAGAGTGGAGTCTACACACTCCTTGAGCTGGGGAATTGTCAAGGGACTCCCCACACCTCGATAATTCTACACCACGGCTCTCATTGGAAACTGAAGGGTCCTTTATTATAGGCCCCCTAAACCATCAAAACTTGTTTTGCAGCATACTCTTTCCTGTCACACTTTTTGTTACCTGTGGTATACTTTAGGCTCATTATATTCTCACTATTTTGAGTATCCTATTGCATTTTCCTCTTGTTCCCCACCTTCCAGCCTTCTTCTTCAGTATCTGAAATATTCTGTGGAGGTGTTCACATAGACCTGGGGAGAATTCTACAAGTCTGTTTTGGCTTCTGGCTCTCTTTTGTACCTCTATTCTCCTTTGCATGTTTTCCTTCATCACTTATCTTTAATTCATTTCCTTGATACTTCATTCCCTTTCCAAATACAGCTCCTTTATCCTGATTCAACTCAACCATAAGAAGATTTGTCTCCATCTCAATACCAAGTGTGAACATCATCTGATTCAAGCTGATACCTATCATTCCCCTCATTAGGTTCCTTTTTAATTGCAATCTGACACTTTGAACATTCACTTTTCTGCTGTTGAACTAACGTTGCAATGGTAGAGGTTATGATAGATGTTTCAGGCTGATTAGAGCTCTTCCCATGCTTATTCATATTATCCTTACAACTATTCAACTTATCCAACTCTTCCCCACTTTATGATTCTCCTCTCCTCAAATTCTCATCTACTATCTCCTTTTTCAACCCTGTACTTTTCCCTCCAACCTGTTTACTGTTTCCTGCCCTAACCACGCCCCATATTGGTTTTTTTTTTCTAGCTTGGTCCTACCAACCATACATCTTCTCTCTATGCCCCGTCTTACCACATTTGCAACAAAAGTTAGGGCATTTTTCGTACTTAAAATCTACCCACTTGATTTTCCTTTCTGATCTCACTTTAATGCCTCTTAACAGGGGTAAGATCCATCTCCACAATTTGTAAGAATTTTGATATGTCTCCCCTCTTTTCCCGCATCTTTAGGTATAATAATCTCTCTAACATTAAGAAAAACACCCCCAATACACCTTCCCACCTCTTTATTTATTCAATACAACAAAAGACTCTAGATTTGAATCCACATTGGGGATCTTTTCAATGTCATTTTGTGATGTTCAATTCCTTTTTTCGACCTCTCTAGCATCAGCAATTGATTATCAAACACCCACACCCTACCTTTCATAACTTTTTCCAGATCATTTATATTAAAAAGATGAACTGGAACGTATTTACCGCAATTTCAAAAACTTTAAGATTCTTTGGACATCCCCCACACACGGTTCACAAATTTCTTTATTCTAGTAAAATTAGCCACTTTTTCTCCTAACAGTTTGCTAATAATACTCAGATCGCAGTCAGCTTTACTGAAACTAACATGGTTTACCTCCACAGACACCCCTGTATCCTCCGTGGACAAAAGATCGAAAGAACATTTTTCCAACAACTCTGCTAACTCTTTTGCCATCCAGCTATCTAATCCTGGAATCCCAACTCAATAGAAGGGCCTTCTCTTGTAGATGAGAGATCAGCTACTACTCCAGTACCAAAGAAAGTGTCAAGACTCACCTTACTAAGATTTGGTCAAAGGATCAAAAGATGAACCAAGGCAAGAATGAAAATAAACAAAGGAAAAAGTGAAGGAGAGAGAAACGAAAAGATGAAACAACGTAACAACCTGGCCCAAAAGAAAAAGATCTATTGTTATTAAGAAAACTTTACTTAAAAATCTCTTTTTTTGTTAATTTTTTTTTATTAAAGACTAAAAGGAAAGAACAGTCAGCAAATGAATTTAATGGCTCCCACTAGACAAAGATTAAAGGATCACAAACATTATAGCTAAGGCATTAATGGAAGACAAATGCAAACTATGAATTTAGGACTTTGGATTCTCTCCATGAAAGTACATACACTCACAAATTTTGAAATTTTGAAAGTCTTGGTTTGATAAAAAGGTACTCAACCTCATAATGGAACCTAGAGAGATGAACTCCTATAAAGGAGTCAATAATAACTTTTAGTCCTTTAATCAAATGAATAGCTTACTAATTTTTAATCAATCATTCAATCAAAGTATTATGATTAGAGTTCAAAAATGATAGGATAATTGCAATTTAATCGCTAAAATATTTTAAAAATCTCTTAGAGATCTCTCAAATTATATTTTAAAATTTTTCGTTCTTAAACTATGTTAATCGCAGATAAGTCTCTTAAATTTTTTGGTAGCTTTTTTGTCTCTCAAGTAATTTCGTAATCCACAAATATGGCCTATATATATATTTTTAATTTAACTCTTTTACCGTTGATTTTTTGTTTTTAATATCATGTCTAGATGACTACTTTGATAAATGAAAAAACACACACACATACAACCATGCTTGAGGGACTTCATTGCGATTATGAAAATGGTTGAAGATAAAAAATTTTAAATAGATCTTAGGGACCTTGAGCTTGAGGGACTAAATTTCTAATTATCCCTAATATTTTCATGTACTTTGTTCATGTATTTCTTATTCTTATATTTAAATTTATTTGTTGTATCTTTTAGTATACCAAAATTTTCAAATTCATATGCAATGCTATTTTTAAGTTGACAAGAAAATGTTCTATGTAGGTGAAAAATATCCATAAAAATAACTATATCTTTGTTTTTAGAATCAGTACCACTAGCAAACCTACTAGTTATAGTTTCCAATCTGCTTTTGTCCCGAGCCGATTGATTATGGACAATGTGCTTGTCGCATATGAATTCAATCATTTCAAAAAAATTAAAATATCGGGCAATGAGGGACTCATGTCCATTAAATTGGATATGAGGAAAGCATATGATAGGGTCGAGTGGACTTTTCTGGAAAAACTTCTTAATAGATTAGGTTTTCACTATAGCTTTATTTGTATTGTTATGAAATGCATAAGTTCTGTGTCTTTTTCTTTTTTGCTAAACGGTTGTTCCTATGCTTGAATTGGGTCCTTAAAACTTGGGCATGGAATTAGACAAAGGGATCCGCTATCAGCTTATTTATTCATTATTTGTACGGAGGCATTTTCGGGTTTATTGCAAGAGGCAGGCTATTGAGGTAATCTTGAGGGGATAGCAGTAAGAGGGAGGGGGCCAAAAATTACTCATCTATTCTTTGCAGATTACACTCTTTTATTGGGCAAGGCAAATGAAGGGGCGACATAAATGTTCAAACAAATTTTGAGAAGATACGAGGCGGCATCGGGACAATAGGTTAATGTTGATAAGTCAGGGATTTTCTTCAACCCTAATATCACCAGGTAGACGAGGGACAACATTTTATCAATACTAGGGATGGTGGAGATTGCAGCACATGTGAAATAGCTGGGACTATCGGTAGTGATAGGAAGGTCAAAAGCGAAAGTCTTTTCCTCGATTAGAGACCAGGTGGTAGAAAAGCTAACAGGATGGAAAGAGAGGAGCTTATCCATAGCAAGCAAAGAAGTCTTGTTGACAAAGCAGTGATCCAAGCCATCCCAACGTATGCTATGTCTTTTTTCAAACTCCTAGATAGACTTTTTTCTTGACATTCAAGCCCTAATGACGGTTTAATTGTAGGAAGATAAGGGAAATGAGAGGAAAATTCATTGGGTAAGGTGGGAGAAAGTTTGCTTAAAGAAGGAGGAAGGATGGCTTGGCTTTAGGGATTTAAAGGCCTTCAATAAGGCGATGCTGGCTAAGCAAGTATGGAGGCTATTGTCAAGCCAGGATTCACTGCTCTTCAGAGTGTTGTGTGCTAAATATTTCCCTAATGGGGACATCTAGACAGCCACAGAGGGTTCAAGACCATCACTTACGTGGATAGGTATTTTGGATGCTAGAGAGGTGGTGAAATAGGGCACTAGATAGAGGGTGAATGGGGGGCAATAATATCAGAATTTATGAGGAACGGTGGATCCCAAGACCTAAGTGTTTCAAGGTGGCATCGAGGAATGACCTCATACTGAGAGATGCAAAGGTGACTTCTTCCTAATTGACCGTGCGAAAAGAAACTAGAATGTACAACTAATAGACGCAGCATTTTGGAGGAAAAAGGTGTAGCCATTAAAAATATACCACTTGGTCATAGCGAAAGTGAAGATAAATTGATCTGGTAGTAGTGGTTCTGTGGGGAGTATGGAAAAATAGGAACAACGCTTTATTTGAAAATAAGGGGAAAAGCCCTAAGAATTTTGATCGTCCTTGAGCAAAATATAAAAATAAATCACAAACATACTCACCACATTTTATCAATTATTCACATAAATAACCAAGAACCAAATCATCATAAGAAAAATAGTCAAATGATAATAAACACCCATACATGAATTCTAGTGTAGATGTATGTAAAGCCATACAAAAATAACTTTTAAAACACTCAGATCAAATCATGCAAACCCTTTCAATTTTTCTAAGCACTTCATAACTTACTCTTCTTACATTTCTCCACTAATGAAGACAATTGACTCAACTTAAATTAGGTAGGACTTACAGGTTAGCTTGTAACGGAAGGCTAGGGTCTTGGCTAACAAAGAAGAGGAAAAGAATAAACAAACAAGAAAACAGGCTTTAAATTTCAACCCTACTGGCCAACACTTTGCAAACATAACTCTTTTTTTTTCTCCTTTGAATCGGATTGGTACTTCATTTTCCATCTTTTTTTTCCAATTCCCCAAAACGGGTGCCAGTGGTAGGTACTACCCATAAAAAAATATCTATGCAGGTACCAGTGATAAGCACTACCTACTAACACTCCCATGCAGGTGCCAGTAATGGGCACTACTTACAATGGTCAACACATTTTTTTTAACACCTCTACACCTTAAACTGTACACCATTCATTTTAACACTCTCATACAACTACCTTTCATCCTTATATCTGTTAGACCAAAGCAATCTAAGAGGGGGTGAATTAGGTTTCTTAAAAAAAATTACTTTGCAAAAATGCTCTTATAAAATCTTTTGCACTAACAAATAGATTGATAGAGATAAAAACAATTAAACTTTACTGGAGTATAGGAAAGGTAAAGAAAGAGATTAAACAAACAACACTTCCAAGCTACCAAGCTTGAAGTGTTCATCCATTAGAATGCTCCTCAAATATGGTGAGCCAATAATCTCAAATGTACACAAAGTAGGACAATCCTTGCTCACACTAATTCTCTTTAGTTGATCCAAGAATTTTACTCCCAACCTCACTTTTGTACAAAATTATCACTCCACTCAATATTTTGAATAGCACTTCTAAAGTACACACTAATACAATTTTGCTCAATAGCTAATTTGCACTCAAATTGCTTTTTTTCTTGCTTGTATTCAATGTGTAAGATACCCATACATTACATTCTGAGTTGGTATTTATAGGTGCAATAAATTGGGTTGTAACCACCTCCCAACGGCTCAATAATAAATGTTCAAAAAACTAGCCGTTATAGGTTTCGGACGTCCGATGTAATTATTGTGCGTTTGATCCATCGTCCGATCTTAAATATAAGCGAGTAGTGGATGCTGTAACAGTCGGACGGCCGAGCATGCGTCCGATGAAGCTTCTTTCGGACGGTTGGATGCGTTCGTTGCAAATGCTTAAAATTCTTGATTCTGTCTTGTTTTTTTGGACGGAGAAATACGTCCGAGGAACAATCCTTCGGATGCGCCTGTGCGTCCACTGTAGATACTCAGAAAACTTGCTCTCTGTCTGACTGATCGGACAGTCAATTGCGTTCGTGGTATCCTTGATCGGACGAGCTTGTGCGTTTGAGAAATGTAGTGCTGTTCGGACGGTGTACTGCATCTGAAAGCTTTGTTTCTAGTAGATATAATAGCAGTTCTACACAGCTTAGGTTAAGAGGTGAAATGCATTTGTCATCATCAAAATAAGGTTTGTGGATCATCAATCTCTCCCTTTTTGATGATGACAAACTGTGAATCAAAAAATATACAATTAATTCCAACAAAATCAATAAAATAGATGTTCTTACTTCCCCTTTTGACATCATCAAAATGAAATAAGCTTTCCCTTAGAGGGTGCTCCCCCTTACATAAGCAATAAGAGAAAAGCAAAATATGATCAAACCAGAGCAATAAATCAAACCAAACCAAGTATGTAATAATTACATTAACAAATAAGTCAACCAAACCAAATCAAACTGAACAGAGCATCAACAAATACAGAAGAATAGTAAAAAAAACTAAGTGGAGTCGTTCTTCTTCTTGGAACATTCTTCAAGTTTGCGTTTCTTGGTAGGTGCATTATCATCAGTAGTTAGTCATGAGCATCAGAATCCCGTTGTTGCATGATGTAGTGGAAAGTATCATCAATGTCCTTATCATCATCATCAGCAGCACCAAGAGCAGTAGTTTTGTTAGGATTGGTGGTACCAGTAGGGTCCTCACAATCGCCTTCACCAGAAATAGAATGATCATCATTATTGGTGCCACCGTCATCGCTTTCAGAGGAAGACTTAAAAGTGTATTGGGACTGGATATGGGCAAACTGGAATTGAGCCGACGCAGACATACTTAAGCTAAGGGCCTCTTGAAGAATTGTTTGATGACGAGTTTCTTGTCGTTTTAGTTTTCGATTAGTGCGACGCTGAAATGAGCTTATTTGGTCGCTCAAAGAAGAAATAAGACTGCATATATGAGAGAGGAAAGGCTCTGAAGAAGAAGTATAGGGATCACGGGATGGTAGGGGTGATTGAGGAGGAGGGGAATGAGAAAGTGCAAGTCTGGAGGTAGAAGCTTGAGATTTAGATTTTTCAATTTCATAAGCTACTTTTGTGAACCATTGGTAGTTGAAAAATCTCAAACCCATACGCTCAATGTACGATTTGTTGAAGTAAGGAGGATATTATTTTTTGCCGGTGAATGAAATGTCAAAATGATCGAAAATATTAGTAAGGAATTTTTCAAAAGGTATGTTGCGACGAGTATCAGTTAAGAAAAGTTCCCTCAAGAAGCAGAAGAGATAACCAAAATCTAGTGGAATGTTTTTAAAAACACAGTAAAATAAATAGAGTTTACCGGACTCAGTGCGATGCCCATCAGTTGGTAACACAGTATAAATTAGTGACTAAAGTGTAGAGAATGTTAAGTTCAGGAGTAAGCAAAGTAGTTTTGGCTTTCGAAACCTGTTTAAAGTTGACATTAAAAATTGCTCGGACCCCGTCGATGTCAAAATGAGTATCCAAAGTAGGCCATTTATCTAATGAGAAAAAATAAGAAAAATCATTAGGTGAGGGAACCTCACATTCAAAAATAGAATTTATGACATTGGATGAAATCTCAAGGTTTTTGTTATTCATACGAGATATCAATGTGCGAATAGTGGGACCTTTCCTAAGATTAGAAGTGAATTGGAGTACCATATCATGATAGACTGGTAAATCTATGTGTACCAAATGACCCCAATTTTATTTTTCAAAGCAAGTTTTTACAATAGGCAAATTAAATTCATCAAAAAGACCTTGGGAAACAAGTCTTTGAACAATAATGGACTTGTTAAGAAGAGAAGTGTACTGCTCAGATGCCTTGGCATCACTGAATTTGGGTAGAGAAGGGTCGGTTCTAGAGGTTTGAGAATTTGTGGATGATTGCCCCTGCACCGGAGCCTTGCCTTTTGATTTTTGTCCACAAGTAGCTGTTGAGGAACCACCACGAGATCGAACCATTGTAATTTTGAAGTAGAAGAAGAAAGGGTGAAAACTGGGATTGAGGAGATTTGGGAGAAAAAATTGTAAGAAGGGAGATGGTAGGAAAGTGAAATAAGGTTCAATGGAGATGAGAGAGGGTTTTGAAATGAAGATTCCCTAATCAATTTGATAGTAGAAGAAGTAGATTGAGAAATTTTGAGAATGAAAAAAATTTGCCAGAGCTAGGGTTCGGAGGACAGGAAATGTCCGATATGAGAAAAATGAAGAGTTTTAAACGAGAAAAACAATAGTTCAAACGTCCGAACGATTTGTATGAGTCCGATGGTGCGTCCGAATGTAGATGAACCGACAGCCGAAACTCTACACTGTGTGTCCGAGGAAGTTTCGGACGATGATAAACGTCCGTTAGGAATTCTAGAGAGTATTAATGAAAATAGAGGAAAAATTCAGACGATTATAAGCATCTAAGATAGAGAAGAGGGTTTCAGACGTTTAAGAGCGTCCGATAAAATATATGGTTCAGATGATCATGTGTGTCCGAATTCAGAGTTTATACAGATGTGAAACTAATGATGCCCAAACGAGTTTTGAGATAATTAAAACGATCTAAAGCCAAAGGTTTAGTGAAAATATCAGCAAGTTGATATTTTGTACACACAAAATCAACACAAATTTCTTTTTTGCTCACAAGATCTCTAATAAAGTGGTGTTTGATATCAATGTGTTTGGTTCTAGAATGCATGACAGGATTTTTTGTGAGATTAATTACACTAGTATTATCACATCTAATAGGCACACAATCGAAGAAGACACCAAAGTCTTTTAAAGTATGTTTCATCCACAAAAGTTGAGCACAACAGTTTCCAGCAGCAATATATTCGACTTCTGCCGTAGAAAGTGAAATAGAATTTTGCTTCTTGCTAAACCAGGACACTAATGAGGACAATTACCCAAGAAGTGACACATACCACTTGTACTTTTTCTATCAATTTTGCAACCAGCAACGTCAGCATCAGAATAACTAATTAAATCAAAAGTGGAGGCTTTTGGATACCAAAGACCATAATCCATTTCCCTTTAAGTATCTGAAAATTCTTTTAACTGTAATCAAGTGTGATTCTTTAGGACAAGATTGAAATCTAGCACACAGACAAACAGTAAACATAATATCCGGTCTACTAGCTATCAAGTAAAGTAGGCTTCCGATCATACCTCTATAGTATTTTTTATCAACACTATTACCTTCTTCATCTTTGTTGAGTTTGGTTGAGGTGCATATTGGTGTCCCAACCTGTTTGCAATCATCCATTCCAAATCGCTTGAGTAGCTCCTTTGTGTACTTGATTTGTGTACTGAAGGTTCATTCATTTGTTTGATGAACGTGGAGTCCAATGATGAATTGTAGTTCTCCCATCATACTCATTTCAAATTCTTTTTGCATTAAGGATCATAATTTCTTGCACAAGTTTTCATTAGTTGCTCCAAAAATAATATCATCAACATAAATTTGAACTATTAGCAAACCATAAGAATTAGTTTTGTTAAAGAGAGTGGTGTCAAAAACACCTCTTTTAAATCTATTTTCAATTAAAAAACTACTTAGCCTTTCATACCATATAGAGTTTTAGAAAGTTTGAAAACATAATTTGGAAAATTTATATTTTCAAAACCAGGGAGTTGTTCAATGAAAACTTCTTGATCAATAAAACCATTTTAAAATACAATTTTGATGTCCATTTGGAATAATTTAAAATTTTTGAAACATGCATATGCAAGAAACATGCGAATGGATTCTAAACGAGCAACGAGTGCAAAAGTTTCATCAAAATCAATGCCTTCCTCTTGAGTATAACCCTTTGCAACAAGTCTAACTTTGTTCCTAATGATTTCACCTTTATCATTTAATTTGTTTCTAAAAATCCATTTTGTTCCAATTACGGGATGAAGATTGATGGTCTTTCAACTAAGGTCCATACATTATTTTTCTCAAATTGGCTAAGTTCATCTTTCATAGCAAAGACCCAAGATTCGTCATTCAATTTATCATCCACATGTTTAGGTTCTATATGAGATAGCAATATACAATACTATTCAAGGGTTTATGAGATCGAGTTTTACCCCATCGGACGGATCACCTATGATAACTCTTGAGGGTGACTTGAGACAAATTTCTATGCTTTTGGAAAATCTTTTGGAGAATTTTCGTTCTTTTCTCCTTCTTCATCCAAGTGATGAGTGTCGTCCTCATTGTTTGTCTTGGTCTCTTGATGTTCTTCATGTATGTTGAGCTTCTCAAGTTCCTTTTGTATACCTACATTTTCATCTTCCCAAACATTTTTTGAAATAATATCATTAGCCTCATCAAACGTAACATGCACAACTTCTTCAATTAAGAGAGTTCTTCTATTATATACTCGGTATGCTTTCTTGTTACTAGAATATCCTACGACAAATTTCTTCATCTGATTTTTTGTCAAATTTTCTAAGATTTTCTTTGATTTTTAAAATAAAACATTTACAACCAAAAATTTTGAAATAGCTCACAACAAGTTTTTTACAAAATATGAGTTCATAAGGTGTTTTATTTAAAATGGACCAACAAAATACGATTCATAACATAACAAGCCGTGTTAATGGCTTCGGCCTCAAAATATTTTGGCAAATCACATTCACTAATCATAGGTCTAGCGGCCTCTTGAAGTGTTCTAGTTTTCCTTTCAACAACACCATGTTGTTGAGGCATTCTAACAACCAAAATTTCATGTGAAATACCGTTGTGATTACAAAATTTGGAAAAACCACCGAATTTAAATTCGGCTCCGTTATCAATCCAAAAACGAATGATTTTCAATTCAACAAATTTTGAATTTTGGAAAATAATTTTATGAAATTTTCAAAAGTTTCATTTTTGTGAACAAGAAATAGTACCCAAGTATATCTAGAATAGTCATCAACAAAATCACAAACGCATATTTACTACAACCGAAACTAGCATGTTGAATTGGACCAAACAAGTCCAAATGCAATAGGTCCAAGGGTTTAGAAGTAGACACACAATTCTTTAGTTTAAAGGACACTTTAACTTGTTTACCAAATTGGCATGTATCACAAATTTTGTTTTCAAAAACTTTAATTTTGGCAAGCCTCTTACCAATTCCTTCTTGGCAAGTTTTTCAATTAAATCTATGTTGAAATGACAAAGCTTTCTATGCTAAAGCCAAGAATCTTCTATAGAAGCGATTAGACATTGTACATTGCTACTACCAATATTGTGAAGATAAATCACATAAACATCATTATGCCTATTACCTTTAAATAAAACAACAAAATTTTTATCAAGAATTAGACATTCATGTTTGGTAAACAACACATATAGATTTTTATCACATAGTTGACTCACATTTAATAGATTATAATTTAAATTATCAACAAGGAGCACATTTTTAATCAAAGTCTCAGATCGCCATTTTTACCTACATCACCAAGACCTATTGATTTTTCTTTCATGTTATCCCCAAAGGTCACCTTTCCACTACTTTTGGATATGAGTTTGGTGAAGAGAGATACATCACCTGTCATATGTCTTGAGCACCCACTATCTATGAACCATTTGGCATCCTTGGAAATATTCATTTTCTACACCAGAATTTAAGTGATAACTTTTGGTACCCATATTTTCTTGGGTCCATAAGAATTAGTAAAATGACTACAAATCCATACGGTATTCATATCAAGTTTTTCATTTCTCTTGACATAGCAATTATTTTTCACTTGTCCATATTGTTGGCAATAAGTGCAAATAACATTTTTATTTCCATATAAAGAAGATTTTGATTTTACAAAGTATAAATCATTCCTTCTAAAGGTGATAAGTTTTTGTTGATCAATACATTTCTATTCTTTTTCAAATCAACAATATTTTCCCTTTTTATATGTAACAGAATATTCAAGTCATCCAATCTTTTCTTCAAGGAGGCTTATTCTTCCTTGATCCTTGTTTTCACATGCATTCTTTTCTTCAAATCACTAATTCTTGTGATAACCTATTATTTTCATTCACAAGTTTAGAATTAGCGTTCAGTAAAGCATTTGATTTCTTTACTAATTCCTTATTTTTAGCATATGATTCCTTTAAGCTATCATGCAATTTTAAAATGAAAGCTTCAAGATCATTTTCATCATTAGAATCATAATTAGAAGTTACCTCATCCTCACCAATGGCCATAAAGGCCATTTGTGTCGACTCCATTTCTTCTTTAACTTCTCCTTCGGAGTTGTAATCATCCCATGTGATTTAGAAATTGTTGAAGCGGGGCTTTCTTCCTTCCTTTTTCTTCTTGGAAGGACACTTGTTTGCAAAGTATCCGGGTTAACCACATTCAAAGTACTTTTTATTTTGCTTCTTCATTTCTAACTTGGTCTTCCCTTTGAAGTTATTTGAGTTGATAGCTCCACCTCTTCTCTCATTCTCCATTTATTGATGTAGTGTTTGAGAAATTCTTTGGTGATGAGTGCAAGATCTCCTTCATCAAGATTTTCATCTTCTAGGTTAATGGAAACATTTGCATATTCTTCTTGAGAAGTCTTTAATGCAATGCTCCTTTTTGGTCTTGCTTCTTCATCATCCACCACTTTAGCCTTTAACTTCAATTCATAGGATGTAAGAGAGTTAATTAAAGGCTCAATCGGAATAGAATTTTAATTTTTTGCTTCCTCTATAGCGATGGTTTTGGCCTCCCACTCTTTGGATAGAGTATTCAAGATTTTTCTATTTTTCTCACCCAAAGAGTATTACTTTCCCAAGGCTTCAAGATCCTTGATTATATCATTGAATCTACAATATATTTTATCAATATTTTCATGTGGCTCCATCTTGAAGGACTCATACTTGGCAACAAGTAAGGATTTCTTTTGTTCTTTAACATCATCTCTCCCTTCATGAATTTCCTTCAAGTTGTCTCAAATTCTCTTCTTTAGCGGAAATGCATCATTTGACTCGAGTTGACTCGTTGGCATCCAAGACTTTGTATAGCACATTCATAGCTTTTGCATTTAAGGTCAAGTTTGCCTTATCTTGTGGAGTGAGCTCATCCCTTGTCTTTTCTCTCCTTCTATTTATGTGATCATCAATGATGGTAGTTTCAAAAAGACCTTCATTTACAATATACCACAAGTCAATATCAATAGATTGCAAAAATATTTTCATTCTATCTTTCCAACTAATAAAGTTTATCCCATTAAACATAGGGGGTCTTGTGATAGATTGACCCTAAAGAAATAAAGCATTATTGGTTGCCATAATAGATTTTTACTCAAAAGCAATTTAAGCAAATGAATGAGACCAATGCTCTGATACCAATTGTTGGACACAAAGCAACCTAAGGGGGGGGATGAATTAGGTTTCTTAAAAAAAATTACTTTGCAAAATATGCACTTATAAAATCTTTTGCACTAACAAGTAGATTGATAGAGATAACAGAAAATAATTAAACTTCTAGAGTATAGGAAAGGTAAAGAAAGAGATTAAACAAACAACACTTCCAAGCTACCAAGCTTGAAGTGTTCATCCATTAGAATGCTCCTCAAATATGGTGAGCCAATAATCTCAAATATACACAAAGTAGGACAATCCTTGCTCACACTAATTCTCTTTAGTTGATCCAAGAATTTTATTCTCAACCTCACTTTTGTACAAGATTATCACTTCACTCAATATTTTGAATAGCACTTCTAAAGTTAATACAATTTTGCTCAATAGCTAATTTGCACTCAAATTGCTTTTTTTCTTGCTTGTATTCAATGTGTAAGATACCCATACATTACATTCTGAGTTGGTATTTATAGGTGCAATAAATTGGGTTGTAACCACCTCCCAACGGCTCAATAATAAATGCCCAAAAAAACTAGCCGTTATAGATTTCGCACATCCGATTTTATTGTTGTGCGTCCGGTTCATCGCCCGATCTTAAATATAAGCGAGTACAATTGGGTGGATGCCGTTCGGACGGTTGGATACGTCTGTTGCAAATGCTTAAAATTCTTGATTCTGCCTTACTTTTTCGGACGGGCCTGTGCGTTCGCTGTAGATGCTCAGAAAACTAGCTCTCTATCTGACTGACAGACATTGAATTGCGTCTGTCGTATCCTTGATCGGACGAGCTTGTGCGTTCGAGATATGTAGTGCTGTTCGGACAATGTACTGCATCTGAAAGCTTTGTTTCCAGCAGATTTAATAGCAGTCCTGCACAGCTTAGGTTAAGAGGTGAAATTCATTTGTCATCATCAAAATAAGGTTTATGGATCATCAATATCTCCTTAACAATTAATATGGCATTAAAACTCTTAAGGGACATTTAGGATAGCTCACAAAGGTAGACAAAAAATGAGTTAAAAAAAATGAATGGTGTTTCTATCCATTCAAAAGAAATTAAGGCTCAAGTAGGGTTCTAGGGATAAATTTTACAGTAATGGTTGGTGTGAAAGGCTTAAATGTCCAAAGAAATATACCTACCCTCATCTTTAAATCAAATCAAATTATCTAAAATTTTGCCTAAAAAAATGTAGTGTCTGGAGTGCAATATAAGTGAATCTATACAATTTTTTCTTAGTGCCAAAAAGCTACAATATTGTAATGTTATTAGTACTCAAAAATTAGAAATTATGCCATGAAAATATTAAAACCGACTACCCTATTCGTGATAACTTATCTAAAAAATTATTGAATAAAAAATCAAAGAAACGTGCTGAACAATTTGTAAAAAAAAAAAAATTCAAAACTTTGAAAAGCCCTCGAATCAAAAGCTACACTACAAATATGAAAGCAAACTTTGAACAAAATGAACAAACAAACCACCAAACAAAATAGAAATTAAGAAAACTTCCCACCCCACACTTAGAGTAATAGTATTGTCCCCAATGCAAAAATAAAGAAGAGAAAGGGAAAAAGGGACCTGTCTCTTATACACATCTAGATGTGTTAAGAGACATTTATGTGGAACTAAATACGCTAGAATCAAAATTAAGTGAAAACATCAACCGCTAAAACAAAAACAAAACATTAAAACCTTTAAGACATTAAGAAAAATAAATAAAACCAAGAAACTAAATTTTTCGATAGCTAAGAAAGAAATCATAACCCCTTATGGGTATACATAATAAAGCTATGAAATAAAATATAAAAGAGTTTGATAAATTAAAATGCATGAAAATAAGAAAAATTAAGTATGAGAGTTTAAAAGAATATGGTCAATCCTCATCATCTGTGAAAATAGTTGGGGCCAACTCTTGAAGAAAAGGAGAAAAAGAAGGAAACATTGATGGACCCTCCCCACGCTCCATAGACATTTGCCAAGCCTCCATTATTTGTTCCCACGTATGCTGGTATAGAATATAGGCATCAAATCGCTACCACATATGTTGTAGCTCTTTAAATTTGTTGTAGAATCTCTTTTTGAGTCCTCGCTCACGTTCACTGACAGATTGTTCGGAAGTAGAAGCATGAGAACGTGTCCTTCTAGTGTGTGGACTTCTAGCTTGACGACCCCCTCCATCACAATTTGTTTTCCAGCCTTCAATCTTTCTTCAGCTAGATTCATAGCCACACCTGCCCCTAAACATAAGGCAGTGATCAAGTGCACATACCACAGCACGGATTGCTTAGTAGTCGTTGAATGACAAATCTCGTTATGTATTAACTGTCCGACATCAATAGTGCCCATTCCAGATTAACATGTGAAAGATAACTTATAGGAAGAAGTTGGACACATATAAATTTAAACTATACTTGCCATTTAGGTTTAAGCCTATTGAAATCAAAATACCGAGCTACTCTCTCAGTAATTGTAAAGGTCCATTGTACCTCCCCATTGCATAGGACACTAGTAATTGTGCTGCGCTCCATGTTGGCATCGCGATTTCCAGCCACTCATTTTGTTAGACCCAATTTAGCTTCAAAATTCGATTGATCGCATTTGTCGAGATGTCCACATACCGCCCCCTCATGTACATCTGCTGGTCACTATAATGAGTCAATTAGAATCGCCGAGAAAATTCCCTCACCACAAGTAGTACCACATCAATAGGGATAACAATGAAATGGTTCCATCCATGTTCCCATATAACTTGGCGAATCTTCGATGCTCACATTGAGGTACATATAACCCTTCTTCTTTAATCGCCGCCTGCTTTGAGATGTCAATCTCGTATTTCTTATCGGCAATAACATTTGGAAATTGCTCTAGCACTGTCAGTTGCTGGGGTTGCTCTTATTGTGCTTGCTGTGGCCCGATGATAATAATGCCGGAGTGTTGACCTCTGCCGGACATGTGTACGCCCCATACCTATAAGAGTCACTTGTTATGATAACAAACAACCCCACACTTATATAATTCTACAATTCTAATTAATAACTCATCCTATTCACTTAGAATTGAATCATAGGATTAGCGGTTATTCTAAGTAACACATAAGTAATGGAGTTATCCCAAGGCCGAATAGTCAAAAGATGAACAATATTACTCACAAATCACGAAAGACATGGAAGTTCATGCGTTCAAATATGCTGAGTGTTTTAACAAATTCACTCATTGAGACATTTTAACAAACACTTGGCAAGCATAATCTAATAACTCTATAATTTGAATAAAAAATGGTCCAATTACTTAGTACTAACCACCGTGAACCATAATAAACATCCAAATTTCAATTCATAAACATAATTATGCCACAAAAACCATGTATTGAGATGTTTGAATATAAATTCAATCACATATATGCTTACATTGTACAATAACAAAATCACAAGGGAAAATATATGAAAAGCATCACAAGCCTATCCTTATGATCATATTATCATATAATTGAAGTAATTCTAATGATAAGAATAGAAATTCGCACATAAAATCAACCTAAACAATTTATCGAACATATGGTGGGTATAAACACAATTCACTTATTGAAAAAAATTTCAAATAAAAAATCAGCCCACACAACAATAGGAATCAAATTCATGCATAATTTATAAAAATTAAAAAATTTAAGATCAATTATTCTTGAAATCTCAATTAGACCTTTAATGTATGCAAGTAAAAACCCAAATAGGAACAAATTTAAGAAAGAAAAGAAGAGAAAATCATAACTTACTTAATGCAAAAGTTGTGTGGAATTGAAATATAGATGAATATAGGATAGAGAAATCAATTGAAAAGTTGAAAATTTGAGGGTTGAAGAGGTTTTTGGGAGGAGGTTTGGGAGGGAATTGAAAAATAAAAAGAAAAAGCTAACCCTTTGTTGTTATAATCAAAGGGTTAAATAACCCTTCTCGGTATCGTGCCTTGTAGGGTCGAGTAACCTCACTAACTATCGCTGCAATTTTACAGAGCCCATATGCGAACTCTAGTGAGTAACTATTCATCCTAGTGCAAAATTTTTCAATTCAATAACTTAAAACACTCGTCCCTTGATCCTAAAACTCACTTTTCTTCTAACTGTTGTCCCACAACTTAATTTAATGCACATATAAATAACATGAAAGCAAGAAAAACAAAACAAAAACATAAGAACACTGTTAAATTTTTTTAAAAAAAACATGGGTTGCCTCTCATGTAGTGCTCATGTTTATAGTGTTAGGCTCGACTTTTGCTCGTTTGATCAAATGTTAACAAAGTGGATGGTTTCCCGCCCCTTGTTAATAATCCCACCATAGTAGTGCTTTATCCGTTGGCCATTAACCTTGAAATTGCCTTGATTTCCTTTGAGTTCTACTGCACTATACGGGAATATACGCACTACTTCAAATGGCCCGCTGCATCTTGACTTCAACTTTTTGGGAAACAATTTGAGCCTCGAATTGTATAATAATACCATGTCCCTGGCCTTCAAATTCTTTTCAAGAATATGTTTGTCATGCCATATCTTAGCTCTCTCCTTGTATAGTCGTGTATTCTCAGAGGATTCTCTTCGGAGCTCATCTAACTCATTTAAATCAAGAAATTTCTTCTCATCGGCTTCCTTTAGGTCATAATTAAGAGTTTTGATTACCCAATATGCCTTGTGCTCAATTTCAATCGAAAGTCGCTTCATGACAAGTTTGACCATAAACTAGTCGGTAGGGAGACATCCTAATTGGGGTCTTGAAGGCGGTCCTATATGCCCAAAATGCATCACTAGTTTCTTGGACCAATCATTCCTCGACGAATTTACGGTCTTTTCAAGTATGACCTTCAACTCCCACTTGCCTAGAAGTTTGCGAGTAGTATGGTAGGGTAATTTTGTGGGTGACTCCATATTTTGGATAAGACAGATTCAAACAAGAAATTTCTAAAATGTGATCCTTCGTCACTTATAATAGCCCACGGAACACCAAATCGTGAGAAAATATTTTTTCTCACAAAGTTTGCCACACCCTTGCGTCATTCGTTGGTAATGCTATGGCTTCAACCTACTTGGACACATAATCCACTACCACAAGAATGTATTTATTATTATGTGGCAATGGAAAAGGGCCCATAAAATCAATACCCCACACGTCAAAAAACTCGCAAACTAGTATGTTTTGCAATGACATTTTATATTTTCTGGAAAAATTCCCTGTGTGTTGACATTGATCGCATTGGGTTACAAAATCTCTTGCATCACGAAACAATGTTAGCCAGAACAATCCGCTTTGCAACACTTTTGCAGCCTTATTTTGTAAGCCGTGATGTCCTCCTACTTGTGAAAAGTGGCAATGAAATATGACACTTTGCATCTCACTCTCCGGAATGCACCGCCGGATTACTTGATCCTTACACCAATGATAGAGGAAAGGTCATCCCAAATATAGTACTTCATTTCTAAAAGAAATTTCTTTCTTTGATTTACATCCATGGTGGACGGAATGATCTTGAAGGCTAAGAAGTTGACAATATTCGCATACCAAGGTGCTTCATCTTCCAATCTCATCAATTGCTCTTCCAGAAATGTCTCATTTATGGGCACTTCATCACCTTTTCTTGCCATGGGTCCCTCGAGTCGTGAAAAGTGATCCGCTACAGTATTTTTGGCTCTTTTCTTGTCCACCACCTCCCAGTATAATTCCTACAATAATAAAATTCATCGAATAAGTCTAGGTTTAGCATCATTTTTGGTCAATAGATATTTAAGGGCTGAATGATCAGTATAAACTATCACCTTATTACCTATCAAATACGACCTAAACTTATTAAATGCAAAAATTATTGCCAATAATTCCTTTTGGTGGTAGAGTAATTCATTTGTGCGCCATTAAGGATTTGGCTGGCATAATACACAAATGTAACACTTTTTTTTTCTTTTGATACAATGCCGCACCCATGGCATAGTCGCTTGCATCACACATCAATTCAAAGGGTAAATTTTAATTTGGTGCGACTATCACAGGTGCAGTAATAAAAGTTTCTTTTAACTTATTAAATGCAGACAAACATTTATCATCAGAAATAAAAGGCACATCTTTTTTCAATAAAACACATAAAGGGTGAGAAATCAAAGAAATTTTTTTAATGAAACACCGATTAAGAAAACTTCTCACTCCCTTCACATCATGGGAGGTGATAATTTTTCAATGATTTCTACTCTTACTTTTATCTACCTCTATACCCTTAGATGAAATAAGGTGGCCTGAACAATCCCCTCTTGAACCATAAAATGACATTTTTTCCAGTTAAGTGCCAAGTTTGAAGATTCACATCTTTCCAATACACATGCAAGATTATTTAAATATGAATCAAAAGAGTCACCAAACACACTAAAATCATCCATAAAAACTTCAATAAACTTTTCAATCTTATCAGGGAATATAGCAAACATACATCTCTAAAAGGTACTAGGAGCATTGCATATGCCAAAAGGCATGCGCCGATATGCAAATGTGCCATATGGACAAGTAAAAGTGATTTTTTCTTGGTCTTCAGGGGCTATGAAAATTTGAAAATATCCTTAATAACCATCAAGAAAGCAATAAAATACATGTACAGATAATCTTTCAAGCATCTAATCAATGAAGGGTAAAGGAAAATGTTCTTTCCTAGTGGCTTCGTTATGTTTTCTATAGTTTATACACATCCGCCACCCCGTCACTAAGGATATTTTCCTTTAGAGGGAATTAATTCATTCCTTTCATTTACAACTACAGTCATCCCCCCTTCTTTGGCATAGTTGGATTAACCCACTCACTATCACTGATGGGATATATGATCCCAGCATCTAACAATTTCAAAACCTCCTTCTTAGCCACCTCTTTTAAAGTTGGATTTAAATGCTTTTAAACTTGTCTAATAGGGTTATAGGTGTCATTAAGGAGTATTTTGTGCATCCAAATAGTGGAAATTATGCCTTTCATATGCTCAATGATCCATGTAATGGCTTCACGATATTTCTTTAACACAAATATTAATTTAGCCAATTCAATATCAGAAAGAAAAGCATTGACAATCATTGGATATGTATCATTCTCTCATAGAAAAACGTATTTATGATGAGAAGGTAGTGGGTTGAGCTCAACCTTGGGGGGGTTTGTTGGTCGGATATCCCCTTTTACCTTTATTCCTCAGCTTGCTTTCCTTAATTGCTCTTTCCATCTCGTCATCCATCATGCTATCTCTTGTCGCTAGCTTCCATCTCCTCTTCATGGATATTGATAATGTCCTCAGTCTCATCTTTCATGGATTTCTTACAAAAATCATGAACCAAATCATCAATAATATCTATACTTATAACATCATCATATCCAATGGGAAATTTAAAAGAATCAAAAACATTAAAAAAATAATGTCATCATTGACTCTAAATTGTAAGTTTTCAGTTTGGACATCAATGATGGCTCGCCCGGTGGCCAAGAAAGATCTTCCTAATATGAATGGGGTCACCACATCTTCTTCCATGTCAAGCACGATAAAATCTGCCGGTAAAAATACCTTACCAAATTTGACAACAAGGTCTTCTACTATTCCTACCGGTTGTCTCACACTTCTATTAGCTAGTTAGAGAGTGACATTTGTCGACTTCAATCCTCCTCCATTCAACCTCTTAAAAGTGAAATGAGGCATGAGGTTGATGGAAGCTCCGAAGTCGCATAGAGTTCGGTGAACTGTCATCCCTCCAATTTCACAATGGAATCAAGAGTGAGCCGGGGTCCTTGAGTTTAGGAGGAAGATTTTTCTGAATGATGGCACTGCACCCTTCGTTTAAGCATAAAATCTAGTTACCCATCAATCTTCTCTTACTCGATAATATCTGCTTCATGAACTTAGCATAACTAGGCATATTTTCTATTATTTCAATAAAAGAAAGGTTAATCTCAAATTTTTAAAAAATTTCCAAAATTTTCCTAAAATTTTTCTTCTTTTCATCCTCTTTCAGTTTTTGGAGAAAAAGAATACTTAACTGCTTACCTGTAGGTTCCGAATGATCCTTGGGCTTACCTTGTTGGTCAAGAGTTTTAGATGATTCCTCATTGTCGTCCTTGCTCTTTGATATGTCTTCCTTTTCCTTTGTACCATTCTCCATTTTGCTCGATTTATCATCCTCCACTTTTTTTGGCTCTAGTATTTTTCCACTCTCAATATGACCGCTTGAACATGCTCTCTCCCATGGTTAGTATCCCGTGGGTTAGTTCTACAGAATTGTATCACTCGGTAATATTCCCGTTGGTCACTCATTGTTTTGGCAAGTTATTTGTTCCAATTGCATCTCAAGGTTCCTAATGGTAGCTCACAAATTCTCAAACTCTCTGTGCAATATTTCAAAATTTCTTCTTAAATTATCATCATTGGGTGTATCATGATTCACATATGTGGGATGATTTGGATTTTGAAGTGGTAGTCTTGGTGGTGGAGGCTGGTATGAGTTATTTTGATAAGGTAGAAAATTTTGGAGATTGCTTTGATGTGGTGGTTGGTAAAGTCTAGATGACAATGATTGATTGGACAAATTTTGTTGTGTGAATTTGACTGAAATGATGAATTTTGGATATTTGCTTGATTTATCCAGGAAAAGTTGGGATGGTTTCACCAAGACGGGTTATATGTGTTTCCATAGTTTGTGGGTTGATTTTTTTGTGGTGGGATTTTGATTGGAAATGAATTGACTCTGCTCACCTTGCATCACTGAAGCCATTTGGGTGATTTGATAGGCAATAATATTTTCTCCGCAGAAATCACAACTCAAGATCTCTTCGATGTCGAACCAAGGGAGTTCACTGAACTTCTTCCCATATTCTCTATAGCTTTTGTCAAATTTTTAATGGCATTTATCATCATATTTTGTTGAGATATGAAAGTGTCATAGTTAGGCATACCTCCTTGTTGGATGTTGGCTGGATTCACTTGCTGTTGTTGTCCAACTACGGGAGTTATTGCTCCATGATAATAATGAGTGGATGCCATTCTTTCCAACAATTCTTGCGCTTCCTCTAGAATCTTATAGGTGAAAGAACCTTCCGTACTAGCATCAAATATCAATCTCATCTTCGGAAATAGTCTATTATAGAAGGTTTGAACTTGCGAATATAGAGGTATAGTATGGTGTGGACACTTCCTCAATAGTTCCTTGAAGCGGTCCCACACTTCACCTAAGCTGTCTCTAGTAATTTGTGTGAATGATGTGATCTTGTTTCGGAGTTTAGCGGTCCTAGCCAGTGGAAAGTATTTGGCTAGGAACTCTTGAGCGAGTTGGTCCCATGTTGTGAAAGTACCTTTGTCTATATGATTGCAACCACGACCTTACTTTATCACGTAAAGAAAAAGAGAATGCTCTCATCCGGATACAATCGGAGTGGACTTCATTGTATCGAAATGTATCAATTGTTGGACCCTAATTATGATAATCATGTTTTGATGATAAGCAAATCGTACTAATGGCTTTAAAATAATTGTGCAAAAAAATAGGAAGGCTCGGATGAAAATGTTTATTCGAACACAATCAAGAAAATAATCAAAAGTTGAACAACACCTTACGGACGATGAAGAGTGTCCGAAAGAAAGGAGCTCGGACGCAAAGGAGCATCCGAAACATGACCAGACAATACCGAGGAAGAACACATCTTTCGGACGTAGATAATTGTCCGAAGGATAGTGCTTCGGACGCAAAAGACCGTCTGAGAAAAAGAATTTGAAAGTATGATGATCGGACGTTGAAGACCGTCCGAAGCCAAAACGATCGGACGTTGAAGACCGTCTGAAGAAAGGAGCTGAAAATGAAGTAATTTTCTATCAGAGCTGTAGGACGGATATGACCGTCAAAGACACTATTCATCAAGCTGTAGGACGCATATGACCTTCCGAGATACTGTTCATGTTGCTGTAGGATGTATGAATGGACATCCGAACCATCGCCCGAACCCCTAACGGCTAGTTTTTAACAGCTAGTTTTTTTACTGTTGGAGCTCAAATTTCAGCACATCTTTCACCTATAAATAGTCCAAGGATATCCAAATGATGAGTGGAACAACTACATTCAATACAAACACTTGTAAGAGCTATTTTGGGAGAAATATTCTAAAATATTGTGGGTTGTATTGGTTTGAGTAGTATAGTTCTCTTGGCTCAACTAGAGGAAATTTGTGTGAGCAAGAGTAGACTAGTGAGTGATCTTCAAGTGTAAGAGTGGAGGGATAACAAGTGTACAAAAGTGAGGTTGTAGTGTAAATGACCCTTTGGCTCAATTAGAGAAACTTAGTTGGTGCAAGGGTGAGCCAACTTTGTGTACAAGAAGGTTATTGCCTCACCTTCTTTGAAGAGGCACTACTAGTGGATGTACTCCAAACTTGAGAAGTTTGGGAGTTTGGTTTGAAATTCTTTATCTCAATCTTTTATTTATTCTTTAAGCTTTGATTGTTAAATATTTATCTTTGATCACTTGTGCTTAAATATTCTTTTGTTGCACAAAGTTTGCATTTTCATTAAGCACTTCAAAAGGTTTGTTTTTGAGACAACCTAATTCACCCCCCTCTTAGGTTGCTTTTGGGCCAACATCAATGACCTCCTCGAATTTGATCAAATGTTCATAAGGATCTTCATTTGGTCATCCTCCAAACATCGCATGTGTTTTGGAGCATTTGTACAAGTGCGGGCTTGATTTTGAAGTTGTTTGCTTGCATGGGCAGCCGAACAATGCTAGAATTCGCCCTCTTGAAATTAAGTATGGCTTAATCGGTTCTTTAAGATGTCGGGGGTTAGCATTAGCATTAACCTGGTTGCCATTGTTGCCTGTAACCTCTTCTTGTTCACTCACAGAGCGATTAGGATTTTCCATTAGATTGTCACCTTGGTTTGAGTCTTGCCGTCTGTGGTTTCTACTTATGGTCCGTTCAATCTCCAAGTCAATCAGATGAAGTGGTTGATTGGATGAATGAGTATCTACCATAAACTACAAGAAAAGAAAACCAAAGAAGACAAAATCCAAACAAAAATGAGAGAACAAGGAATAATTAGAAGTAAATAAATAAATAAAAAGAAATAAAAAGTCTAATCTAGTAAGACTCTGATGTGTGCAAAATGTTATGCTGTCGAGTTGCAATGCCGTTGTAAGCACCCAAAATTAACGACTCTAATGTAGTAGTAGTGAGTCGAGTTCGTCCCATAGAGAACGGGATTTATTTTTGTGCTAATGGAACAAATGGGGTTTTGAATGCTTTTTAACTAAAATTAAAACAATAAAGTATAATTGAAAAAAATTCGATGTAAGAAAAGTCTTGGTTTTGGTCATATCCACCATGGCAATTTCACTAGTCGATCATTGACACACAAAATAATTCAATTCTATATCAAGTACTAATTGAAGAATTAACCCGAACGAATACCAATTCAAAATTGATTCTTATTTCTTTCAAAAGTTGGTTAATTTTCAATACGCGATCCAATTAACCCTAACTATTAATTTAACCCAAACACGCGCCAAAGATTAATTAATAGAAGCTTTAAGATCAACAAGAACAATTAGACTAATTAAACATAAACACACGTGGTTATGCCAATTAGATGATTAAATTTCGTAAATTCAATAACACAAATTCAGTAATTATCAAATTCAGTTGCTTCACAGATTGAATTAAGCACACGCGGTTAAAACAATCTAGCAGTAGATTAATTCTAATAATTTAATATTCTGTAGCAATATCAAGCTAAAAAGAACAATCATAAAATTAATCGCAGAAAAATAATCAAACTACTTGTGATAAAAGTGAATAATTCAAGCACAAGAAGTCTCACAACTTTGTAGAATTGACCATGGCTTCAATTCCCTCTACCAAGAAAAGACTTTTGGCACAAAGTGCCATGAAAGAATAAAGAGGAATTTCTACTGCTAAAACCCTAGCCAACAAGAAAATAAAGTGTCGATCCCTTTTTCTCACACTACTTGGGGTATTTATAATGAGTATTTAAGGTTACAATTAATACCTACAGATAAGAATGTGAAATCGGGTCAAAAAAAGTCCTACCGGTCGAAGAAATCTATCAAAAAACTCAAACATATGCTTCTGTTGCTCTCTGCGCACATGCACATGCACATGCACATGCGAGCGAGGCAGTAAGTTCCAGGCCTATTTTGTCCTCTGCGCACATGCGTAGGGATCCTAACGCGAATGTGCGCGCGAGCAACTTCTAAGGTTTTTGCTTCTAGACTCAGCGCACATGCGCTGCACAGTTCCAGCTTCGGCTTCAATTTTCACCTTGATTGATGCTTACGTTATTTGGAAAAGTGTAAAACACGAAAGTTATAAGTCTATCCCTTAGCTTCCCAATGCATCTTGAATCACCTCAATCGGAGCTCAGGATCAAAAAGTTATGCTTGAAATACAAAATAGTGTCTCAAATGACTTTGTACTCGTGCATGCCCCGTACTAAGCATTTTCTTTCATCGTTTTCCATCTTTTTCAACTCTTTTTCACTGTTATCCTACAAAAACTGAGAATAACCAAATTAAGCTCAATAATAATTTAAATCTTGCTTACAACACATAAAAACGTGGTAATTGACACATAAAATATAGTACAATTATGAACTTATCAGACTCGCTACAACTAATATTGTTACCAAAATTGTCCAATTGTCCCCGGTGATGACGCCAAAATTTTGTTCGTGAAATGTTCATTAGGTTTTTGAAAACAATGAACAAGTAATAATAATTAAAAAAATCTTAATTATTCTAATCAACTCCTACACACTCGCAAGTGTACGAGACTACTAAGTTTGTATATAGGATGAGTAAATATCGTTTCCACGAGTACTATTGGAGCAAGTATTAGGTTCACAAGCCTATTTACTAGTTAGACGAAATAATCAAGAGTATTTTTACTAAATTTAAACTAAATTTAATAATGAGAAATTAAAATAAAGACAAGAATGTAAAATACTAATACTACGGAAAGCAATTAAACATAATTGACTAAAAACGTAAATCAATCTACTCTACTTGTAAGAATTTAATCAATAACAAGAATTTAAATTAATCTACTCTACAAAAGCGATTAAAACGTTTGAAATTAAATCCTAACTACTCGACCATGGAAGCAATTAAGAATCTAAATACATTAAGACAAGAACGATAATTAAAGAACAAGAACGCAATGAAAACAAAAATTGAATTGCATAAAGATAAATCAAACTCAATAATTGCAGTGAAAACCAATATTGATGATCGTTGAATCTTGAATTCTTGACAAAAGAACAAAGTTCTAACTTGAACACTTGAGAAAATCTACCCTACGTATAAATTATTGTCTAAATTTTAAAAACTAAAAATTAACAATGACCGATGATGGATTATTATTTTCTCCCATTCTCTTAGTGTATTTAAGGGTAAAATTAGGGTTTTGGGGCTTTGAAATAATAAGTACACGAATTCTCCTGTAAACGAGCCCACGGGAAGACGTTTCTTACAAAATAAGCAAGCTCATAAAACCTTCCCGGCGACGCACGCCTGGCTGCATAAATGTCATGCCTAGGCACGACTTCTAGAAACAAAGATTTGAGCCATTGAATGTCGCACCTGGCCTCTGCAAATTGGTCATGCCTGGCACGACTTTTAGAAAGGAGACCTCTAATTCTTTATCAATTTTGATCCTGATATTTTTAGAATATCACAAAACTCAAAACATGAAAGTTATAGATCTTTGTCTTAGCTTTCCAATGCATCTAAAATCACTTCAATCGGAGCTCAGACAAGAAAGTTATACCATTTCCGCCAAACGTGCATTCGTATCGCTCCTCGCCGGTGCACATAAATTCGAATTTTGCAATTTCCTCCAATTTTGTGCTCAATTTTAACTCTTTCTTCACTAAACCCTACAAAACTCAAAATCACCCATTTTATCTCATAATTACTCAATTCTTGTTTTTACATCACTAAAAACAAGGTAAATGAGGTAAACGATACATAAAATATACGATATTTATGAGCTTATCAAGCTTACTGTTGTTCTTAGAAAGCTTCTAGGCAAAATTTAAGAGAGAAAATGTATTTCAGGAAGGAGAGAGGAGGGAAAAGGTACTAAAGTCTTGGAGACCACCTTAAAGAGGTTTCGTAAAGATCAATTTTGATGGGGCGATTTTTAAAGAAGAGGGAGTGGGTAACGTAGGGATGGTAGCGAGGGATGAAAATAGAATGTTTTTGTGGGATGTGTCAAAGAGGTTCAATGGGGTAACCTTTCCAAAAATAGCAGAGGTTTTGGTAGCGAAGGAAAGTATCCTGTTNTATGGCTCTAGAAAATTCTATGTGAGAGGGTGATTTTTGAAGGAGATGCAGCTGAAGTGATTGGATTGATTCTAAGAGAGGGGGAAGACTTATTAGATATTGGGGTGGTGATGGAAGAAATAAAGTCTTTTCAGCATCAGGGGAAGGGATAAAGTGGTTTGGTGTGAAAGGGATAGTAATAAAGTTACTCACATGAAGGAGATGCAGCTGAAGTGATTAGATTGATTCTAAGGGACAGGGAAGACTTATCAGATATTGGGGTGGTGGTGGAAGAAATAAAAATTCTTTTGAGCATCAAGAGAGGGGATGGAGTGATTTGGTGTGGAGGGGACAGCAATAAAATTGCTCACTCGAAAGGCAAGGGATTCGCACTAATTGAGAAGATGGTCACTGCAAGCTCCAAAGTTTTTGCTTAAACAACTGTACAAGGACGTGGAATTTCAAGTTGTTTTGTAAAATTTTTGTATAGTAGTCCTTGTCTAGTTTTTTGTTATTATCAAAAAAAAAAAAAATTTTCTGTCAATTAAGTTGAACTGCGAATCAAGTCAAGTCGAAAAAAAATTAGACTTGACTTGTTCGACTTTGACTCGAAGTCAAATTAATTAAACAATTCCTCGACTCGATTTTGATTTCAAATTTCAAATCAAATTACTAGTCGAATACCGATCTACAGATTGACTGGTTTGACTAATTTATCGATCGAACAAGTCGTTTGACTTTGTCAGTCAAATAAGTAAAACAACTATATTTCTTTTGATATTTTATTATATTATAATAATATATTAATATATCTATGTACGTAACATTTTTGACATAATATTTTTAATTCTTAATAATTAAATATGTTAATAATTGATAATATTATTTTTTCTTAATACTTAAATATTTTTTTATATAATTGTTGGAGTTATAATGTAAATATAATATTTCACATTATGTACAATTTAAATTCTTATACATTAATATAAGTGTACAATTTACTAATGTAACACTTTTATTTCACTAACTAATTAAATAGTTTAATAATTTCCTCTTAGTACATGCAGATATTAGAGTTATGTAATTATATATAATTTAATATTTATTGATATATCTATATATAATATATCTATACATACATGATATTCATATACTAGTTTTGTTACTTTTGTATAACTTATACTTGTAATAAAAATATATTTTACATAACGTTTAATTTATATACTTATACTACATAATTTATTAATGTAATATTTTACTATCAACAAGTATATTAAATACATTACTAAGTTACTATTAGTATAGATACGGTTAAATAATCATATATATTTTTCTATATAGGGTATAACTTAACAGAGGTTATAATTCAATAAAATTTTGCTATGTGATTGTCTTTGGTAAGTTGTCTTGAATTTGTGACTTTATAAATCATTTCTAATATGTATATATGATATATACACTAATAAACATTCATTTATTAAAATTTGTAACTTTCACACACACACATATACACACACAAACATACATACACATATGTGTGTGTAAATTGTGTACATATAATTTACCTTAACCTTGTATATTAATATATTATGAATTATATTTTGGTACACATATTTTTGTTGAATGATGTGATTGTAATTTGATTTTTTTTTTTGGTATTATCTATTAACTTGTATTATCTTATATTTCTATTATATGATATTTTGAATCTATGAATGATATGAAATTTGGGAACGATGTACTAAATTTTGAAATTAGAATATTGAATGGAATAAGATTGATGTTCGACTTACCGGTCGAATAAGTCAAATTTAAGTGATTTGACTTTAATTGACTTTGGGTTTATATGACTTGACTTTGACTTTGAGAATTTCAGTTGAAAGTCAAACAAGTCGAAAAGTCTAACATCAGTTGAATAAACACCCCTAATTACACTAAAATGAATAAAAAATTGTATACATTTTATAAAATAATTATAAATTTTAAATTTTGGTCCAAATCATTTAATACGATTAAATGATTATATTAATTATAATACATGACAAACTTATTAAGTCAACTGTATGAGTACCTTACCAATTTTTGATTAATCATTCAATCCAAACATTCTAATCAGAGTTAAAAAATGATAGGAAAATTGTAAATTTAATCCCTAAACTATTTTGAAAATCTCATAGAGATCCTTAAATTATATTTTAATTTTTTTGTCCTTAAACTATGTTAATCACACATAAGTCCCTTAAACGTTTTCATAACTTTTTTGTCCCTCAAATATTTTCGTAATCTATAAATACAGCCTATATTATTCTATTTAACTCTTTCGTCCCTTGTTTTTTTAATTATCATGTCTACATGACTTATTTGATAAAAAAGACACACACACATATACAAACACACTTGAGGGTCTTCCATGAAATTACGAAAATAGTTGAAGAAAATAATTTTAAATACAAATTGGGGACCTTCTTGAGGGTCTAAATTTTCAATTTTCTCTAATATTTTCATGTAAACTTTGTTCATATATTTCCTATTCTTATATTTAAATTTAGAGTAAATATTTTGTATTGCATACACCATCGGTGTATAAATTTTTTTGTATTATAGGATCTAGATACATGACACATATGCATTGTTTAATTTTCAAAATTATTTTTGCATATGTATTATGCATCTAAACCCGATGGTATGAAAATTTTTGTACTACATGAAAGATTTACTCTTAAATTTATTTGTTTGTATCTTTTAGTGCACCAGGTTTTTAAAATTTTGATTAGGTGCTATTTTTAGTTGACAAAAAAATGTTCTATGTAAGTAAAAAAATATCCATAAAAAATAAGTATATCATTATTTTTAGAACCAACACCACTAGCAAACCAAGTAATAGGTTTCTAATTAATCATTATACTATTTTTTAAAAATCTAATATGTTAATTGATATAAGTCAAAGTTAGAAAAAAAAAAGTATGATAATATCAACTTAACTTATAAAAATATTGATATACTTTTAAGCTCAATAATTATATTTTATAAAGTACTATAGTTCACTAAAATGAATAAAAGAAATTTCATATATATTTTTTTTTTAAAAAAATTACAAAACTTAAAATATTGATCCAAGTAATTCAGTATGATTAGATGATTATACTAATTATAAGACGTGACAAACTTAATAATCCACTACATAGCTTGCCAATTTTTAATTAATCATTCAATTCAAGCATTTTGATCAGAATTCAAAGAATGATAAGAAAAACTCATTTCTATTTAACACATACAGATAAATTTAATGAGAAATAATGTGCAACTTCTAGTTACATTATATATATAGTATAGAAAGATTTGATAATGTCAATAAATGTAGATATCCTAAAAACCAACTATTACTTATATTATAATAAATACTAAATAGTGTAAAAAAATTCATAATATCTACATTTATTATAAATATTGTTAGTTTTGTTTATTTTATTTTACAAGTTAAATATATTTGCATGTTTACTCGTGCATAGCACGAGTTTTCCTGCAAATAATATCAAATACAAAATACTATAAATTTAAGTTGAGAAAAAACTTTTTTATTAATATTATTGTATATAACTTCATACATTTCTTTGCATAAGTTTCCAAGAAATATTACCTCGGTAACTAATAAAAAAAGCAAAATATTTGCACATTTGTGGCAAAGTCATACTATCTACATCCGATTATTTAACCTCCAAAACCATCCATAATAATAAGATCTCAATTCTGAAAATTTTGCCAACAATTATTACTTGGAGGCATAGTTAGAATTTTAATCACACTTTTACGATTTTACGATTCCACTGTCTAAATTTAAAAATTGGATTCCGATTTTAAAGGGTAAGATTGTTATTATAGATAAATGTTAGTTGGTCTATTAGAATTTTATAATTTATGTCTATATTTATTAAGTTGACTTAATGTTTTGATAATTTTTCATTCAAATTGTATATTTCATGATTTTAAACTATTTATATTATTTTTTTTAGTTTTAATAAAAAATGGGAAAATCGCTGAAATAGTCCCTCAACTTTTGCACTTTAGCCAGAATAGTCCCTCAACTTTTTTTGTAGCCAAAATCGAGGTCCTTCAACTTTTATTTTTTAGCCACAATAGTCCTTTCATGTGAAATTTATAAAAAAAAAAAAAAAAAAAATTATGGTGACTACACTATAAAAGGACTATTTTGGCTAAAAAATAAAAGTTAAATCTAGATGTGTAGCCACCATACATGACCATATTTTGTATTCTTTTTAAAAAGAATAGTTGTCTCTTATTCTGGCTAAAGTGCAAAAGTTTCAGAGACTATTTTGGCGATTTTAATCAATAAAAAATACTATTAAATTTATCAGGATGCAATTTTTTTTACATTACAAGTATATAATGTCAAATATTATAAAATTAAGGTAAAAAAAATTTATTTTGTGATGAATATCAAAATTTTATGTTTATTTGTATAAATTTTCATTGAATATTAACTTTAAAAATAAATAGAGATTGCATTTTTGTATTTTTAATAAAATCTTACAATACGACTTTCCTACATTCGATCCTACAACCTTCAAAACAATCCTAAGTAATATCCAAATTTTACAAACCTTACTTTGGGGGTTGAAGCCTACCCAAGCAAGTTTTAGTAAATTCGTGGTGATAAGGGAATTTTTTTTTTGGGTGAAACGGATCTATAACAAGTGTCATAAATATCTTAATCAATATTCATTCATATCATTTTATTTTAATACAATAAAATTTTATAAATGATATGAATAAATGTAAACTGAAAGTATGTAAGACCTATCACATATTCGATCCATCTAAAAATTTTCTTAGGGCCCTAACTTTAGTACTTTTCCAATAACTCGTAAAATCCTATCAACGACTTTAGTGCAAACTGACCAATTTTACAATTTTCATAAATTCCCGAACCCTCAAACACCCCTCCAATCGCCCCTCCTCTCCTATCTCTTCCCCAAGGCGGGCAGGAAAAGTAGCAGCATCGTAGACTGCACGCGACGCGTGCAAGAAAGTTGGTCGTCGGTCGTCGGTCGTCGTGAACGGCGAAATCAGCACACTGAAACCCTAATTTTGCTGTGATCGTCAAGAAAATCGTTAACAAGGTAACAGTAGAAACAGCAATTAAACCCTTATTTCAGCTCAAATTCTGTTAAAATTGAATTCAATTACAGGATCATTGATTTTTTCATATATAAAAAGAGAGATGTGGGTATTTTATTTGATCTCATTGCCGTTAACCCTAGGTATGGTAATTCTAACCCTACGATACTTTGCTGGTCCGGACGTGCCGCGATATGTGTACTTCACAGTAGGCTACACCTGGTTCTGCTCAATTTCCATCATCATCCTTGTCCCTGCTGATATTTGGACGGTAATTTATTTTCCCCAATTTTTAATTTCAGTTTATTTTATCTTGTTTAATGGTATGGGAATTTGTTTTTATGTTATTGATCATTTTAATTAGGGATTCATTTGATTATTGATTATAATTTTAGTTTGATTTGCATTTTCACAGCTGAAATGGGGGAGAAAAAATAAAAGAATAAAAAAAAAAAGAACAGAGGAAATAGTTGGGTAAATGGCATGTTAGCTAGACAATGGTTTTGGGCGTTTTGATGATTGGTTTGACATTTAAATTGAAGTTGGGAGTTCGTTTCTGAAGTAAATGTAGTTTGGATTAGTGTTATATGCTGCTTTCTGCTAGCTTTGTGAATACAATTTAAGATTGGACTTGAATGTCTTCTGTTTTGATGATATAGGAACCTGTTAAACTTATTCTTGTGATCATGCAGGTTTTTGATAGTGTATTGGTTTAGAAAGTTTGAATTTTGGTCTGAGTAGAGGGTGATGGTTGATAGGTGGAAGGAAAAGAAAGGAGAGTAGAGGAAAGTGGTTTCCATACATCTTGTTTGGATTAGATATGAAAGGAAAAGAAAGGGGAAAAAAAAATCACATGTCAGATACACTTTTGCTCATAATTTGAATTCAAAAATTAAGTTTTAGATTATACCAGAAGAATGATTTAGGTAGTACAAATCATGTCATTAAATCTCGGTCTCATTTTTCCATTTTCCTCACTTATGGACAGAAACCAAACTTGCACAAAATAACTAGGAAGCCTAATCCCTCCCTTATCCCACCTATCCTTTCCTTTCCCTCAAAAATCAACTTAAACACAAATGATTTTACCCTCCTATTCCTCTCCTTTCTTTTCCCTCCCATTCTCTCAATCCAAACAAATGCCCCTGAAGAAGGTGAGTTAGGAGCTGAAAGACTTGTCAGTGTGAAAGTAAGTATGCCTTCTGTGGTTGATAATGGCTGGCATACTATGGGTCGCGAAGGATGCATATCACATTTTGTTAAAGGAAAGATTGGAAGCTAAGGTAGTGCTGCATCCTTGCCAGGAATTCAACCCGTTAATAAATTATTCATTTGTTGAAAGACAATCCCAAATCCTGACTAGAGCGAATGGTTTTAATGGAAGCTAGGTCAGTTTAGGGTTTTGGGTTTAGTTGCTGACTACATCAATTTACTTTTTTGTGGCATAGAGGAGAGACATTTGATCATTTTGTGAGTTTTAGCACTTTAAAGGAAATATTTGGGTATTAAATTGATACATCCTTGTATGCTTGAAAGAACTGAAAGATGGACTATTCAAGGTTAAAGTAAACGTGGAGGCAGGTTTCGTTTATCTTATGAGAATTAATGTTAGTAGACAGGGATGTACTGGTTTTGAGTCTTCTGCAGCAGATTTATGTAACCTGGTGTGCAGAAGCACGTTGGCCATTATTTGAGAAAATTGATTTAACATCATAGCTTATTCTCTTGGTCTTTGTGATGCATTTCATGTTTCTTTGTCAAGATTCTTGATTGAGGAGGTGATGATATGTTGAAGCTTACATGTTTTATTCAGTTGTTATCTCCAAAAGATTTCATAATCCCTACATTGTTTGTGAGATTCATCCATATTAATGAGAGGATGTGGATTGAGCTACTTATTTATGCTCTTCCGGGTGTCATTGTAACTCGTCCATTTCTTACTCTTCTTGGTAACTCATATGGTGGTATCTTATGTTTGGTGCAGCAATGTAGAAATTAGCTATGCCTCTGTCATTGTATGTGAAGGTTTCTCTAGTTTTGATAAATCTTGCCGATAAATTTATTGGTGTACAGACAACTATTGGTCATGACAATGGAGGCATCTCTTTTTTTTGGAGTTGGTCATACTGGAGTACATTCTTACTGACATGGTATGCCTCTGTGCATTATGTTATCTATTTATTTCCTGTGTTCAGAAACAAATAGCTTAAGTTTCATTTGATTTGTTGCCATATTTATATTATAGTAGAAAATGTTTATTTAGTTATTCCAGAAAAAGTGTTTTAATTATCAAAGGCTGAGATAAATCTGAAAGTGATTGTTGAAATCCTCATCCAGTTGAGGAAGCAATCTTGCATTTTACCTTTTCGATAGTACTGATACTTAATTTCAGACGCCTCTTGGTTTTGGATACATATTTGGCACCCATTTGTCAAACCAGAAAGATGTATGTCGGAGCACCTCATCTTTCTTTACTTGTAGACTCTTGAATTACGCAGTTTTAAGTGATGGTCTTTTTATACTATCTAGGAATCTAGATGCCACTGCTAGGTGCAAGTTGTCTTTCCTAAATGTGTTTTCTGACTCTCCATTTTTATTTTTATTTTTTGGCTGTAACCTCTCTTTGAGGTGCTTTTTGCATAAGTTCTTATCCACATTATTATTTGATGGTCAGTTTGTTTAGGCTAAAAACCTTAAAAATTTGTTGTTTAGTTCCTTTTACTGGTGGATTGGTTTTCATCATTTCGGTCAATAGAAAATGATACTTTATTCAAGAGCATTCATGATTTGTGTGTCTGAATTGATCATGCTTTTATTTGACTGAGCAGGATTGCAGTGCCCCTTATTCAGGGTTTTGAGGATGCTGGAGACTTTACGGTGATGGAAAGATTGAAGACTAGCATTCATGTAAACTTAATTTTCTATTTAATTGTGGGGTCCATTGGGCTTTTTGGGTTTATTCTCCTTGTTACCATGCGCAAAAACTGGTATGTTATCATCATCTACATTTGATTTTCACGTAGTGTAGGACATTCTGTTATCTGCTACATTTTATTTGATGTGGTCTACATACTCTTCTTTCTTGCTGCTAGGCCTATACCCTGTTCTCTGATGATCTAGGTGTTTGTATTTTGTTTGTTGTGAAATTTTCCATGAATCTGGAAATCAAAGATCTCTACTTGGAAAAGAAATTTTGTATCTCTGTTTACAATGTACTAGTTGCTATTTAGGATGCTGGTTTTCTAGTGCTCTATGAGCTTTTAGATTGCCTACTCTTTGAACGCTATTTTGAGTCGTGGTTGAAAGCTGAATAATGGATGATGAGGATCTTGGTTTGTCTCTATGTTCATCTTTCAAGACAACTATGAGTTAAATGGTTTCTGGTTTGGGTGTTTTCAATAACACCATTATTGATGTGTTATCTACTTTGTTTAATGTTTGATTGATCGTTATCTATTGCTTAAGTTCCCTGCATGAAACCCCTTGGTCGTGGCCTCCTTTTTTCTCCCTTCGTTTTAGCAAAAAGCTATTAAAGAGCGTTTCTTTCAATTGGCCTTGGCTCTTGTACTCTTGATTGTTATTTGAAACATTTTCACTGACAGGGACAGGAACATACTAGGTTTTGCCATGGCATGCTCAAATACATTTGGACTTGTGACTGGTGCATTTCTTCTTGGTTTTGGTTTGAGTGAGATTCCAAAGAGCATTTGGAGAAATGCCGATTGGACGACTCGCCAAAAGGTTCTCTCACATAAAATTGCCAAAATGGCTGTGAAACTTGATGATGCTCATCAGGAATTATCAAATGCCATAGTAGTAAGTGCTTTTTAACCATTTATGCTTATACACAAAGTTAATGCTCAGTGTTGCTGTAATTTGCTATTTAGTCAAATGCCTGGTTGGCTATATGTCATCCAAGATTCTAACCCTTGAAGCGCCACAAACCATGTATCATGATTATGTGGTTGGAATCCTGTTTCAGCTTATTGTAGCATGATTAATGTTCAGGTCTAGCATACAGGTGTAGGTGACTAAGATGAAAAAAGAAAATGAAGAATTTTGAAATGAGAACTGAGATTTATATTGCTGCATTAAATCTTTAGGGAGCTAAGCACATACAAGCATAAAACAGGATGTATTTATTCACATATGTACACTGATATGCCTAGTTTTCATTAAAATTTTATTCACCAAACAGGTTAAATAACCTGTATATACCTGAGATAATTCTTCTTGATGATATATTTACCCATTTTGTTGTGAATGGTGGATTTTAGGTTGCTCAGGCAACATCAAAACAGATGTCCAAGCGCGATCCACTCAGACGTTACATGGATGTTATTGACAATATGTTAGTGCAGATGGTATTTGTTCTCCTTCTGTATTATCACCTACTGAAATTATTTTACAGATTATTTTCCTTCAAGTTTTAATGTTTTGATATTCCAGTTTAAGGAAGACCCATCCTTCAAACCACAAGGCGGTCGATTGGGTGAAAATGACATGGATTATGATACAGACGAAAAGTCAATGGCAACCAAATTACTCAGGCGTCATCTTAGGGGAGCTAGGGAGGAGTATTATCGGTGCAAAAGGTAATTTTTTTGCGCGAGTCCATCAATGGACAAACTCTCTTCTGTGTTCTTGTGCTTTTTTTTTTCTGCTTGCTTATCTTTTTCTACCTCTGTTGTTTATTTTCTTGCTTGCTCACATCCCCCACTACTCTTTTTGTTAAACTTTTTGTTTCTTGGAAATGAGAGAAATTTTATCAATGTGAAGTAGTGATAAACATAAGAGGATGGGAATCCTCAAGAAAATATAAAATATTTGTAAAAGTTAGATAAGAACATTCTAGCAATCCCTGATGCAATTAGAAAAAAAATCACCATTGCAATTTGTTAAACAACGTATATCATGGTTATCTTAGAATTATATATATATATATTTATTTATTTATATTTATCTTAGAATTATATATATGTGTGTGTGTGTGTGTGTGTGTGTGTGTAATGTAGGAAATTTAAGAAATTTAACTCTACTGTTCAGAAGAGATACTTTAAAGTTTCAGATAGCGGAAATGAATTTGGGAAATATGTGCGCACTACTGAAAATTACATGATTTGGGAATCATGTGATACTGTAATTTGATCTGGTTCAGTTGAGAAACTAAGTTGACGATATGCACAAAGCAGAAAAATAAAATCAGTCATGGATAATCTTTTAAAGTTCCACATTATCATGCCAATAAGGCACATTTTGTAAAATTATGTCATACTATCAGGTGGGAGGATTTTACTGTAGATACCATTAAAATAATTGGTAGAAGATGGATAATAGCCATTCTTTCTTAGGTATTAGGTGGTAATATTTCTTCTTGCTCCCACCCTTTCAACAACCCCTTGTTGACGTTGAGATTGTAGAGTGTGAAAATAGGTAAATCACTTCCCCACAAAAGAAAAAGATGGAAGAATCAAATGAAGAGAGCTAAGGGAGATCTTAATGTGTTAATTAGAAAGCTTCCTTATTCAAGATGAACGCTTCTTTTTTCACTTAGCAAAAGAATATAATAGATTCTTTCTTCTCCGAGCAAAAGAAAAATGGAAAAGAAACCTCTATGCAGGAGATGCAATATGAAACCCACCTCTAACAATTGTGGTTCTCTCTCTCTCTCTCTCTCTGGTCATCCTCCTTTTTTAGTTGTCTCTGAAGGTCAAAGAGAGCTTTTCACAAGGGTTTTATGATGGTTTATGTCTTGCTTTCTCATGTTGAAAGGAATGTCTTAAAGTGTGTCCAGACTCCACTGATTTGTAGGCCTTGGATAACTTATGAACCTTTTAAACAAAGCAGGACAAAGGTTTTTTTGGTTTCACACTTCATTTACTCAACTTGCATAAGAATCACATGAAGCATTTAATTCTTAAGATCTGTTACTTGAGTTTAACTGCCTTTTCCTTTTGCATTTGCCTCCTCTGCCTTCTTTGATCTGATTATATTGCCCATAATAGAGGGAATTGTTAGAAACCTTTCCCTCCTGTAATTGTTACAAATTAATATATTGACTGCTAGAGAATATCACCCAATTAGATTGGGATAATATTTTTTATTTTCTATTTTGCAGTGAGTATATGAATTATGTCTTGAAGGCTCTTGAATTGGAAGATACAATTAAGAACTATGATCGTCGGAATGCAACTGGATGGTTTGCCATACTACTGCCTTTCTTAATTTAATTTTCTTTCTGATCTGAATAGCACTCGTTATATTAAACTGAACTTTAACATGTACAAGCTGTTTTCATCTATGCGTGCACACACACACGAACTTACATCCCTATATTATACGGATCTGTGTTATCTATACAGATGGTTGTATTGCACAATCAAATGTTTATTTCTGTACATAAATGTGTACAGATGTGTGCATATATGTCTTGCCATTCATTACACCTATAGACACTTTCATATGTACTTGCGTTTGCCATGTGGTTCTAGTAAATTAGGATATATGATTGAGACATGGAGCTGTGCAACATAAAATTTGTTTTGTATTGGGCATGAAGTGGGAGTTTAACTAAATATGTCTTGTATTATGGCATGTTTCATTACTACGCATGTTTCTAAAAAGTACATGCTTATGTTAAATCTGCAGCTTTTGTGTCAATGGTCTTTATTCTAAGCAATCAAGGTCCTTCCCTGTAGTCTTAAATCCAAACTTCTATTTCTACAATTGTTGCAGGAAATATGTATCCAGCCTCAGATCTGAACGAATTGGGACTTTTGGATCCCTTTTGGATACAATGGGTAATTGTTGCTCCCTGCGTCGCATTGAAAGTGTTATACTTTTCTTTTTGGTCTGTCCCATAATTATTGTCACTTAAAATAATAAAGTGATTTATTTTGCTTTCCCATTTAATCCTTGTGAAATCCACCAAATGATTCATGACAATGTAGTGGGCCCCATAAACTATTTATGTGAGAATCAAGTTGACAATTGCTTATGGGACCATGGCTTGCAAAGATGACAAGGAATTGAGTTTATGCGAGGCTTGCAAAGATGACAAGGAATTGAGTTTATGACAAGTAACGTGCAAACACGCATGTGTGTATTGGGTGGAGAATTCAAAGACAATCAAATCAAATGACCCCACTTATTATACCCAACTTCAAATAAGACATTCTAATTGTGTGAGATCAGAAGGTTAAAAACGGAACTTAAGTAGTTTACATAGCATGTGCATATAAACAAACAAACAAAGCCTTAATCCCACCAAGTAAGGTCGGTTGCATGAATCCTACTACGCCATTGCGCTCTGTCATAGATCATATCCTCCTCAATAGCATGTGCATATAGTGTTGATAAAAAAAGAACGAGTCCCAAAATGCATCAAAAATTTTGGACAGCGGGAGTATTGAAGTCCATCTTCTTATATTTGAAGTTGACTCTTATTTGCAAGTTATCCGAAGAAGGAAGTAAAAGATAGAAGGGGTTAGGTACTATTGTATGTTAGGGTGAGTCAAAGTTAGTTTTTAGGTCCTCTTATAATTGCTTTATCTCAAGACCCAAGTTGAGACTTAATGTCATAACTTGTTCATAATGTGTTCAAAATAACAATATGGTGGAATTATATTACTTTTTTTACATTGAATTATTTCACGGGACTCATTGTATATGTAACATGAATATGTGCATGGAGAATAAAACTGCATGAGTATATGCAACAAAAGTACTTATGACTTTCTCTTAATATATGTCGCAAGAAGGGAGGCAGGGGAGGGATATTTGTGGTAATATATCACACACATTTTCTAAGCATATTACTTTGCATGAAAGGGGACTTTTGACTTGACGTGCAATTGCTGACAAGTATTTCATTTTTGTGGAGATCCAGTAGATACTGTAAAATTAGCGAGTTACTTTGCTTGATTATATTAATTCTCTATTATTTTTTAATGCATTATCTTTATTCCTCATTGTTTAATGTATTATCATGCTTGCAAAGTGAATTTGTTATTAGATGTGTTCTTTTTGCATGATTTTAAAATCAAGGGACTTATGAGAGTGAAGAGATTGTAAAGTAAAATATCTTAGAAATTCATTCAATGCTTTTTAAAATTAAGATTTTGTGGAAGATTTTAATGTAATACGATGATAAAGTGGAACAAGATTGATTTCTTTGAGAAATTCAAACAGTGCCCTTTTTCTGTGGAATGTTAAATACGATGATAAAGTGGAACATGGAGGCTTTTGAGAATCCATAGTAACTTCAATTTCATTTGAATTAGGGAAAAGAACACGTACAAATTAATAAATTATGGTGGATGGATGCCTTTGGGAATCCATAGGAACTTCAATTTTGTTGGAATTAAGGAAATGAGCACGTACAAATTAATAATCCCTACATTTTCTAAATTCCTTTTTGTTAAACTCCTGCATAAATTACAGACTCAAGGAATGAGTAGTTCTATTTGTTACTCATGCTTCCTAGTTTACATGAATGCTTAACTTGTGAACTTTTCACTTTTTAGATTGAAATAATCAACTTTTTTTGGGCAGAGTTAATTTCCTTTGTTAAACTTAAAGTCCTGTACATAAATTACATAGACTCGAGGAATGAGTAGTTCTATTTGTTAGTCATGCTTCCTAGTTTACATGAATGCTTAACTTATGAACTTTTCACTTGTTAGATTAAAATAATCAACTTTTTTTGGGCAGAGTTAATCTGGAGATGCATCCTAGGAAAGCAATTTGAGAAAGTTTTGGCTGTTATTCTCGGTTGCATGTCAGCTGCTATTCTTTTGGCAGAGGCAACCATGTTAATTGGAGGAGTTGATTTATCTTTATTTTCAATTCTCATAAAATCTGTTGGAAATCAAGAGGTTCTTGTGCAGGTATATATCTTTGTATAGTATTTCCCAATAATTTTAAAAATTTTTCTAATGGCTAATGGCATATAGTAGCATTATTTTGGGATAAGGTGGCTATCTATATTCTCGTGCTAGTATTCTAAAATGTGTGGAACTCATGACGAATTTGCTATTCTTCTGTATAACCTTTATTCAGAGAGGAGAGACCTTCCCGAAATCTGTTTACAAACCTATGACTTTGGTAAGTAAGAGCCATTGGAGACCCACTTTTAGTAGGTGCTGCTGTAGCCATATTTTCAATTAACTTGTATGCACTAAAACACAGACATGATACTTTCTTATCCCTTTGGTGGGTGTTGATGCATTATGTGCCTTTATATTTATGTGGTACTAGATTTCATTCACAAACATCAGCGCATGTACAAATATCAAATGCTTCTAAATACTTCTTCTCATGCCTCAGGTTTTTGCGTTTATTCCTCTGATGTATATGTGTGTTTGTACATACTATTCATTGTTTAAAGTCGGAATGCTGATGTTCTATGCATTCACACCGAGGCAAACAAGCTCAGTCAGTTTGCTAATGATATGCTCGTAAGTTTTCTCGTGTCCTAGCACAGATTATGTTTTATTAATCATGTACTCTCCGAAAACAGGTTCCTAACTAGAATTTTCTTCTCTTCCAGGATGGTTGCTCGGTATGCGCCTCCAATCTCATACAATTTTCTTAACTACACTACACTCATTAGTCTTGATGGGGATAAAAAGACTATTTTTGAGAAGGTGAGCTCCCTTCTATTCAGTTATTCTTTCACCCCTGGGATTGCCTTTTTATTTTAGTAACAACTGAAATTACATACATAATTGGGTTTACATGTTTTTTTAGGGATCTGAACTGTTTTCGACACTAATTTTTTTATGTTTGATCTCGTGTTGTTGTGTTGCCAATTGCTTGCCTGAGATGGTCATTTTATTGCACATTTGCACTCTAAAGTACAAGAGGGTAGACTCATCTGCAAAGTTAAAAATTGAGGGTTTATTTCTACACTTCACATTTTGGTGCTTTTGTACATTGCTTTAGAATGCAAACCAGGTTGGCTCAACCCTCGGCACAAGCCAAACAAAATACAGTGTGATTCGTAGTTAACAAAGGCCTTTAATTTGGCAGCTATTGAAACTGTCAAATGTATGACTTTTAGAAAATTACTTCAACAGTGATGGGGCTTCCACTGTTGCACATAACACATTCCCTTTTCTTGGTCTGCTTCTCTGTTTCAAGGGAGGTGGAATGCTTTGCCTTTTGAATTATTGATGCTGATATTGTTATCACTTTTGTAGTGACTTTTATTATGGTCTGTACTTTGTGTAATTGCTGTTTTTATTCTCTTCCTGAAGTTCATCAACATTTTATCCACGATACAGATATCAGATTTGTCTGACGTGATATATTCTCCTTAGAGATTAATAGTCTTTTGACGTGAAACAAATTGCTGATTGCAGCGAATGGGAACCATTGATGGTGCTGTTCCTTTCTTTGGCAAAGGATTCAACAAAATTTATCCTCTTATTATGGTTATATACACACTGTTGGTTGCCAGCAATTTCTTTAATCGTGTCATCAATTTCTTTGGGAGCTGGAAGAGACTTAGACTTCAGACTGAAGAAGAAGATATGGATGGTTTTGATCCTTCAGGATTGCTTATACTGCAAAGAGGTGAGCAGTGTGTATGCGTAATTGCAGAATCTTTTACCTTCTCAGTGCTAGTGATATCATCATCTGATGCCTATCTATTTGATGTAGCAAAATGAATTAAAAAGTTGTCCGCTCTCTCTCTCTCTCTCTCTCTCTCTCACAATCTCTAGCTTTTTGTGCCTATTCTGGACATCATAACCGTTCTAAGATCCTATTTTACAGAACGAACTTGGCTTGAACAAGGGCGCAAAGTTGGTGAGCATGTAATTCCTTTGGCCAGGAATTTCAATGGCGTGAATATGGATCTGGAATCTGGCAGCCATGACAGAGTATGTTGTCTTCCCTTTTGATTTGTCTGTCTTTTGTGTTACTTTATGAGGATTGCTGACTAAAAGTCTGGAAATATGGGATTGCCGCTTTGATGTTGATAAATTTGGATATTGAAAATGCTCAAACTTGTGAAGTTTATTGTAGTCAACCTAATCAATTACTTGTAAATCAATGAAACTTGTCTGTTCTCTAACTATGATACATGGTTTTATGTGTGTTCTCTGGTTTTAATACTAAGCATGGATTTATCTAATTCCTAATGCGAAAAAAATGTTCAGGACAGTAATGCTGTTGACATGAAGGTAACTACTGATTGGAATGAGGAGGATCTGAAAGGAAGTTCATCAAAGCCCTTGAAGGATGACACCCGCATGTATGGTGGGAGTAAAGAAGCCATTAGCAGCAAATATGCTGCCATGAGGGATCAGAGCAAACAAGTATCCAACCCGAAGCTAGCAGAGAATATGGTATCTGCCAAGGTCTCTTTGCTTGATGCAGGAAAAACTCAATCTGGCGGCTCAACCGGAGTTCAGTCTAGTCTAGCCTCGAGATGGGCATCAATGAAGTCAGGTTTTCAGAGTTTTAAAGCAAATATAGAATCAAAAAAATTTCTTCCTTTACGTCAAGTTCAGGAGACTCAAATTCTATCTCGTGCATCCTCATCAGAATCCCTTGATGAGATATTTCAAAGATTGAGGCGACCTGCTGAACATGGTAATCATACTGATGAAGATGAAGATGTTTGGGAATGGAAATCAGAGTTTCCGGTGCCAGTAGATAGCATTTTTTACATGGTCTGAATGCATAGTATACTTGCCAATGTTGTAGAAATGAAAATACCGAGGAATCCAACATGATGTACAGGTTGGAAAAAGGTTTGACTGTGTTTTTTACCCATTCTTTAAAGTCATACAATATAACTGAAAAGTTAGTGCTAGAGGAAAGTGGAAGATGGTGCTCGCTTTCAGCAACATACATGTCCTAAAAACTGATAGCAAATTTCTTGACCTGCCATCTGAATGGCTAATATGTTCCACTTGGTGAAGAGAAAGGATCCAGGAATGCCCATTTTGTTGTACTGATATTTAACCTTTTGATTTCTTTAGTGGTATATATTAACAGCTCAATGCTGATATACCGCTGTCAAAATGGGGAATGTTGTATCCTGATGGCCAACATTTAAACATGGTTTTAGCAAAGTAGACTTGACCGACCAAAGTCGGTGGGTGCTCAAAACTTGTTAAGAAAAAAATAACACGAGCAAAGTCTGACAATGCAGCATGTGGTACACATTTATACTGCTACCGACTGTTACAGAAAACAATAAGAAAAAAGTCTAGGCGAATGGGCTCGACATTAATTTGTATATGGAGTTATTTTGCTATATTTTAAAAATTTGTAATATAATATAAGTTTTTAAAATAAAAGTATCTTAATAAATGAGTAAAAAAAAAAAAAATTTACCATAGAACATTTTGGGCAAAAGCTTTTTCTTCTTTTTTCTCCCTCTTTCCTGTGGTAATACAGACCAAGATATCTCGAGAAAGGTGGGCAAGTGAAGAATTGTCAATTGTACATTCTATGTTGTCATTATTGATAAAAGAAAAATATTTAGATAGATTGGATCCATGATTTTATTTATATTTATCGATATTATAATCAAAATTAAATAATATAAAATTTTGATAGTTAATTTGTAGATAAAATAAGTTAGCTACAACACATGTAATCATAATACTTATGTTGTGGTTAAAACAAAAATTATAGAAGTTGAAAGGGATCGGAAGATGGGTTATACTGCTACAGTGCCAAAATAATAGCAATTAGGAAGACAATAATAAATTGTTTCTAGTGTGTGGAATTTGTACAACTAAATTACATTAGGTACGCCTAATGGAGGCTGAGAACTGAAAGCAACATTTGCAATATCTACAGTCAGCAGTGACATTTAATAAAACACCCCAACTCTGCATGTCCATTGGATATTCTAACAGCCGCCGTGTACGTTATAATAAACCACCTTAAATTTTATTTATTTTGACCAATATGTCAAAATCGGATAGGTTGCGTGATTTGACTAAAGTATTAAAGGAAAAAAAAAAAAAAAAATGTGGCAGATGCTCACAAAGTTCTCTTTTTCTTTTCTCTACCTTTTTAATGATCATCATGATCAATTTTTTCATCCATGCTTGCAAATGTAGTTAAATCTTTGATTTTCTTTGTGGAGTGAGATTTGCAATATAATTCGGTAACTCTTAATTATCGTCTTATTTGCCATCTCTAGTGATGAATGAAACCTTTTGTCCCATGATTTTCAAGTCAAAACCATGAACTAAGAATGAGCATTAATCCAAAACAAAAAAGAGCTAAACAACAGTATTTAAATGTGATATTAACAAGAAAAGAAATAAACCAGAGAGAATAACTTGGCCTAAAATATACAGAAATTAAAGGACATATATTTTTCCAAAAATTATCATATAATAATCTTATTTTGGATGCCAAAGATATATAAAATATACACACTTGAACAATAGTGTTCATTTCTTTAATTTGTGATTTTTTTGCAACTAAGGGAAGGTATACAAAGGAAAAAAGAAATTAATGGTCGAATCTTTCTTTGGTAGTCTCGGAACGGACCAGAACCCCTTTAGTCTTCACACTAGTTGATCTAAGCAATTTAGACCAAAACCCTTCTTTCTTCTGTCCATCCAAACCATTTCTACCTCGTCTTCTGGCTACATAATAAGTTATTGATTTGCTCTTTCTCATGGGAAACCCATTTTTGCCATGAATCTTGAAAGCATTCGATCCCGATGAAGCGGTTCGATGATGACGAGTTGGAGAAACACAAGTGGATGAAGATGCCGAAGAATGTGAAGAAGAAGAAGAACGTGAAGGATTAACCATAGAAAATGTAAAACTTTGTAGCTTTGAAAGCCTTTCGTTTAAACATGATGAGCAAAATCCCGGTTGTTGCCTTTGATTTGGATGTTTCTTGCACATCACCTCTGGTTCGTACCATGCCATTATTTTTGTTATTACTTTTTTCTGAGGATATCCCAGAAAAATATAACGAAATTTTCTTCCAGGAATTAATGCAACTAATGCATGCAACTGAGAAAATGGATGAACTGGTACCTAATTGGTAGTGCTATTTATATAGTAGTCTAAATAGGTACTATTGGGCATGGGATAATAATATATGGGTAGATTCGATTTTTAGAGTTACTTGTAAATCTTATTACGGTATGAATTAAATTTTATATTTATAAATGAATCTGACATTAATTAATGTAAATAAAATTTCATAAAATTTAATTTTATAATATTTTCAGTTGAAATCCAAGACCGAGCTACTTAAATATTTTTCTATGGGATGAACATGGATAGATATAAAATTAGAAAATACGTGTTTTCACGATTGTTCATTCGCTACGTGAATTTCAGAAAATTAAAAAGTGGACATTTGGTGTACACACGTGTGGCAGCCGGCATCTTGTCAAAATTCAAGAACTAGACAATCCTACCACCCTTGACCCCAAACAACTTTGCATAGCCTTGAATTGAATGTTAACACATAGATGCCAAATGGGATTTTTTTATTTTTTATTTTTTTAATGAACATGATATAATACTGTGATACCAACCAAAGAGATTTAAATATAGTTTAAGAGATAACATTAAATTAACAGTTAAGAAATAGTAATATTGTGACACCATTAAATTTTACTAATTTTCAACTAATTTAAATAATTTACATATCAAAACTCGAAAATATATGATAATATAACTTAAAGTACTAAGATCCTAGTTAGGGGGTAAAGTATAAACTTGTGACAGTTCAAGGGTGTATATTGCAATTAACTCTTAAATTAATTAGTTGACCATAATCAGTGCGGAAACAAAATAGAAGTCAAAGAAACGAAACTAGTCAGCAGTGAATTTGTTTTTTGTTTTGGCTCTTTTGTTTTGGGTTTCACATTTAACAATCCTACTGAATGATGCCACTTGATTGTCCAACAACAAAAACATTGCCGTCTAATTCGTGATGGTGATCTAACACATTGTGGTGTTTGGATGTTCGAAGGCAAAGGGAGATTGGAACAAAATGTAAAAACGCACAATGGGGCACTTAGTACTTGTTAATAATTGAAAGTTAAAAATCTACATCATATCTTCAGGAGAAAACTGATTATTCTAGTTTATGTAGAGAAATGGTGTAAGTTAAAAATTAGATTAAATGGTGAACATTTTTCATATACACATCCACAAACTCATATTGCAAGTTAAGATCATTAGATTTTTGTAACTAAGTAAATTTGGAAGGAAACAATTGATTAGTTTCAAAAATCATAGTTTTGCTAATCTATGGATTAGCATATATTGAAATTAAGATAATATTATGGAAAAAATTTATGATCCTCTAATGGAATTATTCCGTTATATTTTAAAAGGTTATATAGTACAATATTATGTACTTTAAAATTTTGTACTGTATAAACTTTTAAAGTCAACGGGGTGATTCTCTCAACGAAATTGTAGTTTTCCTCAATATTATAATCCTTTTTGCATTAATACTTAAGGTGATATGTGCCTGGTTAAAAGATGTTTTATTTTTTTTAACTCAAGAACCATTTTTCATTTCTTCCACATTTCTTCTTCTTTTTTTTTTTTTTGGAGAGCACGTCTGGCCATATTATCTATATTGTCGAGTCTGTTTATGGTTGTTTGGTGGGGAGCTGTTGGTTTGGTTTCCATTTAATTACTCAATGTAATCTACATTACATAGTGGCACCTCAATCGTCAGTCGAAATTCATTTTATCTCCAAAAATGAATTGCTAAAAAATGTAAAATGACCTACCTATTTTCTATCTTTCCAGTTACTAAAATGAATAATATAGGCTGCATTTGGATCTATAGGTTTGGCGAAAGTTTTAAAATCCATCAAATCATTTTGAGTTTACAAATCTCTTCATCAAATAAATAAATTTCAAAAGTATCAATTTAAAAGCAACCTGACAGATTTCAAAGTTATCGTTTCCTTCTCTTAAGTTGGAAAGAAGTGTACATTGTCAACTTCCCTTAAAATTTAGTGATCATAGTTAAGTACGATTTACTAATTATGAGGAGGAATGTTTAAAAAATCAAAAATTAGGAAAATTAACTATAATTTTTCTCACAGAACATGAAAAGATTGAAAATCATAGCAAAATAAAAAATAAAAATTATTAAAAGACATTGAGAAATTAAAATAAATAGAGTCAAATTCTTGATTAATTATAAGACTACTAATTAACTAGGGAGGAATTGACTACCAAATGCGAGTAAAATTGCAATTAAAACACATTGTTTTCTGTTGTGATTTCATCACGTTCACTTGAACTTGGGCAGCTTTATTTTTGAAGCACTGCCCAGTAGAAATTCCAAAATAAATCAATAAATAAATAATCCGGTGCCAACCGATCTTTAATGCATGGTCGACAATCAGGCCACCACACAAGGAAGCCTATGATTTATGAAATGTTGTGTTTTGGCAATCTATTGATTATTATATTATATATTGGAAGGTGAGAGATTCTCAGGTAAAATCGATCCATGCAATAGTATATGGATCTCTTGATTTTGAATCAATCACATCACTCAATTAAGTGATGTGGCTAATTCAGAATCAAGAGATCCATGGCATCGTGTCATAAATCGAATCCATTCAAGAATTTTCCATTGAAAAGGTAATCATCAAAACAGGGGTGTAATCTAATCCATGGACAAATGTAGGGAAAATTGCTGAAATAGTCCTTAAACTTTTTTACTTTAACCAAAATAGTCCCTCAACTTTTTTTGTAGCCAAAATGGTCCTCCAACTTTTATTTTTTAGTCAAGATAGTCCTTTCATGTGAAATTTATAAAAATAAAAATAAAAAAATTTATGGTGACTACACCATAAAAGAACTTTTTTGGCTAAAAAATAAAAGTTAAAGGACTATTCTAGCTAAAAAAAAAATTGAAGGACTATTCTGACTAAAAAGAAAGTTGAGGGACTATTCTGGCTAAAGTACAAAAGTTGAGGGACTATTTTAGCGATTTTCCCACATATGTATTTATTTTCTTGGATGATCATATCTTAAATCAACGTACTGCCGCACGCGGGGTTGTCTTGTGACCCAGCGAACGTGGGAACGGTGGACATCACAATTCAAAGATTGATGCCTCAACTACGTTGGTTTGCTGCCAGGATGGAAATACAAATTGGTTGGGAAAATATAGGATTATAAATAAAGTTAAACTACTTGATACTTAAATCGAATTTAATTTAATAAAAATTTATTTGAATTTCGTTCTTTAAGAATCAAGTCAAGTTTAAATAAAATTTAGTATTTGTTAATTTTTTTATAATCGACTAAAATTCGACTCAATAAGTTAAAAAATTAAATTTACATGTAAAAACTTCAAACTACTTGATCTTGATTTGAATTTGGTACAATAAAATCTCGTTTGAGTTTAGTTCGAAAAATAAACTAGTCAAACTTGAATAAATTTTTAAATTTATTAAAATAATCAAACAAATTTAAACATTAGAGTGTCCGCATTGTTTATGTTCATTTATATCCCCACTTATCTAGATTTAATTTACAACCCTATTCATAAATTTCGTGATTATTAAATGAGCCACACAAGCAACGTGATGTCAAATGACATCAGCAAAATATTGGATAGCTTTTAGGATGATGAAAGAAGAGTTGTGTATTATTTGTTTAAAAGGTTTGTTGTTTCAAAACGAACAAATTGACCATAATTGGGACAGAGAGGTCCAAACATCTTAACCTTAGTGCACTTGCTACCAAACTAAAGTTAAAGAATGTACCTTGAGATTGGACGCACAGTTAGGATGTCCGAACTTTTGGAATTGGGTTTGAACTGTTTGGCGAATAGTTTCAAATTAAAGGATGTAACTTTTCTTGAGGAGTTGCCTTGGTAAAAAGTAGGATTTCTCTAAATTAGGGACATGTCCATTAAACATCTATAAAAGGACTCTTTATATCAGACATAACACATATTTGACATTTGAGAAATTGTGCGAATCTTTGTTGTATCCGAGTAGAAAATTATTTTCATTATGGGAGTAAATTCTTCTCAAGAAAAATAATTCCTACACGTCTCAAAGTATATTATTGTTCTTTTAAACTAACAATCTTTAGAAGAATTTGGTCATGGAGAAAGATTAGAATACCCATAGTGTGTTGATTCAATATCAGAATCATAGGGAGGCTACTAAGTTGGATCGCTTCAATGGTACTAATTTCACAAGATGGAAGGATAAGATGATTTTCCTTCGTATCGCACAACAAAAGTATAATATATGCTTGATGAAACTTTGCCAAATATTCAAGACCCCAAACTTGACAACTCTCCACTGTTGGGTTTTGGACATTCACATACATATTAATTGTGTAATATATGTTATCACAATTAATTGACTCAATATAAAGTGATCTATTATAATTTAAGATAAATGGTCCTAAATCATCTAATTAGTATGGGCTTTTATGTGTAAATACCCTAAAATCTTATTTTCTGTTTTATGATGGGCAAAACCTAGGGGAATAAGGAAAGTATATCTATATATATATATATATAGGTTATGGTTCTCAAATTCTATTTTATGTTACTTTTCTTGACATCCCATCATCAGAAAAGTGAGAACCCTATTCTCTAAAATACATACATAGTAATTTGGAAGATCAATAACCACAATATTAAAGAATCAAATCCGTAGGCTCAAAAACCACATCCAGATATTCAAGAATCACATCAATTCTTATAGATTCAGGTACGTTTTCGCATCTAGAACCATATTTAATTTATATTCTTGATGATTAAACATGAAGGATCCGAGTTATGATAACGTTGGTTGTCATAATATTAAAGTTAATTTGGTATTCCAACAAGTGATATCAGAGTATCTTCATGTTGAATCATTGAGAAATCAGTTTTTTTTATTAATTGATTTATTATGCGATTTCATATGGATTCAGTTCTTGAATTCAACAAATTTTTTATGTGATTTAATTTGTTGTATTTAAGAATAATTGTGGTTATATTTCAGATTTAAGGTTTTGGGTCCAATAATTTTTATATTTATTCAGATTAAATTGTTGGATTCAAAATTTTGGTTTTATTTTTTATTTTTTCCTTTTTTGAATTTGTTTGGTATAAGAATTCAAAAAAAAAAAAAAAGTTAAACTTTTTTTTGAGGTGTACGGTTTTTTGGTCATGAACAAAGATCAATAAGGAATGGTTTAAATAAATAAAAAAAAATTAAGAATTGGTCATGAACTTAGTTCATAACCGTAAGGAATCGGGGTGTTCATGGACCAGAAGGATTAATGGCCATGAACTTAGTTCATGAACAATAAGCGATTATGGTCAATTTTTTTAAAAAAAAATCTTTGGTAAAATAATTAAATTCAAATTTTGGTTAATTAATAATCTATATCTAATGTTCAAAAATATATTGATTAACACAACATGCTATCAAAATAGCTCCTCTTGTGTAGGTGAATTTATTTTAGAATATTAAGATGATTGTATATTTTTAATTCATGGGGATATTTATTGGCCCAAAGGAAGATTAATATTTGGCCGAATTACATATAGGTTAATATTTGGCCGAATTACATATATACCTGTGGTAATAAATATGTGATAATTATTTAGTATTCCATGTGAATAATAAGTCAGTCCAAAGATAGACTTATTATTTGACAGGACTTATTATCAATATTTGATTACTACACTAAGAGTACCACTTACAAGTTAATACTTCTGTCCAAAGACTAAATATTAATATTGTGCAAGGTATCTTATGATGGGCTCTACCATTACCTTTGAATTTAATTTATTATTTAAGATTTGGAACTTATGTGAATATGTTATTATGTTCTATTTTCAGTTAACACATCTGCTTCTATGATATCTGCTAATATCAATTCCATCACTATGTTGAATGGAACTAACTTTCAGGAATGGAAAGAGAACATAATGATCATTCTTGGTTGCATGGATCTAGACCTTACGCTGAGGATTGAACAACCCACTTCTCTTACAGTTAATAGTTCTGTAGAAAAAAAATGGACTATGAGAAGTGAGATTGTTTAAATCGCACGAGTCTTATGATTATGAAACGTGCAATTCCAGAAACATTCAGGGGCGATGTGTCCGAAAAGGCAACTGTCAAAGAGTACTTTATGGAAATTGAAAAGTATTTTGTAAAAAACGATAAGGCAGAAACAAGTATGGTTCTATCGAACTTGATTTCAATGAGGTATAAAGGAAAAGGAAATATAAGGGAGTACATCCTAGAGATGTCTCATCTTGCTTCAAAACTTAAGGCACTATCCTTCTCATTAAGTTAGAGTTGTCTGAGGACTTGCTCATACATTTGGTTTTGATCTCTCTGTCTGTATAATTCAGTCAATTTAACGTCAGTTATAAATGTCAAAAGGATAAATGGTCTCTAAATGAGCTCATTTCTCATTGTGTGCAAGAAGAGGAAAGATTGAAGCAATAAAAGATTGAAAGTGCTCACTTGATAAGTACCTTTAAGGACAAAAATAAGAAAAAGAAAAAGGATAAAGAAGCTGCGGGTGGTCCACTTCAAAAGAAACAGCAAAAGAAAACAAACTAAGGAATTTGGTCGTTACTTTTGTAAGAATTCTGGACACCTGAAAAAGGACTATATCAAATATCACGCTTGGCGTGCAAAGAAATGTACGCTTCTTGTTTTGGTTTGTTCTGAGGTTAATTTAGTTTCAGTACCTAGACACATTTGGTGGATAAATTCCGGTACTACTACTCACATAAGTGTGTCCATGCAGGGTTGCCTGAATTGCAAAAAGTCGAATGATACTGAACAGATTCATCTATGTGGGTGATGGCAAACCAGTTAAAGTTGAAGTAATAGGGACTTTTAGGTTATTATTAAAAACTGGTTATTATTTGGATTTGAAAGAGACATATTGTACCGTCTTTTAGACAAAATTTGGTTTCTATTTCTATTTCGGACAAATTCGGTTACTTTTGTTCATTTAGAAATAGTTAGTTTAGTCTTTTTCTAAATTCAAATATTATGAGTACTGGTTTTTTGTCTTTTTCATGATAACCTTTATTTACTCGAAACTGTTGTTTCATATAATGAAACCTTGCATATAAGTTCACGTGGTACTAAACGCAAATTAATCAATGAGAATTCTGCCTCACTTTGGCATAACCGTTTAGGTCATATATTTAAACAAAGAATTGAAAAACTTGTGTCAGATAGAATTCTTGATCCCCTTAATTTGTCGGACCTTCAAATCTGCGTTGAGTGTATTAAGGGAAAACAAACAAATATAAAGAGATTAGGTGACAATAGATCATCGACCAGAACATCTTAGAAGTTATACATACGAACATCTAATGTGGGCCATTTCCTACGGTTTCTTGGAATGGTCAACAATATTTTATTACATTCATAGACGATTTTTTTCGTTATGGCTACTTTTATCTAATTCATGAGAAATCTCAGTCATTGGACATGTTCAAGGCTTTAAAAACTGAAGTTGATAATCAATTTGGTAAAAAAATTAAGGCTGTCAGATTTGACCATGGTGGTAAATACTATGGCAAATATGATAGATCAGGTGAACAACGTCCAAGACCTTTTGCTAAATTCCTAGAAGAGTATAGAATTGTCCCACAATACACCATGCCGGGATCTCCTAGCATGAATGGTGTTGCTGAGAGACGAAACAGAATTTTAAAAGATATGGTGAGAAGTATGATTAGTCAAACAACTTTACCGGATTCACTCTGGAGAGAGGCATTGAAGACTGCACCATATATCCTTAATAGAGTTCCAACTAAGGCAACGACCAAAACTCCCTATGAACTATAGACTGGTAAAAAGCCTAGTATAAAACATTTACATACTTGGGGTTGTCTAGTTGAGGCAAGGACTTATAGGCCAAATAAAAAGAAATTAGACTCGAAAACAGTCAGCACCTATTTTGTTGGTTACTCTGAATGGTCTCGGGGGTACAAATTTTATGATCTCACATCCAAATCCTTCTTTGAGACGAGAAATGCCCAGTTCTTTGAGGATATTGAGTTTGGAGAGAGAGAGAAAGTTAGAGACTTTGTCTTTGAAGAAGAATCTATTTCTCTTCCTACCATTGTTATTGACATTGTTCAAGAAGCAATACCAGTACCACAAGACAATGTTGAAAATCTTTCCCATCAAGAACAACACGAACAAACTCAACAACCTCAAGAACAAATGTCATTAAGGAGATGCACTAGAGAACGGAGAAGTGTGGTCCCGGATGATTACATCGTATTTCTCCAAGAACATGAGGATGGCATTGGATTGGCAGAAAATGATCCAATAAACTTTCATCAATGTAGTGCCATGCATAGTGCTAATTCTCACAAATGGATTGATGCTATGAATGAGAAAATTAAATCCATGAAAGACAATGACATTTGGGAACTCGTCACACTACCCGAAGGTACGAAACCTATTGGTTGCAAATGGATATTTAAAATCAAAAGAGATTTGAAGGGTAATGTCGAGAGATATAAGGCATGTCTTGTCGCAAAAGATTTTACTCAAAAGAAAGGTATTGATTATAAAGAGACTTTCTGTCTAGTATCATCGAAAGACTTTTTTAGGATAATAATGGCTTTAGTGACATATTTTGACCTTGAGTTATATCAGATAGATGTAAGGACTGCGTTTCTCAATGATGACATTGATGAGACCATTTATATGGTGCAACTAGAAAATTTTGTGTCCAAAGATGCAAAGAATATGGTCTATAAATTAAAGAAATCCATTTATAGGCTCAAGTAAGCTTCTCGTCAATGGTATCACAAATTTCATCAAATTATCATCTTGTTTGGTTTTGTATAGAAATGAATTTGGTTCATGATTGTATATACCACAAGTTTAGTTACGTTTTTCTGATTTTATATGTTGATGACATACTGCTTGCCAGTAACGATATAGGCTTATTGCACGAAACCAAGAGATTTCTATCATAGAAATTTGAGATGAAAGATCTTGGAGACGCCTCTTTTATATTAGGGATTCAAATACATCGAGATCGCTCTCGGGGTATTCTTGGATTATAACAAAAGAACTATATCGAGAAGGTACTTAAGAGATTTGGCATGCAAGATAGCAAATCAGGAGATACCCCTGTTGCTAAGAGAGACAAATTCTGCCTCGCTCAGTGCCCTAAGAATGATTTTGAAAATAAGAAAATGAAAAAGATTCCCTATACTTCAGTAGTAGGAAGTCTAATGTATACTTAAGTTTGTATGTGTCCAAATATTGCGTATATTGTTGGGATGTTTAACAGATATTTAAGCAATGCGGGTATCGTTCATTGGATAGCAGCTAAAAGAGTCATGTAACGGTATCTTCAGAGAACAAAACATTACATTCTCATATATAGGAGATCGAATAAATTAGAGATCATTGGGTATTCTGACTCTGATTTTGCTGGATGTCGAGACATTCCGACTCTGATTTTGCTGTATGTCAAGACAGTCATAAATCCACTTTGGGTTATATTTATTTGCTTGCTAATGGAGCTATCTCTTGAAAAAGTATTCAACAAACACTCATAACTCCTTCCACCATGGCAACTGAATTTATAGCATGTTATGAGGTATCCAATCATGGAATATGATTGCGAAATTTTGTCATAGAGCTGCGAATTGTGGATGGTATTGAAAGACCACTTAAGTTATTTTGTGACAATAAATCAGCGGTATTATATTTTAACAATAATAGGAGTTCAACAAAATTTAAACACATAGATATCAAGTTCCTAGTTGTTAAAGAAAAAGTTCAGAGTGGTCAGGTGTCTATAGAGTATATTGGCACGAACTCCATGATTGCGGATGCGCTTACTAGCCAACAAGGATTACCACCTAAGGTCTTTCATGAACACACTACTCATATGGGTGTTATTTCTTTTGAGGATATTCAGGATTAATGGGAATTTATATTCAGTTTATATACTTTTATCTTTTAAGACACATCTTATGTTTATGAATATTTTCTGCAGAAATAAAGAATTCAATTTTAGAAATAAAGTGTTCAGTTTATGTTTTACTCTGACTTCATTTTCAATTTGATCTCTATAAAGAATAAAGTTGGACCAGTTGGAAATAGACATGTTTAAGATTACATTACATTTTAGTTCCATGCTACACATTCATACTTGATCTATGTCATTTGGTCATGCTAATGTATGTGACCGAGAATGGGTTTAGTTACGATTAATGTAATGAAAATCGTTTTGATCCTACATTAACATGATTAATAGACGAAATTGTTCGGGGATGACTATGGTCATGATGGCTAAAGGTTTTGAGCTCATAAAGTTTTATACAATAATATATATGTAGTCCAAGTGGGATCAGAATATTGGGTTTTGGACATTCACATACATATTAATTGTGTAATATATGCTATCATAATTAATTGGCCCAATATAAAATAATCTATTATAATTTAAGATAAATGGGCCTAAGTCATCTAATTTGTATGGGCTTTTATATGTAGATACCCTAAAATCTTATTTCTTGTTTTATGATGGGCAAAATTTAGGGGAATAAGAAAGTATATCTATATATATATATATATAGATATATCATATCATTCGTCGGTGAACCAAACGTATCTGTAGATATATATATATATAGGTTATGGTCCCCAAATTCTATGTTATATTACTTTTCTTGACATCCCATCATCAGAAAAGTGAGAACCCTATTCTCTAAAATACATGCATAGTAATTTGGAAGATCAATAACCACAATTTAAATAATCAAATCCGTAAGCTCCAGAACCACATCCAGATATTCAAGAATGACATCAATTCTTATAGATTCAGGTACACTTTCGCATCTAGTATTTAATTTATACTCTTGATACATGATTAAACATGAAGGATTCGGGTTATGATAACGTTGGTTGTCATGATATTAAAGTTAATTTGGTTTTTCAACATCCACAAGTTATTGAGGTAAGAAACAAAAGAATGGAGGACAAAACTATTTGTAGAGGATATATCTTGTCTTCTCATACGAATCGCTTATATGATGTGTAGCGCAATGAAGTCTCCATTCAAAATATGCACAACATTAGAGACCATGTACAAACATTAGAAAAGATGTACAGATAATTTTTTTTGCTTTAATATAGAATTTCAAATGATTGACAATAAGCTTGTCATGATCAAATCCATAAAATGCAAGTTTTGATCACTAAACTTGGAGAGTTAGATATCAAAGTACCGGATTCTATTTAAGTAGCCATGATATTATCCAAATTTCCTTTAAGTTGAAATGATTATCATAAGAAGATTTTGCATGATCTCGATATGCTAAGAATTGGATAATTTCTAACACATTTGCGAATTGAGGCGGAAAATTGAATATGTGATGCTTTGTTACTCATGCCTAGTATAACATCTAGTGTCAATGTTAACTTTATTAAAGAGGCTATGATTAACAATTGACAAAATGAGAATCATGTTTTAAAGAATTTTAAGATGCTTAACTCTAAAGAAGCAGAATGCTTTTAAGAAATCAAACAATGATAAGATAAACTAGAGTTGTTATCATTGTGGAAAATCGTGACATCTTATTCGTGATTTTAAGTATAGTAATTGATACGTGTCAAACATTAATTAAAAATTAATTACGTACTAATATACGATTTTGCAAGTGCACAGGTTGTGCAGTAGTATATAGGTATTAAGAACCATTCCCACAAGAATCAAATTAGTCAATTACTTAATACCTAGTATCACAATTTAGACTATCACAATTTGAGAAGAATTATTTTTTTTAGAATTTTTTTCTTTTTTGGATTTGTATAAAAATAAATGAAATAACGAACTAATCCTAGAAAATTACGGAAGAGTAAATTTGCAGCTATAAATTGAATGATGAACTAACTAATTTGACTACGAAAGAATTAATTGACGAAAATAACTAGAATTAATTGAAAATCTAAAAAAGCAAAATAAAATATATAACGAAATTAAACTACAAATTAATTTAACTAAAATTAATTAAAATAATCAAAATGTAATTTAATAATTAAAGGACAAAATTGAAGTAAAAATAATTAACCGATAATAACAAAGTGCAAGAATCCCCCAAACATTATCACAGGTTCTTTGAAAATTTCATGAATCCAAAACAATGAACAAAATTAATCCATTACGAAATTAAAAAGCTATATTTGTTTGAGAATAAATTGTCTTGAATTGCCTAGAGAAATCCTGACAATTGCTCTAGACTTAAACTAACTAATAACTACTACTAACTAAACCACTACTTAATGTTATGAAGAAAGAAGAGCTATATATATAATAGTAGCTTGGACTTTATAGGAGGTTGTTTAGGAACGTCCAACTTCTTTTTCTTGCTAGTGCTAGACAGTATCCAATTTCCTTTTCATCCAAAGAATTGGTTTCCTTTTCTTTCAAGAACTCGATTTCCTCTTTTGCAAACTTTCAATTAATTGCTTCTAACTTTATTGAACTTCCAAAATTATTCTTCTTACCTACAAAAATAATCACTGAACATTACTAACAAATTTTAACACAAAATTGATACTAAAAATTACTAAAACACACTAAAGTGCACAAAATCTAATTTTAATCTAATACTCCTAAGTCATACACAATGCGCCTAAAATTAGGGTTACAAGACATCAAATTAAAATTCATAGTAAATAAATTATCCTCAAATTTCTATAGTTATCAGTATTGCAAAGAAACCTAATTCTATTACTCCCAATAATGCTGATTAGTTGAAGATCATGTAAAAGACCATGTGGCTATGGTTAATGAAATGCAAATTAGAATGATCATGGAATTAAACATGACTGCTGCAAAGAACACTTGAAGTCCTATGAAGAATTGGCAAACCAAGAAGAGGCTGTATATATATTGATGGGCAATAATATTACAGCAAACGTATTGGGCAAAGGATCAGTTGATCTCAAATTCACATTTGGAAAGAATTTGATTTTACTCAATGTGTTTCATGTTCCAAAAATGAAGAAGAATTTGGCTTTTGTCAATTTGTTAGTAGGAAGGGTTTCAAAATAGTTCAAGAATTTGATAAGACTATTATAACCAAGAATAATGTGTATGTTAGAAAATGATACTCACGTAATGATATACATAAACTAAGTGTCATCAATGAGAAATAAGTAATGTATTTGCTTATATTGTTGACTGCTCATCTATATTCCGAGATGATAGATTATTCAATTTAAACTTTATTCTTAAGTTTATGTTGAACTATGGACATGTGTCATGTATTAATGATCATAGTAACAAGTGCCATTTAGTGTTCAAGCAAATTGACAAGGAAAACTTTTCCAAAATAGAAAGAAATACAGAAATACTTGAATTACATGATTGCGATGCATTAATATCGTCATAAGATTAGATAAAGGAAATGTGTCGGGCTTCATTTTTTTAAACAAAAATTGGCAAAAATAAAGAAATTAAACAAAGAAAATAAAAGACAAAGGGGTCTAAAATGGGATTGAGAAAAAAATGCTACAGTAGACCCAATTAAATAAATCTGAAAAAAGGATTTTTCTAAAAATAGGAGTCGCTGTTCGGTATTAAATTTTTGGTGTATTAAGTTACTAAAATTGGATCATTCTGATACACTTAAACTCTTATCTAGATGACTCTTGGTCTTTTGAAAAATTAGAGATTTGGATTCGGAAGTCCTAATGAGAAAATGGAGGCTAGACTACTCTATATGTAACCTAGGTACCTTTTCACACCCCCGGTGAAACTGGTTGCGACTTTAAATTAATCTTTTAATTTTAAGACTAAAAAGTGAGTCGATTGATGCTTGACAATTAAAGAAATAAGAAACTAAAAAAATTAAAAATTAAAAGACAGAACAAAAGAAAATAGTTACATAGTCCTGTGTTATCTTACTAATGGGCTTGTATGAGCTCTAAATAAAACCAAATAAATAAAGAAATAAAATGCATTAACTAAAAATAAATTGAGTTTTTGCAAATTTACAAACTCATATTCAATCATACAAACAACAGATTTATAAGAGAATTTAGAACATGCCAAGAATCGTATAAAACTACATAAATGAACAATGATTTCATCTCATATCATAAATATTTTACAACAAATAAATAAAGACTTACAAACTTTTGACAAATTTAAACAATAAGAATGGCAAGATCTGAATTTCGGTGATAATGATTATGGCAGCTCCTTCCTTTCTTTCTTACGAAAATCGTGGAGGATTCTTTTAACAGAATTTTTAACAGAACTTGACTAATTTTTTAGTTGAGTGATTGTGTGAGAGTGAGTAAGTGTGATATTGAGAATGAATATGCTAATGATGAATCAAGTAGAGAGGAGTAGTGGGGTAATTATAGAGATTTTGGAAACTAGAGATACAGTTAGAATAGGCTACGGGGATAGGAGTGAAGATAGGGATGGACATGATACTGATAGATATAGGAAGAGAAGGATAATAATAGAGTAGAATGAGGTGATGATAGGAGAATGATAAATATAATGGAGATAAATATATTTATTTATATATATATATATTTTTTAAAAAGTAAAAAAAAAAAAAAAATGTCTACAGTTTGTCCTCCTTTGTCGGGAGCGCGAAACGGTTTCAGACAAAGAAATAGATATCGACAAACACAATGGGAACAAGGAGAGTGATGGAAAAATAAAGCAGTATCACCGAGTCCGGAAGATATTGCCACTACTATTGCCTTTTACCTTTCCTATCTATTGCATCAAAAAAAAAAAAAATTACAAGATTAATCTATGCTACGGTTCTTAATTACGAAGCTTTACTAAGTCAACTTTACATAAAATGTCATAAAATATTTTGCTTGGCCTTTGATTAGAATGGAAGTTTTGACTCCAAGAAGAATATCTTCCTTGGACCTTGCTTGATTCTAGCTGATCGACATTAATCTATCTCATGCTGTCTGAAAAATACAACACAAATTTACCACTCTTTCTTGCAAAATACATAAGTACAAATAATGAACATAATAGAAAAAATATGCATTGAAATTTAAAAACATAAGACCATACAAAATGACAAATTTAGTAGCTTTAAATGAACAATGAACCCCTCCATCAGCAATTCGACTCAACAATAAGTTCCTTAATCGTAAACTCCAAAAAAATGATCTGGAATATTGTCCTCCCAACAGAGAGTGACTCTATAATGAGCACCTTAATTGATAACTCAACTAAATAAATGAACTCCTTAATCGTGGTTCGATTCAAACATGAACCCTTTAATCGCGATTCGAATCAATAATGAGCCCCTTAATCGCGACTTGACTCACAACGAGTTCCTTAATTGGAAACTCCAAATAAAGAAAATGATCTAGGATACTGTCCTCTCGATGAACAAGGGATACTGTCTTCTCAATAGACAAAAAACACCATGTTGAGCAGATTATCTCTTAATCAGTAGCTCAACTAAACAAATGAACCCTTAATCGTGGTTTGACTCAAACATGAACCTCTTAATCGTGGTTTGATTCAACAATGAGCACCTTAGTCGTTGCTCGACTCACAACGAGTTCATTAATTGGAAACTCTAAATAAAGAAAATGATCTGGGATACTATCCTCCCAATAGACGCGGAATACTATCTTCCTAATAGACAGTGGACAAAAGACTCCATATTGAGCACCTTAATCGGTAGCTCGACTAAACAAATGAACCTTTAATCATGGTTTGACTCAAACATGAATCCCTTAATCATGGTTCGACTCAAGAATGAGTTCTTTAATTGGAAACTCCAAATAAAAAAATATGATACGGGATACTGTCCTCTTAATGGACGAGGGATACTGTTCTTCCAATGGATAATGACTCCATATTGAGTACCTTAATCAGTAGCTTGACTAAACAAATGAACCTCTTAATCATGGTTCGACTCAAACATGAACCCCTTAATTCGGCAGTTCGACTCAACAAATTAAAAAAAAAAATTGGGATATTATCCTCCCAATAGATAAAAGACTCCATGTTCAGCCTTAATTCGGTAGCTCGACTAAACAAACTTTTGAAAAGTAAATGATACTAGTCAATCTTATGTTGACAAAACCTCTTTGATTTTGATTGAAAATGAGCAATGCATTCGAAGATCTTCTTCATAAACTCGGCAAGAATAAAATCCATGCAGCATGCTCTTCATGCAAAACAATGATGCATATGCACTTCTTTTATTTTTTTGATTTATTTTTATCCAATCCCCTTCGATCAAAAGATGCTCTGAATTGGAAAAAAAATGATGGCCTTGAACTTCTAAATAAGATTGAAATTAGTGTTTAGAAAATTGTTTCCCCAACTTGATAGACTCGAACTTGTCCCAGTTTGCATTTGGCCCTTTTTCAAAAATTAACATCGAGCTATGCAACATTTACTTCAAATGTCATCACCCTTCTAAGTGCTCTTTTGTAAGTAATATCCTAATCGACCCTAACAATGATGTGTCTTTATTAAGAACAATCATGTTTTATTTCAAGAAAAAGTAAATTCATTTTTTAGAGTAATTTTGATCTTACAAATGCACCATAAAAAATTGGGACTTTCCCCTGTTCAGGATTTGAATTCTTGCAATTCAATTATTTTCTATCCAGTCAGGGTAGACCATGGGTTGTAATGTAGTTACGGGGTTCAGGAAAATGAAAGAAATGATATAAAGGCTCAAAATTTATTGAGTAGGCTGAAAAATATTGTGACCACTTTTCCAGAAAGACACACTAGACGAAATACACACAAACTTCCTTTTTTTTTCTTTCTCTCTCTCTCTTTTTTTTTTTTTTTTTTTTTTTTGCTTTTCAAAATTTTTTTTTTTTAAATTCAAGGAAAGCAATCAAATAAAACCTAATTTTGATGTTGGTTTAATGTACAACTTGACTCAGAAACTATTGTATTTATATTTTTTTTAGCAATGAATTTTAAACTTTATTCAAAATGTGTATAAGATAGCTCAAACTAACATCAAGGGATATTTGCACCAGTATGAGTTGCAAAATAAACTAACATAATATTCTCAGTTCGGGTAACTACATTAAAAGTAATGTGACCTCTAAAATTTGCCTCAGTGTAAAGTACCAAACTTTGTCCCTATGTAGAGTACTACGCTAAAATGGCATCTAAACAAAAATTGCCCCAGCATAAAAAAAAATGACTTATAAAATTTACCTCAATATGGAGTTCTAAATTCTTTCTAGATTTTCTTAGTGTTAGGTATGATCATCAAGACAGGTTTTATGAAACAAAAAATCATTGTGAAGGCTCAAGAGGGTTAGCAAAGGATAAATAGTGTTTGGATCGCAAAAACGATGTCCACTCATCTTTCTATTATCCTTTAGAAATAATTAAATTATAAGAATTATTGTCCCACTATTGTATTCAATGCACCATAAAATAAAAACTTATGATTTTACACTTCCTTAAAACAAAACTAGATTTCTCAAAATAAAATTTATCATATTTTTATTAAAAATAGATGTGTCACAAAGAAATCAAGTTTATCCATAAGGCAAGGAAAACTGTAATGGCCATCTCTTATCTAATTTCTCCTTGCAGTATTCTGGACATGATTAGGAGAGTTTATTGTTAACATTAGGTTGCTCAATTCCCTTATACACCAGTTGATTGGTATTTATCATATCTTGAATTTTGTGTTTTAATTGATAGTATTTATCAATAGAATGCACAACTCCTCCAGAATGATACGCATAGGTTTCATTAGCACTATAGTTTCTCTGATCCTTTTCTTCAAGTGTAAGAATGGGAAATATCTTTTTTTGAACCAACATAGCTTGATAAATCTATGACCATGGCATAGGTTGAGGAGTAAAGTTTTTTAGGGGTCTCCTAGGAGCTTGTTATTGGGTAAGAAAAAACTGTTATGAAGAAAAAATTTTAGAACGAAAATTGTGAGAGGCTTGAATCTAGTTGACATGATAAGGTTGCATTGCTGCATTGTAGGGTCGTGTTAAGGAGACTAGATTGTGTAAAAAAACAAATGACATGTTTGGAATAAAAGCAGGAGGGTAAGGAGTCCGGTCTGGAAAAGTGAATTGAGCGTTTACCATATTAGTCTCGCCTTCTTTTTTCTTTGAGAAGATTTTTTTTTTTTTTTTTTTGCCATCAGAACAGTTTGTGTATTCAGAATCCACAATAATTTGTCCAGGTCAGATTGCCTCTTCAATCAAAGTACTAGCGCTAATCACTTCAACAAATGGACGCCCCTGCATAGTCGCAAGTTCCTTGTAATATTGGTGTTGTAAAGTATGGATAAAGAGTTTCACCATTTCAACTTCGTACATTAGAGGGTGAACTTGAGCAACCGTGTCTATCCACCTTTGAGCATACACTTTGAAGGATTCATTTGGTTTCTTGAAACCAAACAATAATTCAAGCCTGTCTGGAGCATTATCTATGTTGTGCTTGTATTGACTCATGAAACAAGTAACAATATTATCCTAGGAACGAAGTTTTGAAGGATTCAACTGCCAAATCCATATATAACTCTAATGCACAACCAGACAAACTTTTTTGAAATAATTGCATTCTCAATTGCTCCTCCAGTATCATTCCTTAAGTAATTAGCATTTATTCTCAAGTGCATGTAGGGGTCACCAGTATCATCATATTTGGTAAACTCTGGCATTTTGAATTTTTCAGGATATTGCAAATTAGAGAACAAGATCAAATCTGAAAAATGAGTTTTTCCATATAAATTAAAACCTTTCATGCAGTGATTAGATTCCTCTAGTAATTGCAATTTCAAACTCAGTACTTTAATCTTTTCAGACTAGGCTAAGTTGGTCTTACCTACTGCTGCATTCTCAGTAATGGCTGGGGAAACAGGTGTAGTATTGATGACGAAAGGAATTTGATTGTTAGGGGTTGGTATTTGGGCAGTTGGCATGATAAGAGTGGAGTTCAAATTTTGGCCATTAAGATTCATGTCTTGGGCGAGTGGACTAGTAGTAGAAGCCGTAGAAGTAGCAGTCAGAAGTGAATTTTGGCCAATGAAAGGTTCAGGATTTGTAGCTTGAGGGCCCATTGAAAGGTATAGACCCATCATGTTCATAAAGTTCTCCATTTTGTGGCCGTGTTACCTATTTTCTGTTGTATTAAAGTAAACTCAACTCTAGAAACTCTTGGACAGTAGTGTTTGACCAGTAGAGAAACTTTGGTTAGTGTATTCAGTGATCATTGTTGGTTTAGCTCTTGATCGATACGTGGAACTGTCTTGAAAATAAAAAACATTTGAAAAAAAATAAAAAATATCAAAATTTATTGAAATGAATGATATGATCATGTAGATGTTATACAATGTATGCAAAATAAAGAGAAAAACAAAACAACGAATTAGTAACTCAACCACAAAATCAAATACATGTCCTGATAGGGAGGGTTATATTTTTATACAACTAAAAAAAAAAAAAAAGGAACACAGAGAACTATATTTGTACAAGGGATTTTAAGGAAAATCATAACTCCTAAACAATAGACACTCAAATATAAAAAGGTATAACTTTTAAAACAAATCATGAAATAATTATTTGATAAACGTATTTACAAAACAAAAAGAAAAAACATTTTTTTTATTTTTTTTAATCAACATGCATAATTTTTTAAAAAATTTATGTAAAAAGGAAATTAAAGAAATTTATATTTTTTTTAAAAAAAATAATTTTTATTTATTTTTATGTAAAAAAAAAGATAAAATAAAAAGGAAGCAAAAAGAAAAATAAAAAAATGTCATTTGAATTCACTCATATGTAACATGTGTATAAAATTAAGTTAACTACATGGATCATGAGGTTACGGTTAACTAATTTATTTATTCTAGATTCGGTAGGTTTCGGTTCCCGAACCTTTAGATAAGGACCCAAAAGTAGCATTTTCGTCAATTCCAAGGGTCCCAGATCGGTGCTTCAAATTGGACTCATTCGATACCAGTACAGATTTGTCACATCCCATACCCGCATGTACATGAGGTCCGAATCCTAAAAGGAGAAACAGGACGAGCCCATAGAGTGATTTATAGATAAGTTATGTAGATGAGTGATGTCTCCAGAAGGCGGAATAATTTAAAACTCTCAAATGAGATATTTACAAATAACAATTAACAAAACCAACAAAAGAAAAATATTTAGCTAAACGAATAAAAATGGAAATAAAACATAAAACACACAAAAATTAAATCAACTCAAAAGGCCTTAACGTTAAAAGAATAAACATAACATAGCTCGAACTTTCTAACAATCTCAATGGAGTCACCAAGTTGTCGCGTCCCATTTTTTAACAAAAATAGATAAAAATAAAGAAATTAAATAAAGTAAATAAAAGAGAATGGGCCCAAAATAGGGTTGAGAAAAATTGTGACAGTATACCCAATTGAATAAATCTAGGGAAAAGAGTTTTTCTAAAAATAGAAGCTGCTAATGGGCATTAGATTTTCGGTGTATCGAGTCACCAAAATTGGATCATTCTCATACACTTAAACCCTTACCTAGTTGACTCCTGGTCTTCAAAAAATTAGAGATAGACTGTTTGGGTATGGGAGCCTTACTGAGAAAAGGGAAGGGTAGACTACTCTACAGATAACCTCGGTACCCTTTCACCCTGGTAAAATCAATTGTGAGTTTAAATTAATCTTTTAATTTTAAGGCCAAAATGTGAGTTGATTGATGCTTGATAATTAAAGAAGTAAGAAAATTAAAAAATAAAAGACAAAATAAAAATAAAATAATCACATAGTCATATGTCCCTATGGGCTCATATGAGTTCTAAATAAAACCAAATAAATTAAAAAATAAAATACATTAGCCAAAACTAAGCTGAGTTTTTACGAATTCACAAACCCATATACAAACATACAAAGAACAGATTTATAAGAGAACTTAGAACATGCCAAGAATCATATAACGTCACATAAATGAACAATAATTTCTTCTCATTTCATAAACATTTTACAAAAAATAAATAAAGACTTACAAACTTTTGACGAATATAGATAATAGGAATGACAAGATCCGGACTTCGGGACGATGATTATGGTAGCTTCCTCCTTATGATAATCATGATGTATTCTTCTAACAAAATTTCTAACAGAACTTGACTAGTTTATAAGTTGTGTGATTGTGAGAGAGTGAGTGAGTGTGATATTGAGAATGAATATGTTAATAATAAATCAAGTAGACAGGAATAGTAAGGTATTTATAGAGGATTTTGAGAACTAGAGATAGAGTTAGAATAGGATAGGGATAAAGGTGAAGATGGGGATGGACAAGCTAGTGATAGAGATAGAAAAGAGAAAGATAATGATAGAGTACAATGAGGTGATGATAGAAGTAGGATAAATATATTTATTTATATTTTTAAAAAATAAATATATATATATATATATATGTGTGTGTGTGTGTGTCTATACAATGTATCTTATAAGATATATTATTGATCACTTACATTTTGTGAATGTGTATCTAATGAAAAATAAAGATGAAACTTTTGATAAATTTCAAGAGTTCATAATTGATGTTGAAATTTAAATAAAAGGAGAGGATCAAAGTCTACATAATGATAAAGAGGAAATAATTTGGTGGGTTTATCTCACAATATGGTAAAAGTAATGAATATTCACCAGTAAATGGTTTTTTATTCTCCACAATGAAATAGTTTGGTGAACGGAAAAGGATTGTAATTGTGATAGTAAAATCCATGTTGCTAAGTTCTGGACTACCAAATGATTTTTAGGAACAAATTTGTTGACATCATGTCATATATATAAGAGAACTAGCTCAAAATATTTGTATTTCTCTATGTGAGAACTAAAATGGTAGAAAGTCATCTTTGATCTATAATAGAGTGTGAGGGTGCATGTGGGGGTGCACCAAAAGACATTAAAAGTGTATTGTTAGTTATGCAAAAAAGACATATTAGATTTAGAAATCTAATAGAGTGTTGGTATAATACACGTTGAATTCTTTGGAAATGAATTCATTAAGAATGTCATGACTTGAGAAATAACTTTGAAGAGTGAAAATCCAATCTCTTCAGTGTTATCCTATGGTGCAGAGAAAATAAAAGAAATGTATGGAGTGATAAAACAAATTATGGCCATGTAGGAGCCAAAGAATGAGAAAATAAAATCATTTGGCTTTGATTATACTATTTGTAGATAAGATGGTGATAGAATAAAATGCTCTTAATAAATGTACATGACCTCTTATATGTAAAAGACAATTCTAAGATCGTTTAAAGAATTATTGTATTCTAGAATTGCAACGTTCTAGAAAGAAATTGTGAAAGATGGAAAAGACTCAATTATGTACAATAGAACATGTGTCTTGGTTGATTTGTGTCCTAAAATATATTTGGATATAAATAGGTGTTATGAAAAGAAATATAACACCAATAATATAGAACCTTCAAAACTTGATTAGTGGCTAAAGGTTTAACCAAGAGGAAGATATAGATGATTTTAATATATACATTTTAGTTGCAATAACAATATTTATGTGAGTATCATTTGTATTAACATTCATATACGATTTGTATATGCCTTTGAATGAATGTTAAGATTGTATTCTTGAATAGTGACTTGAATAAGGAAGTGTACATGAAACAACCAATGGGTTTTGTACTTCTTGAAAAGAAGAATAAAATTGTGTCAATGAGTTAAATTACTATGTGGTTTAATGTAAGCTCTAAAACAATGGCATGAGAAGTTTGATACTATGATATATCAAATAACTTTGGGCACAATAATATTGTTAATAAGTATTTGTATTCAAAATTTACAAATGATTATGGAGTTGACAATATATTGATATTTAGTACAAACATGCATAGAATAATGGAAACTAAAAGGTATTTAACTTTTGTCTTGAAGATGAAATTCTTAAATGAAATTGATGCCATTTTTAGTTTCAAAGTCATAAGAAACTCTTCAAAGTCTGTATTAAGCAAAAATCATTACATAGAAAAGATATTAAATAAGTTCAATTATCTTGGCATTAAAAATTCAAGTACTTCATAGAATACTAGTATAAAAGTATTTGAGAATTTAACAAGAGAAAGTATTGGTACAATTTAAAATGTGCAAGTACTATAGAAGATATCATGTATCATAAAGTATTACAGAACACTTGATATTGCATTTGCAATATATGAATTATTATTGTATACTAGTAACCATAGTATAAAACTTTGAACATGGATTATTAGAGTTTTAGGATACCTCAAGAAGATAATATGTTTTGAAATGCATTATAGTTCCAATATTGCAGTATTAAAGGGGCATATCGATACTAGTTAGATGACTAAGGCATCAGAAGATAAATCTATCTTGAATTGAATGTTTACACTTTAAAGTGGTGTACTAAGTTGGTTTTAAGAAGCAAACTTGTATCTCACACGTAACTATAAAATTTGAATTTATGCTATTAGCTGCAGCTGGAAAAGAAATAGAATGACTAAAAAAACTATTATGAAATAGAGTTGTAGCCACAACGAATAAATGCCATATCCTTTTATTGTGATTGTGAAACTAGATAATGGCTTGAACTACTATCCACAGTCTAGACATCAGCATGTGTGAGAACTGATAATTGAAGGAATTCTAGACAACTTGTTTGTAAAAATTATAAATACCTTAGCCGACCCTTTATCCAAGGACATCCTCTAATGGGCTAAGATTATTAACAAAAGATACCAATAATGGTAACCCAACTTAGAATTAACAATAATGTTAATTCCAGTTAATTAGTAAAAATAAGTTATTGTTAGTATTTGCTTAGTACATTTAATCTTTGAAGATTAGTGTATCCATTACATTTGAGAGTGAGTCAGTGACTCTTAATGAGTTGATTGTGAAGTGTCTTAAGTAATGGAGACACAATTACAGTTTACTTATATAAGTATAGAAGTGGTGCCGCTTCAACAAAAGGTAGGGAGTTTTCTAGTAAATGCTTATGAATTAAAGATTAGCACATGGCCATAAACATAGTAAAGTTAAAGTTAATATCTTAGTACAAACAGATACATATTATGTGTGTTGCAATTCCAATTTTAACATGCATCTGGAGGTGTTATAGTTTAATCTGCGGACACTAATAACTTTGTTAAACTCTTGAACAACATATACTAGTTGAAAGTTTAAGTTAAGACAAATTTTCAATCATGCATAAATATATATTATATAGAGTTGTATTACTACAAATTAATGGGGGATTGTTGGATAGTTTGTAGCATGTTGGAAGAAGAGTTCTGTATTTATTTAAAAAGGTTTATTGTCTCAAGAAGAACAAACGGGCCATAATTCGTACAAAGAGGTTCGGACATCCGAATATCAGTGCATTTGTATCCGAACTAAAATTAGAGAATATAACTTGAGATCGAACACATGATTAGGACGTCCGAACCTTTTGAATTGGGTCCAAACATACTTATTAGAAACATACTTATTAAACATTTATAAAAGGACTCTTCATATTAGATATCCAACACACATTTGACATTTGAGAGATTGTAGGAAACTTTGTTGTATCCTTGTAAAAGATAATTTTCATTCTAGGGGCAAATTCTTTTTCTTAATAAATGTGATTCCTATAAGCCTCAAATTGTTCTTTTGAACTAAGTGAACTCCACATGAGTGATGTTATATGACATCATATTGTCTACATGATTTCTCTAATAACTACAAAATTTATAAGTGAGACCGTAGACCGAAACTACGTAAGTATTTCCCAATTGATTGACATTTGATTTATTACATTTTTTAATAGGAAAAAAACTTAGTTAGAGTTGGTTTTGGTTCCCACCTGTAAATTTTATATTGTAAATTAAATTTTATAAAATCTTATTTACATCTGCTAATGTCACTTCGTCATTAGGTTTAATCCAAATCAAAGAATCCATAAGTGTAGTTATTTCTCAAGTTTGTGTAAATATTTTCCTTTTTAATGAGTGGTGTTTTTCTCTATTCAAGGAGTGAGAAAGAAGCTTCAAAGGAAAAAAAATTTCCTACAGAACTATATTGTGGGGTGAGTATTTCAAATCGTTATATGATTGAAAAGTAATTAATCCCTTCTATCAATACTTTTCAGTCATCTTAACGGTTGTCATACCTTCTCCGTATTACAGAGTGAGTAGGTAAGAGTTGCTCACTTCAAAGGGTTTGAGAACAATTAGGTTGTTATTCATTAATCATTGTTTTTAGACGAAGAACAAAAAAATCTCCATTTGGATGGTCCTTTTTTTTCATTATTATCTAAATAATAATTTACAATCATTTCATACATGTTTTCTAATTACCTTTTTATTTTACCTTTTGTAATCATTTCAAGAAAGGGTGAGAAAGAAGTTTCAAAGAAAAAATTCTTTGATACACACTTTGTTTTCCATAGTGTACTCCAAACTGTTGGATAATTGAAAGCCCTTCTGCTTTTCAGTCATCTTAACAGTTATCATACTCACTATAACATTACGGAGTCAATTGATAAGCCTTACTTGCTTCAAAGGGTTTGGGAACGATTAGGTTTTTATTTATTAATCATTGTTTTTAGACAAAGAACAATTTTTACCTCCATTTGTTGGTTCTTTTTTAGTATTATTATTATCTAAATAATATTTCACACACGTTTTTCAATCACCCTTTTATCTCATATAAAATTCATCAAAAAAGTTACTATTATAATTTTCCAAAAATATTTTAAGAATAATAGTTGTCCAAACAAAGTATTTTTTAAATTTCTCCAGATCTTTAAGGAAAAGAAGAACATTCGTAGATGTGAGATTGAAATTTCTTATTATATAGATTGAGATTTAGTTTTTCTTTTTAATTTTTTTTTAAAATTTTTAAAGATTGAGATCTTAGGTATTTACAAGTTATCACTAAATAAAATGACGATAATTTGGTGTAACATGAATGCATATATATCTGCTATGTTTCTGCATGCCTTAGTAATTAGCTAACATTTTATCTAATTTGTGTTTAAAAGAAAAGGAAAAACAAGCAAGAAGAGGGAATTGTTTCGTCCAATAATTTTTGTATTTGTTTCTAAATTTCTACAAAATAGATTTCGACGACACACATTTTCAACGCATATTTTCAACGTCCGGACTTGTGTATTGTGGCCCGTCGACATCTATGGTTCTTGGCTCCATCTCCCTCCCATTAATCCAGATTAATTAGTCTCTATCTCCCCTTCCTCTATTTATCATCTTTGGTACTGATCAGATTGTTCATCTGGACAGCTATCGGATTCTATTTGTTTTCGCCTTAGTGTGGTGGATATTTTACAATACCGCCCTTTGGCTGAATGGTCGACAAACAACTAATGCACATCGTCAATTAAAGAAAATTCTGCACAATAACATGTTAGGCGCACATCTTTCTCGGGTGTGGATCAGTCAATAATGCCGGTGTTCATTATTAACCAAAACAAGAATAAAAATGTCTATCTTAAGCTGTTCAAGTCTGAAGAGTAATTATACATTTTAGCAAGTCTGTCTTGTGATCTAGTATTAATTAGGGAAAAAATTAAACTAAGAACCTTAGTTTTTTCTTTCTCTAAGAATTACTCTTGATATAGTAAATTTGTTTTGATAGCTTAGTCTTTTATGTTTAGAGATGGATTATGCCAGAATAAGGATTAATATAAACTTCTGCTGAGGATGCTAATATTTTTAATTATGAGCTTATACTAAATAGAAATAGTTTAAGCTTTTTTTTCTTTTCTTTTTTTTAAAAAAATCTCTTCCTTTTATACTCCAATAACTCGAACCTATGACTAATAGATCATACGTAGGGATGTGCAAATATTCGGTTAATTAAATTTGTAACCGATTTCACATTCAATTCGGTTAATAAATTCGATTAATTTTGAATTTGGTCAAAAATTAGTTAACTGAATTCATGAATACGGTTAATGAAATCGAAAATGGTAGAGAGATTTTTTGAATTTAGTTAACCGATTACCGAATTCAATAATTAAAATTAAAGTTTTATTAAAATATTTTGATATATAAATAGTACATCACTAAAAATATAAATTTAGCTATTTGACTAAAAATATATTTATTGATAATTATAATAATTACCTTCATTTTTAACTTAATTCATACAAATTGTTATTATATTCTTATACATTAATTCATACTTAATAATATTATTAAATTAGTAACTTAATAATATTATTAAATTAGTATCCATAAATCACATTAAATAGTCTTATTTAATACATATTTTATTAATACTTGCAAATTATATGATATTATAGTATTGTATGTAATTATATTGCTTATTATTCAATTAAGTTACATGATATAGTTTTTTTACTTATTTTTTTAAATCATTTATCAATAAAAATTCACACAACATATCAAATTACATGGTAAAAATAAAATAAATTAGGAAATTTTTTATTGAAAAATAAGTTTTTGTACAGGATTTTGGCACAATATTGAAGGTCCAACTAACTCGAGTTGAATTTAGTTAATCGAATTCAAAATCAAATACTGAATTCTCGAATTTGATTAACCAAATTTTCTATCGAATTGAATTTAAAATCAAAATTGATTAAAAATTTTAAAACCTTTTTTTGAATTCGATCAATTTTATTAACCGATTAATCAAATCAGTTAATCAACATACACTCAGTTATAAAAAAGCATCTTAGTACCTAAACTTCTTCATATTGTTGCAAGGAAAAATGATTTAAACAAAAAGGACATTCTCAATTTTGACTTTTAGCCCGTTCACTATGAATTAACTTGTGCACGTGTATTGACTAAAACTTAAATCGGGTAAGATCAACATGATTGAGGAAGAGAACGAAAACCTTTGGATGCTAAAAACATCAAACATCAAATATCAAATGTGGACAAGTAATAATAGCCCAGTCAAACTGACTGACCCAAAAAAAAAAAAAAAAAGAAGAAACGTAGTCAAACTGAATCCTAGCTAGTATACATAGTCTTCCTTTTTTTTTTTTTTTTTTGGTCATTTGATTACAGCAATGCAAGACGAAAGTTTTACTCTGTCCAAATTATACTAATAAGATTCATAGTTGTTGTAATAAACAAATAAGTTGGACTTGACCAAATTGGTGCTGGTCAATGTTGGTTTTCCGGTTGGGTTAAATCTTATTTAATTTATGCCTTCCTAGGTTTTTGTTTGTTGAAGAATTGTTGTATGACTTTGTTTGGTTTCTTGTATTTATAATGCCGTATGAGTAGTCACACACATGCATAATCCTCTCGACTTTACACTTAGATGCAATATCAATCAACTAATTCATCCATTTATCCTTTTTATGTATGTAGATTTTACAGTAAGGTCGTTAATAATATGAAAATTTTTGTTGAATAGGTTCAAGTTTCGAATTTATAATATAATCAAAACTGGCATAGGGACACGTCGTATGTATTCAAATAAAAGGTCACGTTAAGATTTAAGTAGTTTTGATTTTGTAAATCACAAGACATAAAATAATCTAATAAGACTTACTTGTGTATCACACATACGTGATTCAATTTTTATATCTTATAATCTATCAGACCAAAAACCTACCTAAACTTTTTTTTCAAAAATTAAGAATATATATATAGAGAGAGGGGCTATTCATGAAAATTTTAAATATGCATGCAGGGCATGCTTGTTAATTAATGAGTAGATATGTGATTTTAATTCATAAATGATAGTTAATGTTGTTTTTATTCAACTTTGTACAATATAGTATCACTAAAAAAATGCAGTAATTTTTTTATTCCTTCAGAAGTATATCTTTTTTTTTTTAATCAAGGGGAATTTAGACGAAAAAAGAAAAATACAACAAAAATCATACTCACGTTTGATATTAGGGCCTTTTTTTTTTTCATGTCGTCCTTCCCGTTACTAATTCGTATACCGAAGATTTATCATGACGCATTTTGCGAGTAGACCTTGCCATGTTAACAGGGCTTGTAGGCCGTTAAATCCAGACCGTATTTACAGGGCTCATAGGCCTCATTATTACTCAATTTAATTGCCCAATGGATTTGATGGACTTCACCCGTAATTCGGGGCTCTAGTTGGGCTTCTTAGTTGGACTTCACCAGTAATTTTGCTCTCCAAACATGAGACCAAAAAAAGAGATTGTATGTAACTTTGGTACAGAAGTAGCCTACTATGCTTAGGTTTCGAATTGACCAAAAAAATTAACTCCCAATTAGAAGATAAAATTTCAATATTAATAAAGTAATTGGAAGGGAAAGAAACAACTGAAAAGAGGAAATTAAGGAATTAAGCTCAAATTGAAGAAAGAATATATGCATGTCACACAAAATAAATTTTCCGCCTTGATCCATTTTACACCTTTTAACCTGTAATTGATTCTCACTTTGCACCCATACTTTAGTTTTGGACATATTGTATGCCACTCTCAAATTCATCCCATTTCAATCCAATTTTAAAAGTCTATTTTTAATTAAATACCAACTATTTGAAGTTTAAAATTAAGTTGTAGTAATATTATTCTACATGCAATTATGTATAGCTGCAATTAAAAAAGCATAATGGAATGCTTGAACTGAACTGTGATTCTGGACTTACAATTTAATGAACATAATTACTGAAATAATTTTAATATATTGGTCTGCCTCCTCAGTCAGCTATGTAAGATCCCTATGACACAGTCCTGTTTTAGATTTAAATTTTCTTTGAGCTCGTAGCAGTTAGAGTTTGGACCATTTTAAGACTATCCTTGGCAGTTGTCCATTGAGTTCATTAACATTTTGGATCACTAGACTTTTGTACACACTAACGTGTCCAATTCCCATGGTCATATATAACATATTCCGTGAAGTGCACTTTTGCATTTCATTTGGAAATAGACAACAATTATTTTTTTGGCAATTCTTAAGGTAATTATGGATGAATGCATGTAATACTACCTGATTTTCTTCCCTGATAACTTTTGCACTTGGAGTGTACTAGTATTTGTAAATATATAGTTTGTGATATAAATAAAGTTGGTGGGTATGTGTTGCAATTTAAAAAAAAATTTCAGCGCACATGCGTTGCTATAGTGCGCCCATGTGCTCGCGCCGCTGTTGTTGACCGTTTAAAATTGAAAAACGGGTAAAATGGAGAGAGTTGCAACTTTTGGTTCAAGATGGGTGTTCCATGGATTGAAAAGGATTTAGAAAGTGTATCGTAATGGATTCCTCTGAACTTCCATCTCTATAAAAGAGAGTTATATCCACTAATTCAAATAGATTATTGATCATTAAAATCTGTCTCCTCTTATACATTGCTCTTGGGAAGATTTTTTAAATTTTGCTTTTAAAAGTCTTCAAGAATTTGTTTTATTCTAGAGGTAGATTGTTATTCACCCAAAAGCAAACTATTTAGTATAGTGGGGGCAATCAAAACCTTAAGAAAAGTGATATACAAGCCTCGAATTCTACAGGTTTTGATATTCTCAAATTCTAAAAGAAAAACAATTGTTTCCTACTCCATTCTTCCCATTTCATCTGCTCTAGTTTTTTAACAATCTTAAGATTTTGATTTGTGAGTAATCATGGAAACAAGTGGTGAGTCTGTTTAAAGTAATGAATCAAGATTTCGTAAAATTGGATCGTCTTGATGGAACCGGAACAAATTTCAACTGGTGGAAAGACAAGATGATGTTTTTCCTCACTGCACTAAAAGTAAACTGCTTATGTTTTGGACCCTGCATTGCCTGAAATTCCTGCACCAACTATTGGAGATTCAGAGGAATTCAAGGCACAACGGGAGAAAAGGAAGGAGGATGAGATTATGTGTAGAGGTCACATTCTCAATACGCTGTCAAACCGTTTTTATGATCTTTTTACAGCGGTCAAATCTCCAAAGGAAATTTGGGCTGCCTTGGAACATAAATATGCTACAGAAAAATAAGGTGCAGACAAATTTCTTATTAAGAAATATTTTTGAATTTCGTATTATTGACTCTTCTTCTATTTTGGATCAAGTTCATGACCTTCAAATTATTGTTTCAAAATTAAAAGATTTTGGTGTTGAAATTTCAGAATCATTGCAAGTGGGGTCAATTACTGCAAAATTGCCTTCTAGTTGGAATGATTATCAAAAGAAAATGCTTCATACTACTGAAATTTTAACAATTGATCAAGATTTGAAACATATGAGAATCAAAAAAGATACTAGAAATCTTCAAAATAAGGACATTTTAGAACTTGTTTTAAAAGTGAATTTTGTTAATGAAAATAAGAGTCAAATTACAAGTTCTAAAAGAAAGTTTTCTGAAAATACCATTCTAAGGACAAGTTCAAAAAGAACAGAATATGTTATAATTGCGGCAAGAAAGGGCATTATAAAAATGAGTGTAATTCCAACAAGAAACAAAAGAAGAATAATGCCCCTAAAGCAAATCTTGTTGAAAGAGATGCTGAAATTGTTGCAGTGATAACTGATTGTCACATTGGTATAACTTCTGAATTAAATGTGGCAACTTTAACCAAATCAAATGATTGGTGGTATGACTCTGGTGCTACCGTGCACATTTGCAATGATAAGTCTCAATTCAAAACTTATGAAGATGTTCCTGATGGCTATGAAGTGCTTATGGGAAATCATGCTTCAACCAAAGTTCATGGCAAGGAAAGTGTGGAGTTGCAATTCACTTTCGGCAAGAAGCTTGTGTTAATGAATGTACTTCATGTTCCGAAAATTAGAAATCTAAAATCTTGTATCAGCCGATGTATTGAATAAAAAAGGGTTGAAAGTTGTATTAGAGTCAAACAAAGTTATCTTATCCAAAAATGGTGTATTTATAGGAAAGGGCAACTCTTGTGATGGCATGTTTAAACTTAGTATCAATAAAGACAATATTTCTGTTTATATTGTGGATTCTTCTTATTCTTTATGGCATGGTAGATTAGGACATGTTAATTATAAAATACTCCATTTTATGTCTAAACATGGGTTAATATCTATCAAAAATAATTTTGAGAAAAAATGTGAAATATGCGTTCAAGCAAAAATAACTAAATTACCCTTTTCAAAAGTTGAAAGAAATACACAATTATTAGAACTTGTGCATTCGGATGTTTGTGAATTAAATGGTTTTCTAACAAGAGATGGTAATAGATATTTCACCACTTTCATTGATGATTGCTCAAGATATGTGCATGTTTATTTAATAAAAGCAAATGATGAAGCATTTGATATATTTAAATATCATATTATCAATAATCTCTTGTAGAAAATCAATTGGATAAAAAAATCAAAATGTTGAGGAGTGATAGAGGTGGCGAATATTTTTTTACCGAATTCTTAATATTTTTGTGAACAAAATGGTATTATACACCAAACAAGTGCTCCATACATTCCATAACAAAATGGTTTGGTTGAAAGAAATAATAGAACTTTAGTAGATATGGTTAACATCATGATTCTAAGTTCTGGCTTGTCAAGAAATTTGTCGGGAGAAGCTTTGTTGGCTGTTTGTCATTTACATAATTGAATTCCGTCTCTCAAGACTAAAGTGTCACCATATGAAATATGAAAAGAGAGAAAACCAAACTTAACTTATCTTAAAGTTTGGGGATGTATAGCCTATTATAGAGTCCCGGATATTAAAAGAGTAAAGTTGGGACCGAGAGCACTTAAAAGTGTGTTTGTTGGCTATGCTAAAAATTCTAAAGCCTATAGACTACTTGAAATTGATTCTAATGTTATTATTGAATCAATGGATACCATTGAATTTTTTGAGAATAAATTTCTTAAAAATTCAAATGTTGATTTGGATCCAATTAAAATACAAGAACCGATTCCAAATGTTGATCCTTCTTCTAGTAATAAAATGAAGGAAATTGATACTCCTTTTGAATTTAGAAGAAGTCAAAGAAAAAGGAAAGAAAAATATTTGTCTTCTGATTTCATATCTTCACAAGCTATTATTTTGTTAGTTGAAGGCAATAGAGATCACTTGTTTAATAAGATTCCAATCTTATTAAATGTAGAAGATGATCCTAAATCATTTGGTGAAGCTATGTCATCAAGGGATGCAACATTTTGGAGAGAGGCTGTAAATGATGAGATGGACTCAATATTATCAAATAATACTTGGATTCTAGTGGATTTGCCTCCTAGTTCTAAACCTATTGGTTGTAAATGGGTGTTTAAGAGAAAATATGCCACTAATGGATCCATATTGACATATAAAGCAAGACTTGTAGCTAAGGATTTTAGACAAAAGGATTATTGAAGGAATTGATTATTTTGACACTTATGCACCTGTTGCAAGGATTACATCCATTAGGGTACTAATGTCATTAGCTTCCATTTTATAACTTGTGTGTGCATCAAATGGATGTTAAAACAACCTTTTTAAATGGTGACTTGGATGAAGAAGTGTATATGAAACAACCAGAAGGTTTTACATTGCCAGGAAATGAACATAAAGTTTGTAAACTAATTAAATCTTTATACGGTTTAAAACAAGCACCCAAACAATGACATGAAAAGTTTGAATCAGCTTTACTCTCTAATGGATTTAGATATAATATTGCTGATAAGTGCATTTATTCTAAATTCATTAAAGAATATGGTGTGATTATTTGTCTATATGTAGACGATATGCTAATTGTTAGTACTTCTTATAAAGGTGTACTTGAAACTAAGAAATATCTGTCATCTCAATTCAAAATGAAGGATCTGGGTGAAGTAGATACTATCTTAGGGATTAAAGTTAAAAGGCATAGTGGGGGTTACGGTCAAGTGGTTTATGTCAAACACATTATGTTGAGAAAATTTTGAATAAGTATCAACATTTAAATGTGAAAGAAGCGAATACTCATTTTGACCCAAACTTTAAATTAAGTGAGAATACTGGGAATCCTATTGTTCAACATGAGTATGCAAGTGTAATAGGGAGTCTAATGTATGCAATGAGTTGCACAAGGACAGATATTTCTTTTGCCGTGTGTAGATTGTCTAGATATACTAAAAATCCTGGAAATGATCATTGGAAAGCAATTGGGAGAGTCCTTGGTTATCTTAAAAGAACTAAAGATTTAGGACTCTTCTACAATAGTTTTTCAGCTGTGCTTGAAGGATATTTTTATGCTAGTTGGTTTACTGGTATTAGTGATAAAAACTCTACAAGCGGGTAGATTTTTATGTTAGGTGGATGAGCAATTTCATGGGCTTCAAATAAACAAACCGTAATTGCTCATTCCACGACGGAAGCTGAATTCATAGCCTTGGCCTCATCTGGTAAAAGAAGCGGAATGGTTGAGAGACTTGTTATTAGACATCAAGTTGTGGCCTCAACCAATGCCAACCATTGCTTTGAATTGTGATAGTGAAGCCACAATGTCTAGAGTATTGAATAAAATATACAATGGTAAATTTAGACATATAAGTCTAAGGCATACTTATATTAGACAGTTGTTAAATGATGACGTCGTATCAGTGGTGTATGTAAGAACACACAATAATTTAGCGGATCCGTTGACTAAACCTCTTGTGAGAGATTTGGTGAGATTGACGTCATTAGGAATGGGATTGCTTTGTTTAAAACTACAAGCAATGGTAACCCAACCTTTATTCTAGTACTACCACTAGATTAAAAGGTTTAAAGGGTAAAAATAAATTGCTAATAAGTAGTTGTGAGCACTAAAATTATGTGTATACCATTTCATGTTGTTAGTGTAAATAGTAACCCTTAAGTGGGAAAGACGAATATATAAATATTTTTATTTTTAATGAAATCGTCTTACTAATGTGCTTTTAACCTTAAAATCTTGAGAAGATTTCACCTATATGATCATAAGAAGTGGTGCCGCTTCTAACAAAAGTTTTGGATTCTCTTTTGTACATGATCATGAATTAGGATAGAGCACATGGCCGGTAAGAGTGCTAAAGCTATTTTGTGAACATATGTAATAAGTTAACAAGTTCATGTGTGTGATAATTATAGTCTAATTTAAATCATGGTTTAAGCAACAAATGCCATCTTGATTTGATTAGGTCTAGTGAGTTATTTACACTACAGAAAAGTTTAAGACAATAGTCACTTTTCTTTATGCATAATGTTAAAAGAGATAGTGAGTTGTATTTATATTACAAACTAAGTGGGGGGAATGTATATATAGTTTGTGATATAAATAAAGTTGGTGGGTATGTGTTGCAATTTTAAATAAATTAAATTACATTAGATTTGCACATGCGCACACTGTAGCAGCGCATGTGCGCTGAAGGCAGTAGCCAGAAATGTTCAGCGCACATGTGCGCTGCTACAGTGCGCGCATGTGCGCGCGCCACTGCTGTTGACCGTTTGAAAATTAAAAAACGGGTAAAATGGAGAGAGTTGCAACTTTTGGTTCAAGATGAGTGTTCCATGGATTGAAAAGGTGTATCCCAATGGATTCCTCTGAACTTTCATCTCTATAAAAGAGAGTTATATCCACTAATTCAAATAGATTATTGATTATTAAAATTTGTCTCTTCTTATACATTGTTCTTGGGAAGATTTTTTAAATTTTGCTTTTAAAAGTCTTCAAGAATTTGTTGTATTCTAGGGTAGATTGTTATTCACCCAAAAGCAAACTATTGAGTATAGTGGGGGCAATCAAAACCTTAAAGAAAGTGATATACATGTCTCGAATTCTACAGATTTTGATATTCTCAAATTTTAAAAGAAAAACACTTGTTTCCTACTCCATTCTTCCCATTTATCTACTCTATTTTTTTAACAGTTTTAGCTAGGAATTGATGCAAGAGGATGGATGTCATTTTTCAACATTTTGTGTCATACGCCGGCAATTACCTTTCAAAGAGTAGTGTTTCATTCGGGCAAGCCACGGTACATATTTTAGTGTCTTACAAATCATCCATCAAACATAAAATTAAGGACAGTGATAACCGAATTTTGACTCTTTTGAGGGTAGAATTATTTTACTTACCATTTGATCCGGTCAAGATCGCATTGAATATGCACATACATGCACTATATATAAATGAGGTAGCTCCAATGTCCTGTCAAGAGAATTTATAAAAAAACCAAGCTGTGGTGCTGCATGATGCCCCCACACTCCCTTGTTGAGCCCTTGTTCCATTGAGGAGGACTTTCAACCAGAGTTTAATTTTTCTTCTCTGAATGGCCAGTCTATTGAAATGGGGACTATAACTGCTGTTTCAGAATAGTAACCTCAAGAAACAGGCACCCCAATTCCCAAGCCTGTGTCCCCAGTAAATGCTAAGTGATGTTAACCTCAACCCTGCCAAAAATCTAAAGTAGGACCCTTTAACTTTACAACTGTCTTTGGCCCAGTTTCTGAATTATTTATTGCCAATAAAAGCGACGAAATTGAACTCCAAAAATGGTCACTCAATGACAAACAAACAAAAGAATAAAAAGATAAGAGTAGTATATAGGATCAAATAAATTGGCCTCTTTTTACATTGAACACTCATGTTCAATCTTTGGTAGGACCATTTTCTCCATTGTTATTATCAATTGAATACCAATTTCTTCACTAGTTATTATTACTAATTCCATAACAGTGTCTACGCTTGTGGTCACAAATTAAAGTGCTAATCAATTCATAGTAGTGGTATTATCCAGCAAAGAATGCAAAACATAATTTTCAGCCATTGCTTTTTTGTTTTTGGGCTTTCCAATTTTTTTCTCTAAATCTTGCTAATTGGGGTGTAAGAAAAGTTGAGAAACAGAACATTTTTCAAGAAACTCAACTAGAATGTGATCATGGGTAGATGTTGATTCTCTCATCCATCATAGAGAGGACAAATTCCTATATGTAGCATGAGAGATGTATGCTCGTGCAATATAAAGTCTCTGGATTACAAACGAATCCACAATATTGCGTAGTAAAACTTACAGATTTTATGTCTCATGGGTACATGCACCTTTAATTCATACAAGAATTAACTATTTTTTAGAAATAACATAAGAGGTGCACAAATAACTTGCACGGTATTGGGCAACTTCAATTTTGTTTTATCTATACACCAATCTTTTTAAAGTAACATTATGTTATATATTAAAAATCAATGAAAGGTTATAGATTAATTAACACGCTATTTGTCAATGTACATCAAATAGGTATTTTTATTGTCATCCAACTAAGACTCACAATAAGCAGGTGACACTGACACCACGTTAATTAGTGTCTAATGCTAGTATATTTATATATTACCAGTCTAACACTAATTAAAATCATAAAAAGCCAATCAAGAACTCGAATTCCAATTGGATCTGTTAAGAATTCAAACATGTAATTCATGTGCGAAAATTGGAATTCTTCGAAATGTCAGCCATTACTGCTGAAATATACGTGGTTGGTTGGTCAATGGTGTCAGTTTAGCAGTGGTAGTCAATTGTTTTATGGTTGCTTTCCCACACAAATGGTCCCAAATTTTTCGGAAAGAAACAATTACTACTCCACTATTCTCTTCTTTCTACTTGTTTCTAAAGTAAAAGGGCCTTCACTTCACATCCGAGTTGCTTTCCATCTATCGACCTCCAAAAGCTTTGGCCTTCAATTTGTTGCTTCATGTATATCACTTGGAAATTTGATCACATGCAAGGAGATGAATTATAGGGATAATTTCATAAATCTTCTTTGAAATTTATGCTAATATCACTTAGTACCTCTAAACTTTTAAAAATTTCACAAACCTCCCCTAACTTTATATATATTGTAACAATTTCAGCCCAATTGATTAAAATATCATTTTAGGAGAGAGAAGCAATTTTGATTCCATTTTTACCTCTAGTATGAAAATCAATTTGGTATACCATTAGAAAAAAGAGAGAAAAGAAATTTGGGGTATTTAAGCGAGATTGTTAGAAAATAACATTGGGATGCAATTTTTCACGTTCTTCCCTAGTTAATATCATTAAAAAATATATGTTACTTTTTTTTATTTATGAGCTTATGATTTTTCAAAATAAAAATACCAATTACATTTATTTTATTATAATACATAGTGTGTTTCTATATATTTTAAATTTTTATTTAGTTGGAACACAAACACATTAACGTGCACATATTTTTATAAATAAATTGCCAAAAAAATTAAATAAGAGAATAGATTTTAATTTTTTTTTTCTTTACGAGTTTGTGATTTCCTAAACAAAATACAAACCACATTTTTTATTATACTATATGGTTTATTTCTAACTGCTCCATGTTTTTTTCTTTTGAAACTGACACAGTATATTTTATAACGCGCTCCTAAATTTTTTTTTCAAGTAAGTTGACAAAATTTTTTTATAAAAAATTATATTTTAAAATTTTAATTTATGAGTTTGTGATTAACCATACAAAATATCAATTTTATCAAAATATTGCGTGTTTATATGTATTTTGATAATAAAAAAAAATCAAACAAATACAAATAAGCACATAAAGTCACACATATTTTCGCAAATAAGTTGCCAAAAAATTTGTTAAAAGAGTAAAGGGTGCCAAGTGAAATTATTAGAAACCTTAGGGAAGGTTTTGAAACTACTTTTTCGTTATAATACTAAAGAACAAAGGGTACAATGGTCATTTCATGCTAATTTGGTCCCACTTACAAGAGGGGAAGTAAGTGAGATTTCTAAAAGTTAAGGGGTGTTAAGTGATATTAGTTTAAACTTCAAGAGAGACTTTTGAAATTATCCCTAAATTATATTAGTATAAGTGGCTTTGTATTTCATTTTGTATCTTAGAAGAGTAGCATGTTGCTAGGAGGTTTAGTGAATGGCAGAAAATTTTGGCATTCGCTGACACCAGTGTTTAATATGCGACTGCTTATCAGTCTTTCAAAATTTAATTGAATTATTGTTTCAATATAGTAGATAATATGTGAATACGATTGTATATATAAATTGTGTAGTAATTAAAATTACTTGTTGATGGTGCCCTAGAATCCAAAATCCAAACTAAATCCAAGAGTATAGAGATCTAGTGGGTCTTCTAAGGTAATCCTACAATCCAAGAGTATATGGAAAATATACCTACACTTTATATATCATGCCAAATAAATAAATAGGATAACCCTAGACCCAAATTGACTGGAACATATAAAAATGAACTTTACTAGTTTGAATTATACCCATTTTTATGAAGTAGAAAATTAGTTAGTGTTAGCCTAAATAAGAAAATATTTCGATAATATATATAGTATAGGAATGTAAATGAATTCAAACTACTCAATATGTGAATTGAACTTATTCGGTAAGAGCTCATTCGAGCTTCGTTCTTCAATAATTAAGTCAAGTTTGAATGAAATTTCACGTTTGTTAATTTATATGTTCGCTCAAACTTGTCTCGATAAGTTAAAACTTGGTTTTTTTTAAATTTACATGTAAAAATTTTAAATTATTCGAGTTCGATTCAAGTTCAAATTGATAAAAAACTTTTTTGAGTTCGATTTGAAAAATACACAAACCAAATTTAAACAAAATTTTAAACTCGTTGAAATAATTAAACAAGTTTGAATACTAAATATTCGATTTGTTTATGTTCTTTAACATCCTTAATATAGTGTGGAATGTCGCTGAATCTGAATAACAAAAGTCACACTGTTTGAGGCTTCAAATACTAGACCCAAGTTCGCTGCAAACCGTTGCTCAAAGAAAATGTCATCTCAAGAAGGAAAAAATGAAGAATAGATTAGACAATCGAAGTTAGCCTATAAGAAAGAAGAAAAGCAGGATTAGATCACAATTTCTGTAGTCCAAAGTCATGCAAGCTGAAACAAGTATTTTATTGTTTTTCTATATGGTAAATGTTAATGCCAAATTTGGTTAAGTCCTAATAATCCTAATGTTAACAATAAAGTGCCTTCGTGAAAATAACATGGGTGAAAGTTGGACCTAGGTCTCATGGGGAACCCATTATTAACCCTATGTGGGATTTACAATTTATGTATTTTATTTAGTACATGTAGACCTTTGTCTATTGAAGAATTAGCCACTTACTCACAAAGATGAAATTACCTAATAATTACACTTAAAAGGGTAAATTATGATAAACTGAAAGGGAAAAGGTCATTTTAATCCTTTATCTTTGTGGTGTGTCTCAATTTGGTCTCATATATATTATAGCAAGTGAATTTGGAGTCTATTTGGTTAGGTTGAAAATATTTTTTGAAAAAATATTTTCTATTCTTAGGGCTAAACACCAGAAAATATTTTCTGGTATAAAGTATTTTCTAATTTTTCTCCCTCGATTGAAAATAACTTATAGAATTTTTTAGCATAAGTTATTTTTTAAATAGTTCAAGATTGACATTAAAATTCAAATACTTACTTTTACAACTTCATTTACCAAATTTACTTTCGTTTTCAATTGTTATCTATTCATTTTTCTCTTCATTGTGGGTCTCACAATAATATAAATATTATTATGCTTATTTTACCACTACATTATATTATGATTTAATTTTGAAGAAAATTAATTTTTGATTGACTACAATAACTTTTAAAGTATTCATTATAATTGTTACAAATCTTTTTAATTCATATTCATAAAATTAAGGATGAAAAATCTTAAAAAGTTATATTTCAAAATATTTTCATTTGTCAATCAAATAGCAAAAAATTGTATTGAAAATAGACTTTTTCATATAAAAATTTTCCAAGGAAAATATTTCTCTATACACATTTAATTTTACAACCCGCCAAATATGCCCTTAGTCCCTTATCTTTTAGAATAATAGCCAACGCAGGACTTTCGAGGGGAAAATTAAACAAATTAGTGTTGGAGGCCATGCAAATATGACGTGGTTATTAAAATACAAAGATGTTGAGGTTAAAAGTCTTATTTCTCAAAATCTCTAATATTTCTTTTCTTTTCTTTTCTCTCATTTTTATAATAACCTTAATTTTATCCCATATTCTTCAAGAAAATCTTCAATAATAGAAATTAATGAAGTAAATTTTATCAGTTTTAAAATTTTAACCTCTAGTCATTTATATTTAAAACTCACGTGATATTCATGTGGCCTCCACTACTAATTTATCCAACTTTCCCACTAAAAGTCTTATATTAGCTAACATTTTAAAAGATGTGATAAAGGATTAAATTGGCTTGTTGTAATACATTTGGGGACACATTGAGAAATACCCAAAAAATAAGGGACCAAAATGATTTTTTTAAACATTTAGGGGAGAAAATGAAGATAACCCGAATATGGAATTACACAATGGCTTGGCGGCTCAAGCTAAGAGCCTAAGAGGCTAAGACTACGAATCCTTTGGTGTGGCTCGTACGGGGGCTTCAATGAGTATCAGTGATCAATCAGAGGCGCAGAAATCACGGTGATTACTTAGAAGTTGATTCATAGGGATCTGAGTTCTTACAAAATACTAGTACAGAATGTTTACAGAAAGAAACAGACAAATGAGGGGCTTCAGAGTCAGACATGGATGACTGACCATGGATAAGCATGGTCCATTGATAGGAAATTATAATGTATCATTAATTTTTAATTTTAAATATTTATTTAAATTTTATTTATTTTAAATTTAATAATATATTAATTATTTTATTATTTTATATAGATACATTAATTATAAATAGACATCACTATATCGCGAATTTTGTAATTTAAATTTTGTCACGTCACTCACATATAAATAAAAATTATAAAACGGATATTACCATGGGCGTTATAATTCAAAATTTTATCACATCAATCGTAATGTAATTAAATATAAATTTTAAATTTACAGTATCTTGATATAAATCGAATCTATCCAAAAATGTCTTGTCACCTGATATTTCCTAATTCAAATTTGGGTTAGTTGCAATATGCTTTCTTAAATTATCACTAATTTATACTTTTCGCTGCGCTATCGATTGTAAGCATTTCAATACGATGTATTGCCTTCAATTCTGTAATGTATTATTTAAACTAGTTGAAAGTTGAATCAATTTTTTAACTGCTATAAGTGAAAGGCAAAATTTATTGTCATCATTAATCAATTACATTACATCTTAGTAGTTTTTTTTAAATTTTGTTTACAAAAATACTTATATTTATATACTAGTATTAAAGTTTTTTAATTAAAAATATCTATCAAAATGTACTATATTTTCAACTAATTTGAGCCATGTGCTACATTAACAATAAGGTACTTAACTGGTACGATTGATAGTTTAGGATGTAAATCGCAAATTTCATTACATTACTAAGGTGCAAATTGCAATTAACACTTCAAATTTTAAAGAAAGTGTACATTTATTCGAATCGAATGCAATTAATGGAGCCCATTAAAGATTAATAGTGATAAAAATCTACATTTTGTTCATGAAAGTTTGCAATGGAAAATTGATAATTTAAATTCCCCTTTCACATAAAGTAATCGGCAATTTTGCGAACCATATTTAGTTCTGAGTTATGAATATTTGTATAGTAATATAACGGGATATACTTTGAAAGTTTATAACGTTAGCATATACCAATTGCTTAACGAAAGTATGGATTTGCTCAAAACATAATAATTGAATAAAATTGAAAATATTTAGGTAGAATTGATATTTGACTCAATTTATAGATTCTATTTTGGTCTCATTTATAAAATTTGTAGTCAGGATGAATATTCATAGAATTTTTTTTTTTCGTCTTATGTCATTTATTTATAAAATTTAATCCACATTAAAATATATACAAATAAAATTAAATATCGAATCTATATAAATATTTTACTAAGGAACAAACGATCAACATTGATCGTAAATCCCAATTGTGAATTATCCGTTCCTTCACTTGGGTTGGGTTATGCATTGCAGCCCTACGCATTCAATTTTTCTCATATTGTCAAATTGTGTGCTTTCGCTTTCTTTCTCTTCATCTACACAACTAAAAACTGAAAGCTCTGCAGCACTATGGCATACACTACAGCAGCAAACCATGCCTGAAGCTCCATTTTCATTACAGATGAAGAGTAATTGGCCATCCATCTATAGCGACATATGCAACACAACTTTCAATCCAAAAGTAATCAAAGCTGAAACAAAAAGTTCACCGACGGAAGTGAAATTTATGTAAAACAATGATCCCAATGAACATCAAATCTGGACATATATCATTAATTTCGCATTAACAAATCACTTGAACCGACCTTTATTATCATGTATGGTACAAAATATAAATTATAATTCTGAATTCCACTTTTATACCATTATTAATGTATAGTTCACTAATGAAGTGGTTACACGAGCAACTAATATTTTGATACATATATTCAAATGCATTATTGAAAAATAAAATTTATTTCTCCAAAATGTCTTAAAATTAAACAAAATCAGGACATAATTAGCTTATCTTGCTTGGGTCAATCCCTGCACTCCCCATTTTATTAAATGGAAAAAATGTCCCCACCGAGATTACCAAAAAAAAAAAAAAAAAAATTAATAGAAAATAAAATTAATTTATTATTGACAACGATAGGATAGGTGGGTTGGGGTCTACAACACTTCCCACCAACCACGTGAAGTACCGTGGGATCCACAGGAACATGGATACTACTTATTCTACCATATTCACTAATTCACTGTCGCAACACGCGTTTTACTTCACGCGACCCAAAGCCTCCTTGGTGCCATGGTGTTTGTTTTTATTTTTATGTATTGACCTTATACCTTTTCAGTAGGGAGGACAATCAAAATAAATGTAAAAGCTAGTTCTATCCTTCACATTGGTGGAATAATGTGAAATTAAATTGGTTTTGTCACAACTAAATGACATAATTTTTAAAAATATAAAAAATATTAAATTTTGTATAACAAAATATTCTCTCTTTATCTTTCATTCTTACAAGTACTCAATTCTTGTTGGAAGTATCATATAAAACTATGAATAATTTTTATTTTTATATAAGACCATGTAAAACTATATTTTGGATAATATTTTATTTTCAATCTCTAGCAATTGGGATTTCGAAAAAATAAATGAACACAACATTGAATTACAAACCGTATTTTATTTTTAATCTTAATTTTATCAACAAAAAAAAAAATCAAACTTGTGTTTTCACAATAAGAAAGAGGCTATATTGTTGCCTAATCTACTTCTATAAAATTTGACATAGATTTAAGCCCAAACTTTTGTATACAAATATTATCTACCTATTTCATGTGTTATTTTCACTATTAGAGTATGATTTGAGCACCAAAGTGAGAATTTTCAGGCTTTTCAGGCTGAATTTTGTACCAAAGAAACTGTATATAATAACCACATATTGATTTTAAAACAAATGAATATTTCTAAAAACTTTCATTTATTATCTGTGAGGAACTCGCTGAGATTGCGCGTGGCAGTTGGTCTCCGTAGCTCCTGCTAGCCGTTTCTCTCTTTGGGCCCCTTTGTCTGGGCACCTTGGGGTTTTTTGGGCGTTTGGGGCTGGATTAATTTTGTAGACCCCACGCAAAAAGCTGTCATCTAAAGTGGGCCCACGTAAAGCCTACTTTTCCTATATTTGAACTAGTGGCCCAGCACTGGTCTAGCCCAAGGAATCCTGGGTTCCCTGTCATCCAAAGCACCATCACTACATGCTGCCAAAGCTGTCAACTATAGCTCTTTCGACCTTTTTCTTTTTACTTTCAGTCCTTAAATTTGCACTTATTTATTCTTTTCATTCAACTGGGGCAACATCTAAAAATTAGGTTTATTTCACTTTACCCCTTAAAGATTATAATCACTATTACAGTAGTTTCTAACTTATTTTTTAGTCACTTTAATCTTTTCTTTACAATCTAACTGTATATTTATTATCCTTTTGACAAAAATGCCCTTATTCTTTCTTTTTTTCACATTTTTAATTGGTTCATTTTTTCTCTCTCTCATTTTGTTGACATGATTTGATAATTCTTTTTATCATTTATCATAATTTCTTAAATTTTATCAAACTCTATTTATGGAAAGAAAATAAGATATTTTGGATTTTACTAAAAATTTTGTCCGCACGTCTAATTTGAGGGTAAAAATGTCATTTGGCACTGAAAATTTAACAAAAAACTAAAGTAATAGTGATCCAAAACTTGAAGGGAATAAAGTAAAATTAACTAAAAATTTTATGCCTTTTCAAAAATTGTGTTTAAGAATCCTAGAATTCTTCGTTTTGCTAAAACTACATAGTATTTTGCAATAGTAATTCATAATAATTAAATTTGCTTGCTAGTTCCATAATTCTTCACAATTAATTAAAAAGCAACTATTTGACTCATGTAACGCTTACCATTTTCCTATCCGGGGAATTTTCATTTTTGGTTTCCAAAAATAGAAAAGGTTCGCCACGATGAGCTATCATCTCCAAGTTCTGGAAAAATAGCTCATGTGCTATATATAGTATTCCTCAACTATCATCATGTTTTTGTTTTTTTTTTTTTTTTTTTGCCGTTCTTCTAGGGAGGATTTTTTATTTTTATTTTTGTTCATCATTTTTTTTTATGGGTCGGAATTCTAAGGAGTTGGTCCATTGGAGGAAGGGAAGACCGTGCCCAAATACCCCCAAAAAAAAAAAAAACTTAGCTAATAATCATCTTGTTATCCGTTATGATAGTGAAGAAACTCTTTTAATTCAGGAATATTGTGGAATCCATCGAGTTAAATTTAGGATATATTTTTACATGCGGCCAAAGACACAAATTTTGTGGGATTCACATAGTCTCGTAGTAAATCTTACCGTAGGAATTGTCTTGTCGGTGATGTATTTATGAATTTGTCTAAATTCAGTGACTAAAATACGAATACACATGCATTGAATCTGAAAATGCAAGTCATTTATAATTTTTTTTTTATATATATACAAAAAAAGTATACATCATTTAACTAATTTTGAAGCCAGTTTGTACAGCTTTTAGTAGATCGAAACTCGTCTATCACGTAATCTGATTACATCTTGTGTCTACAAACAGGTAAATTTTGGATCTTAAGAGGTGGAGAAGACTTCAAAGATAATCGATAAGCATCGATTTATAGCCGTTGGTAACTGAATGTGTGGATGTACGTTACACATCTAGATGTATTTTTTTGTTTTTTTTGGGGATTCTCATTACATATCTAGATTGAAACGTAGTCAAACTTTATATATAGTTGCTCTCATGTGCAAGTTGTTGATTATGATTGATTTTTTTTTTTCCATCGATAATAGTCTAATTTATTCGTATTTTATTATATTTATTATTAAAGGAAAATGGAGAGTCTAACGAAATTAAGGAGTAAGAGACTTAACTTTTATCCTTAATAATGTAAATTAAAAATTCGAATATCCAACGTTACATCTAAATAAAGTGTTTGATAACTAATTCACAGAATTGGTTGATTCTGATTGATATTGAGAGATGCATAATTTCATTTATTGACTTTCAACAAATTCATGCTTCTATAGTTATTTTGCTTACGCATACCCTTAAAAAAACCAAAAAGAACGTATCATATATTGCCTACGTACTTCCATCGAGATCGAGATGAAGCAAAAAAACAAAAAGTGGCAAGAGAATTTGTTGAATCCATGTCAACTTTTACAACTCTGAAGCAAGAAATTAATAACCCATTTGAGAAAATTAAAAATAAATGCACATTGCTCAAGATTATTCTTTGTTATACTTTCCTATTGTCTTTTCTATAGATTTTAAAATTTAATTTACAAAAATGGGATTGTGGAAGATTTGTTGTTAGGAATCCTATGTTCTTTCTTCTTAATTTATTGCTCGAATAATTTAATGAGAGGAGGGCTGGACTTTGGAGCTCACATGGTCATTTGGATACAACAAATTTTAAGGAATGAAACCTAGGATCAACTGCAAATCACAGACAGTCAGATGTCTTAGCCTCGCACATCATTAACATAAATATTTTTTCATGGTTTCAAGAAAGTATGAAATTGAAACATTTGTTAACATGTGCTTTTGAATTGTGGTCCATTTAGAACACAGGATTGTTTCGAGCAACTAGTTTACAAGGCTGGTTACCACTCAATTGTTGATCGAAAGAATTCTACCACCTTTCTGTGTTCCTTGATGGATTGTGACATAAATATTTATCATTTTTTTTTTCGTTGGCAAATTTGTTTCTATTGCCTTTATCTCTAGTTCCCACTTCTTTCGTGGGAGAATAGTTACCAAACATTAAAATAGTTATATGATCATATACCTCAATCAATGGTGTGTTTAAAAAAGAAATTGAATCTGTGTTTTTTAGTAAGCTGGATTTACTTGGGGGTGTTCAAAAAAATCCATTGAACCGAAAAAGTGATTCCAATTCGTTCCAAATTGAAAAAGTAGGATATTCGAACAGCATTAAACAACCAGTTTGAATGGCAGACTGGGTATCCATGGTCCCGATTCAGATAGCGATTCAAAATTTCAAAAATTGACGGTCAATGTTTTTAAACTCGAATTGGACCGACAAGTTCGACCAGTTAAATCGAGAATAGTCTATGGTGCCGGTCCAAGTATATGTTAGAGCCGGAGATGCTCATAAACATGGCCAAACCAGTAAAAATTCGAGAACTGATAAGAACCGGTTAGACCATCAATCCTCGGTTTTTGAAAAAATCAACCCAAGAATGCAAAAATCTGAAAAATCACCTAGTCCAATATGAAAAATCTAAAGAACTTCACTCCAACATCGAATCAGTAACAATTACACTACTATCCCAGTCAACTTTTTTTCAAAATTCAAAGCCATGTTATTATTTTCTTCCCTAGTTTATTTTTCACAAATATCTATTGCATTTTTTAGATCTAAAGAGATATTGAATGGTAGTGGTAGTAGTAGCGATAGAAGGAGAGGGGGAGGAAGGGGTAGCCGAGAAGCCACAAAAGGTGGAGAAGTAGGGGAAGGAGTGGGAGGAGGTGGCAACGATGGGAGAGGGACAAAAAAAGAAGAATGAAAAGAGAAGGATGGTGGTGCTAGCGCAGCGGGGGATAAAGCAGCGAGAAGAAGAGGGCAAGGAGATGGATATGATGTTGCTATTATTAAGTCGTTATTAACCAAAGGATAAATTAATGGTAGATGATAAATAGGATAACAAAATATGAAGTGAGATTCGAACCAACCACATCCGAAAAGATGAGTAGTTCTTGGCTACTCGCTCTGTAATGCGGAGTGAGTATGACAGCCGTTGAAATGACTGAAAAGTAAAGGAGTCCCACCACTTTTCAATCATCCAACGGCCTGCAATACTCAATCAAGAGTATTGAGAAATTTTATGTCAATCAGGAGTAACAACTGGACATGTACAGTAATTATTTTTCAACCAATATGAGCCCTTATTTGGAGTGGGAGGCCGTATTTTTGAAAAATAAGGGGGCCATCCTATTTAGAAAAATAGGTCTCCACTCTAAATAAAAAGACTCTTATTAGTTGAGGAACAACTACTAGACATGTCCAGTAGTTGCTCCTAACCAAAATAAAAAATTCACTATCAATTGTCTTCTTCTCAAATGCCTTTCTCTCAATCTCGTCTCCTCAATCTCGATCGCCATTGACGACTATACAGTTTATTTTTCTTTTCTATCCATTAATAAAACTTTCTACAAGGCAATAATAGTTGGTATTTAACCACATAAAGAAGAGGAAATTTAGGAATAATAATCTCAGTGAAATTGGGTTGCAAGTTCATGATTATGGTATTTAATCCAACACTTGAAATGTTTTCAGTTTTATTGTATTGGTTTGATTTTATTTTCTGGAATAGTACATTGTTCTTACAAGTTTTTTTTTTAATTATGTGCTTTGATGATCTGGGTATTCGCGGTTCCGAACTGTATTAATCGAGTATTCGAATACCTGAAATTTGTGGAACTGTTACGATTCAAATTTTTACTCAGCTGGTAAGACTGGTTCAGATAGTATATTACGCTTATGGATCGGGAACCCAATCCATGAATACCCCTAACATATACTTTGAAATTTTGTTTATTCTTGGGTAAAATGCAAAAACCCCCCTTGTGATAGGTAAATATGCACTTTATTCCCCTTAGAGTTATTAAATATGCATTTGATCCATGTATATAAAAGTTATAATTTTATTTTATTTACAAAATGGACGGAAACTATAAAGACTAACTGGTTTTGACTGGCATGCCCCACATACCGCATTTGGAGATGTTCCTTTAAAAAAATAACACTTTGAATAGACTTTTGTAGCCCAAAAAACCTAACCTTCCTTCCCTTCTTCTATACAACTTGGTTGTCTCCCCCAACCGCCACTATCATTAGCCTTACCCCAGCCACTACAACAACTACACCATCACAACAGCCCCAAAACCTAGCCACTATCATAGCTATCACCACAACAACCCCATCCTACCCCAGTCACCACCATAACCATCACCGTAACAGTCCCAAAACCCAACCATCATCACAGGCATGACCACAGTAGCCCTAACCCAACAACCACCATAACCACTATCATAACAACCATTACAGCGCCTTACCCTTCTATTTCCTCTGCCACCCTAGCCCTCAGATCTCCCTTCCCAACCCTCAATCATATGCAGTACTATCTCTCTTCGCACTTCTTTGATCTCCCTCTTTCTCCCCTGCTTCCCTTTCTCTTGATTTCTCTCCCCCTTTCATCTCTCCCTCGTTTTTCCCCTTTTCTCTCCCCCCCTTTCTTGAATGGCTCTAATCACAGACGATTCCAGTAGTAGCGGCAAGGTTTTGATCATGGATGGTTACAATGGTGGCGTCGGCGTTCTAGAGTAATAGTTATGGTGATGGTGATCTAATATATAGGAATAGATAAGAGGGAAAAGGGAAGGAAGATCGGGGAAAGAGTGAGAAAAGAATGAGGAAAGAGAGAGGGATAGAGTGGAGAAGAGAAGAGAGGGATATTGGTAGCGAGTTAAAGGTGGGGGTGGCTATTGCTGGGGTGGGAATGGCAGGTTTGTGGAGTATAAGGGTTAGGGTTTCTTGGTTTTTTTATATCCAATTTGACCTCCAAAACTTTGTAATTTTTTATTTTAAATTTAACACCAAAACTTTATGACACACTTGAATTAGTTAGGGTATTTATAATATTTTATAATTTGGTGTTCATTTTGACGGTTTTTTATCCATTTTGTCAAAAAAAAAAAAAATTATTAAAGTACTAAGAGGTCGAACATACACTTGATAACTACAAGGGATAAAGTGCATATTCGTTTAAGCATAGATGTGTTTTTTGCATTTTACCCTTTATTCTTGCTTAATTAATTAGTGTACCCCACTATACAATTAGCCAAATATTTTGTACTCCCTTAAAAAATTATAGGGAAATTCCACTATTTCGTTAGTAATAATCTCATTATACTTTAAATTTTTATACAGAATAGATTTTTAAAATATATAATAAGCACTGTAAAAATTTATAAAGTACAAGAAGTTGGTTTTTCAAAAGAATTGTATAATTTTCTAAACTATAAAATTCAATTATAGTCTAAGAAAAATTAGAAGTGCTCACAAGTTGTAATGAACAGTATAATATATCCCCACCATTAAGGTACGTTTGAATACTTCTTATTTTCATTAATTCTCCCACATCAGTTACATGTAACATATATGATTCTATTCCTATAATATACCTATTTATTTGGAGAATCTTATATGAATCGGGTTTATAATAATGACTATTGTCATGAATTTCTTAATTCATAAAGAAACGCATCTCCTATTTAAATGATATAGAATGATGCGACCCTTTATATATAAATCAAGGGTTCATGAAACTCTCCATTCAAGAATTTTTCTATTTATATAATTTTGCTAATAAAGCACGAACAAGAGAGTTCTGAGGTCATACTATTCACATGGTTGCCCGAAATGCTATGTTCTTTTGGGGGCAAGGGCCTATCCCCATATCGTTGCTATGGATTTCTGTGCTCAAATATAGCCAAGTTATTAGTCAAATAATATGTTGGCACCCTTTAGACATACTTTTCCAAATGATCGATCCTTTTTCCAACACGCAGAAACATCAGATGAGAACCACCGCCTTCTATAGCATATATGTATAGATAATAACCTTAAGAAATTGCTTCTAAAAATTAATTGTCTTTGCTCGAACATGCAATTGTCCTATAGCAACAGGAACAACCATTAGCTATTTAGTGAAAGATAGAGATGTTGTTACATGCTTAGATATTCTTTTCTATTTTCAATAATTAGATCAACTTCGATATTTAATTATTAAGACAACATTATCAGCACCCCTTGATCCATTAGAGTGTCTGGTCTACCACTTCTGTTTGCATTATGGTAACAAGATGATCTATGAGAAGATCTTTCTTATAGCAATATATTACTCTGTTATTATTTCTTTGTACTATTGGTCATGTTAACTTGTACAACTCTTCGAGAAAATGAACAATAGAGAGAAATATATATTACTGGTCTCATAAATTATTTAAACAGTACATTTATATAAAATTACTTGATAAGACTATTGACATATTAATAGATTTGTAAAAAAAAGAAACGAAATCTGACCAATTATTTATAATCAACGGTTGACAATTTAATAGAATTTTATTATTTGGATTGATTTCAACAAGTGATCTTGAATTTTTGTGATTTTCCCTGTTTAAGTACTTTATCATAACATACAAGGAATCTTTCCTGTAAATAAATTAAAGTTGTTTACAGCTTGTTTTTATTCCTGTGGACGATCTAGTTCAGTTCTCAACTGGAAATTTGCGAAAATTAAATTTGCCGAGAGGATCTTTTTTCACATGAGTTTTAATGTTTTATCCTAATGTTTATATATGCAGTCAGCGTGGCCGTTGGATATGGTAGAGAGTAGAGCCGCTGCACGTGGCTCTTGGTGAATGGAAATTTTTAGTCTGGTAACTAAGCTCTAATTAACAAACTTTGTCTAAGATCCATCTGATTTGTGCACTGCTCGAAAAGTTCATTCAAATAATTATATAATTAATTTAATTAAATGAAGAAAAAAGGAACAGCTGCAAAATTGTCTCCTGGATTCCAGTACTTAGGTCTTCTTTGGAGTCTAAACTAATATTCACGTTAATTGCAATTAATTATGTTGAAGAATCTATTGCATTAGGCAACCAAATTAAGCAAGAATAAACGAGATGTGTAATCATGCTAGGTTCTCTTTTATGTGTGTTTGTGCTCTTAAAGGCAACAAGATATAAAAGTTCTGATATCTACAAATTCTTCATCATAAATCACTTTGTAGTTTTCTTTTTTGGAATGATCTGATGTAATTGTAAAGCTTTCAATTAAATTAGAAGCCCAACTAATTAATTATCTGCTTAATAATTTGAGTACAGATGGGTTCATTTCAAAGGAAAATGCAAGGGCTATGTTTTGATTGTTATTTTTTCATTATTTCCCAAATAAAGTTTTACAATTTTTTATTAAATATGTTTTTCAATTATTTTTTATTTTGCATGCATAACATCTCACAAAAGTTACTATAGAAATTATTTTAAATAATGTTGGTCTAAATGCAGACCATATACAATGTAAAAATAGTTGGATATATATATATATTTTTTTTTTTTGGAGGTAGTTGTATATATTTATTGTTTAAATGTATCGAATAGTAACGTATAAACTTCCGCCATTAATTAATATAACCAATCATGACCTGTATAAATCTTGATAAGTAGTGAAATTAGAATATATATATATATATATATATATATACATCGATCGAGTTGTCAATGTAACATTTACTTCGTCAAGCAAATTAGCCCCACCCTGCCCCTCCAATTAATAAATGACAAAATAAAAAGAAAAATGGAGATGCATGATCGTGACTACTTTAGCTACTGTTAGTGAACTACAGCCCAGAAATTCCTGTTGGCCTTAGACCAGTGACAGCACCTGATAAAGTGATAATAGGAATTGGTTCATACGATAAGTTGGGTAATTAAATAATTAAAATTTTTAAAAAATTAATTTTTATTGTTTTTAATTTTTTATTTGGTTGATAATTAGTAAGTTTAACAATAAATTACTAAAATATGTGTTAGTAATATATATTGATTTTGAAAAAAGAAAAATAACCAACTTCCATCGTTAAAATTCTTTCTTTCCTGCCAAAAAAAAAGGGCAACTGATAACTGCAAATTCTTGAGGCCCATCGAGCACGTTAGAGTTATTGAAGCTAAAAGCCGGCTTAATTTCGCTTTTGCTCGTGGCTAAGCTGATTTATATATGACAAAATTGATTGAGACCTTAGTGTACCTTCCATCTTTATTCATAAAATTTTCTTAGTTACTATTAAAGATTAACAAAATAATCTTTTTTTTTTGCTAGGGATTTCGTTATCAAGTCCCCACAATTTATATAACTGATAATAACTTAAGAAAAGGGGAAAAAATTATATTGAAAGGTATAGTTTATAAAATTGCAAATTGAAGGGAATCCTCATAGGATAATCCCACTCCAAAAAGTGTCATCTTAGTCATATTACTATTCTCGATTTGAACCAAAATAAGGTTGAGGGCTCAGTCTCTAAGTAGGCCAATTTCGTTCCTAGTTGTAATTTTCTTGACTCCACTAATTACTGTTGATGGTTTCTGTTTTTTAATTTATATTACAAGTTGAGGGTTTTATGTCTTGATGCAGAAATAATGATTAGATTTCTTATAACAAAGAAATAGTATTATATTATGCTCTAAAAAAAAGGAAAAATAATTTGGTGAAGGCTTTGGTGGAGGTGTGGATCAATTGAAATCCATCAATTTGTGCTACTAATAAATTTTACATTTATCTAAATTAAAAAAAAAAATATGAACAAAATGATTTCAAATAACATTTAGTTTTGGTGTATTTGAAATATATTGGGTTTAGTTTCAATAATTCCTCCAAAATTTTTGATAAATTTCAAAAATTTTCACCAATTTATCATCCAAATGCAATCTTTATAAAAATGAATATGACAGTAGAAATCATCCCATTATGTTATCAAAATTTTCTTTTAGCCAAGGAACTGCCCTATTAGATCGAAGTTAAACATGGTCAGTACAATCTTGCTACATCATAGCAGCGTACCCTATCGTCTCAAGTCATCTCCGGATAAGTACGTAGAATGTACTAGGATTTCGATTTTGTTTAAGTGGCTTCTGATGCACCACGTCCGTTTGGTTATAATTTCTTGCATTTCAGGTTTTATCTTCCCTTTTTGTTGATCAATATTTCAATTGAGTTCGACAATTTTGTTGATGAATCCCCCAGGGCTTGGGCTTCCTCAAACCTTTTTACCGACTTTCTTCAATTGATAAGGAAACCCCAAAAAGACATGTCCAAATCACCAAATAAACGAAAACAAAGAATGACCGAACAAGAATGGACAAACGTCTTAAAGAATTCATTTGTAAGTGTCTTGCAATTTCTTAAAGCTAATGGTCAAATTCCTGGACAAATATATTTGTACACGGCAACGTATAAAGACTTCTAAGCAGGGGTGGGTCCCTCCGCCCACCCCAAAAAAAAAAAAAAAAAAAAAAAGAAATTTTACTTTATGGTTATAAATTTTGTAAAATTTTCATTTTACCCCCTAAATAATTTACAATCTTACACTATTACCTCCTAAGCCCAATACGTAAATTTTTGCCCCCCTCTTGGGGCTCAAATCTTGGCTACACCCCACTACTTCCTGTTGAGGTCTACTCTTGACATAGGATGAAGATAATCATTATCTTATCAGTTTTCTTCGTAATCTTGTAAGGTCGAACTTCAAATTTTTTTATTTATTTATTTTTTTTTTACTTGGTAAAACATAAACTCATAAAAGATGGTGTCAAGAGGCGATTTGTTGAGACGAAACAAGAACCTTCTTCTCCCTCAGTTTGCTTGTTTAGAATAAACGAAGGCAATGTAGAAAGAGTATTAGGAGAAAAGTAAAAAAGAAAAACTCATTGAAGCAACTTTAAGATAGTGGGAGTTCTCTTAGCTTTAGGTGAAGTTAGTAATTATGTATGGGCCACAATTCGTGTTGACTCCAAGTTATTCATCACACGCTTTATTGAGAAGTTGAATTATTTCGTTAAGTTTGAAAATTTATACACAAATATTATTTATGCATTTTTTATCTAAGATTCAAATCAAATATAAAAAATAAAATACAAATAATTAAATTATACAAATTTTTAAAATATAATAAATAATTATCTAAAAAAGAACTGTAAATTTTTTTTTTTTTTTTTTTGTCATATAAATATCTTAGTGTTCATTTCGAAAGATAAACCTTGTGAGTTGTGACAAGATAGGCCTTACTCGAGAAATATCCCAACTTGCTCTCCTTTTACGTTGTAATTATAATATAAATTCTAGAAACTTACCATTTTTAAGCAATATACTTCAGGTCTAAATACTTTTTGTCAATACAAATAAGTTGCTGAAAATTTGAAAGACCTCAATGGAGCAAAAGCAGAAGGTAGATTGATCAAAAGTTTCAGAATTTGCTCAATTTTCTGATTTAAAGTAAATATATAGATATACCCTAACCAAATGCCCTACACCAAAATCTTTTTTTCCAAAATAAAACAAATTTTTCATTCATTGCATGAGTTTATATATATATTACTATTTGTTTTTAAAATCTTCAATACTGATTTTGCCATTTCCGAGTGTTAAGTACTCCAACTTGCATAAATTAGTTAATATTGCTCATTAACCGGATTAGTGTCACAATATCAATACAAATATTCACAAAATTATTCACCACTTCAACTGTAATGCTAAAAATTCATGTAAAGAAATATTGGTAGAAAATACATCAAAACGTCAATTTTGTCGGAAGACTCAATTGTAGTTGTGCCGACATGGATAGAAGTGGTAGATCAGAGATCCTTCGTATTCTCATGTTTTGTATTATATAGTAGCAAAAATTTTTATTACTCACTCCGCATTGAAGAACGATTATTATAAATTATTAGATGATTGGAGAGCGATTATTACAAGTTATTATATGATTGAAGAAGTGATTATTATAAATTATTAGATGATTGAAAAATATGAAGTCATATTATTTTTTTAGTTATTTCAATCGTTGTCATATATATTTTATATTATGAGATGAGTAGTCAAAATTTACTTCTTAAGTAAATCCCGCTTTATTTTCAAAAATATAAATAATTATTAAAAAAAAAGGGATATATCTGTTTTAAGAATAAATTGATATAGGAGAATTTGAATAATCGTAAACATTTTCACATACTACAAAGATTAAAATAGTTTTCCATACATACACGGCAACAATAAATAAAAGCTGGAAAAGAAAAACTACTGCTAGTACGTATTATGCATCACTTTCATCTCCTGTCTGACGCGGCGACGTCGTATTCGTAGGTGGTCGAATATTTCAGCTTTACTGTCACTATCAAGCGTTGCACGTCCTTCCACGCCACTATGGCTTTAAAACTGATCGTTGATTCGTTTCATCGTCTGTATGCGTTTACCTGTTGACCCCTACGTGTCTCCTACATTTATTTTTTTCATCCCCCAAAATTGCTCAAATTGACCCAAATATCATTTATCATTTTCCAAAAATTTAAGGAAAACTAAGATCTATCCATATTGCTACTTTAATAATGCAAAATAATTTTTGGTGCAATTATCATTTTTTTGGTATAATTATAACAATTCTCTTAAATAACTATTAAATAACTCTCTTTCAACCATCACCAAATAACCCACCAGTAAATATTTTTTCTTTACTCATTGAGTGTGTTTTTATTATTAGCCATGTATAAAGTAAGAGTTTATATTTGGTGTATTGTCATCGTATAAATTTCCATATTTTTCCTCTTTTGATATTGTGGAGAGTAATAAAAATTTTTCTTGATATTGATAATATCTAATATAGCATATTAATTAACCAACACTAATAACTAATATCATTTAACTCCTTTTTTTTTTCTTATTATTATTTTAAAAACTACGCACATATAACGTGTGTATTTTTCACTAGTATTAATTATGTGAGAGATTCACTAAATTTCTTTTGAACAGAAATTGCTAATTAATTAACTAATTTTTGTGCAAAGTCTTACCTTATTCACTTCTCCTAAAAATTTGTTAGTTGGAAAAAGAAAATTCTCACATTTTATTTCACAAGTAAATGGTTGACAAATTAAGCAATAGATAGTGTGAATTATTCTTCGTGAAGAAGACGTTGGGAGATAGACTAGATAATAAAACTTAGAATTTTTGTTTTGCCTAGTACTAATATGTGCTTCAGTAGCATTAATACCATCATTTTTGTTTTTAGGGGATGTCATCGATTAATTCATCAAGTCATGTCCTTTATGTTCTATACATATTTTTTTTGTTTGTTATTGTAAAGAGAGAATGTTGAATTCCTTTTAATGAAATATGATCCTTAAACTTGAAGTGGTAAATTGTTATTCTTAAGTATCTATAATGCTTGCAAAAGTAGTAAATTAAGGAGCAGTTTGGTTAGAATTGAACAATAACAATGACAATAAGTATGATAAATTGGTTAATAGTAATAAAAAAAAAATTTGCCAAAAACCTTTAAATATTTGATAATTACAAAATCCAGGAATATATTTTAGAATTTATCAAAAAACAAACGCTTAAATATAGTTATGATAAATATTGAAATCCTTTTTTTTTTTCTTTGGCTAGGAATGAAATCCATTCCTTAGTTTGAAACTCACTTACCAAACAATCCTAAATTCTTGAGATAATTGTGTAAACATTTTAGACCATGAGATGATGCAATGATTTTTACATTGACATCGACACAATTATGCACTAAGGTCGAGAAAGTTCGAATTAAAACTAGTTTAGTAATTTTTTAATACCAAATGGTAGTATAAGATAATAGTGTATTTATATAAAGTGATAAAATTATTAATGTGTCATTAAATTTAAAAAAGAAAACACAAAATCCAACCCAAGTATCATAAATCAAAATTTGATAATTTATTGTTATTTTACCACATATAATCCTGACTTGCGTCTTTGAATAATATATGTGTGTGTATATATATATATATATAAAACACCTCTTATCTTGCATTTCCGTTTATTTCCCAAATGTACAATTTAGCAAGATAGGTTCCTGTTGAAATCCCTTTTTATGGTTCTCATTTCTTGTGTAACCTTATTATAGATCTCAAGCACAGCCAGCCATAGGCATTTCTATTGGGATTTAGCAACAATCAAAAGTGACCTAATTTAATCTGTTGTCAACACTTAATGTTCTAAAAGCATTAAATATACAAGCAATTTAAGAGGGTGTTTAAGTATAATGTTGCTAGATCATTAAATTAAGCAATTTGAAAACTTTTAGGGGTTTAAATGTTACAAAAGTTCATACAAGGAGGGTAGGTGCAATGATTTTATTGTTTAAGCTTGTCTAGCTTAAATAATGTTATTTTATGTTATCATACAAACTCTCTGGGTAGATACCAATCTTTTAAACAATAAAAAATCCAGATTATGAAATAAAAAGTAAGTATTGGTTTTACGGACCGCCTGTGCTTCAAGTCTGACAAGTGCAACTATGAACTAACTACTACATCTAGAAGCTCTATATTTTGTATATATAAAATAAACAGTGAGCCAAAGGAAATGTTAGGGCGTATCCTAAGATGCCCTACTTGCAACAAAAACAAATTTTTTATTTTTCATTTCAAATAACATTTTTTAAGAGGCAAAATTTTCTAACTTATATACTGAATCTTTTTTTAAAAATGTAAATAATTTCCATCCAAATTCTAGAACATCCCTATTGTGTCTGACATAATCAAATATAACTCGCTTAAGTTATCTCTATAATGATGTAAATTCATGATTCATGGATAAAGGATATTGTCAATCATGCAAGCAAAACTCAAAGATTATGGCTGTGTTTGGACAGAAAAGTTTTTTATTATATTTTGAATAATATTTTATAATTATTTCATAATATATTTTTCAATCACCTTTTTATCTTTATTCAAAAAGTTGTTACACTAATTATTTTTTGTTGATGCTAAATTTTTTTCAAGTGCCGAGTAATCCAGTGCTTAGGTAAGGATTTCGCGCGTAATATCCACGTTCGGAATAACTAAAAAAACAGGGCCGAGGCTTTGTCTCTCGATGTAGATTTCGATATTCAAATGAATTATTTTAAACAAGAGAAAAATTCAGAATTTAATAATGTGAGAACAAATATATTGAATCACACTTGCTATTTTGATATTTATACCTGTAACTAATAGATCGGTAGTCATCAATGAGTTTGTAAATATTTATTTGATTCATTTAAAATTTACTTTGACTATAATGATAAAATTACTAAAATGTTTTTAACAAACACAAGTTCTGAGTCAAGTATATATTTTTTAGTTGACGTATAATTTTGGCATTATTAATTTTAATAGTGAAATTCAAATAATATTTTGAATAGTAATTGTCGAAACCAACGAAACCTCTACAGATTGTGTATCTTAACTTTTTCTTGAACAAAATAAGTTTAAGCATAATGAAAGATTTACATGGTGCACAGTATATGAAGCTTTGTTTAAGGTCCTCTTTAACCATTTTGATTACCAGTAAATTATGGTTTTAGTGATGTATTAAGCTTTATAAAATCATCAGAATATGAACGTAAATTATTCCAACTTCCACGGATCAAAATATCAACATTATAGTGGATATAAGTACAATGATGGTGCTAATTAAAATAAACTTGTGCCCCGCGTATTAGCATAATTTTTTCACTTTTTTGATCATATAATTATATATTTGAAAATTAAAAAAATAAAAAAATAAAAAAATGGATATGCATACATGTACTCCATCATGCACGACGTGTAGGAATACATGCGAACTAAAAATCCACAAAATGCTGAAGGACAAAAAGATGAAGTGAATCAAAAAGTAAAAAATTATGGAAAAGTAATCTGCATTTGCAGATGCATAATTAAAGAGCCAAACATCGTATGAAGAATGAGTGAACAAAGTGGAGCATGCCACCTTCTTTACTAGCTGCCCGGAAATATCAAATAAAATAGAATAAAAGATTTGCATGATGATATAATTTATTTAAAAACTCAAATAAAAGATAATAAAGTAGGGATTGTTTATTAATTATTTGAAAGTGGGGCTAAATGTAGTAGCACCCATTAATTAACAACTTAGCAAAGGGGATACAACATTATACATGGAGCAGCAAAATGATTCCATGCTCCCCTACTTAATTAACCGAAGTCTACGACTCTAGGAGCCTCTAAGGTGGCTATGTATTTTAAATGGAAAATTTGTTTGTCTTGACACATAATCAATGAGACAGGCAATTAAGAGTTAATCTTTTTAATATTGTGGATGTAGAAATTTATTTACATCATTATATATATATATTTAAAATTTAAAAAATAATTTATTTTGTATGTACTTATATCTAATTGTGTAAAGAATTTAATACACTGTCAATCAAAAAAGATTAATTCATACTTCAATTATAATTTACATGGCAGAAGAATATAAATTCTTTTTTTTTTTTTTGGTATGATCAAGAAGAAAATAACTTGAAGACCTACAATTTTGATACCATATAATACTAGTCCTAATCTTTACGTTGGGGCCAAAATATAAATACTTATTTAGTGGAAATTTTTATTTTTATTATTTTTTAATTAATGAAAATCCTCTATTTGAAATAAAAAAAAAACTTATTTTTTATGATTAAGATAGTTTCTTTATTTTGTAAAAATACAAGTTCCCACTCCAAATAAAAAAATCTTAACTAATTGATTAAATATATTCAATAATTATTATGATCGAAATAAAATTTTTCATTATGTAGTTGATGATGCAATAGAATCAAGGACCTAATATTTTTCTAAACCCTACAACTCTTTTATAGATCGAGTAACCACAGCTGTTCACATCCCAGAATAATCGGATACTTTAATCTGGATTGGTTAGGGAAAATATTAATGGTATAATGCCATGGTTGAATGCATGGTAGCATAAAAATTCTGTGTGACAATGGAATTTGTGTATCTGTCACCTATCAAGCCATGTAGACAAGGAATAGAATAATATTTTTTAAATAGAAAATTTCAATTAAAAAATGTTTTCTCCTACGTGTAAACTTCTTCTTCCCATCCATCACCTTCAACTTTTTGTCTTTTAATTCTTTTGATTTGTGACTTGACTATTGTGATGACGACTTGTTTGATACATAATGGGCCCACGCCACATGCCCCCACCAAAGACCCTTAGTCAGTGGGGTCATCTTTTGAGAGGTGGTTTGACCACTAAGTTTGAAAAAGAAACCCACAACAAAGCAACTAACTAGATTGGATTGGAATGCAAATTCATCAAAATTGGAATGACGACGAAGCTTCATTGTTTGGAATTGGAATCTCTTCTTGTTTTTCCACCCGGTTGCTTATCACAAAAACTCAGCTGATACGCCAATCAATACTCAATCGGCGGCTTTTCAGACTTGAAAGAAATAACTGCGGTTTAATTTTATATTGCGAGTAAAAAAGCGTGTGTTATTTACTCATAAATATAAGATGAAATATTTTAAATTATTAAATAATTAAAAAATAATAATAAAATTATGTGGCTTTTTTTTTAATAATTTTTTTTAACTTTTTACTTTACTATTTACACTTTTATGAAATATTTGTTTGGTCAGCAAAAGTTTTTTAGTCAACTTTTGTTACCCTTTTTCAAAAATACTATTTATTATTTACACAATTCAAATTTTTCTTTCATTATTCATTACTTACACAATTCAAATCTTTCTCAGTTATTTCACTATTCATTACTATTCAATCAATTATTTTACTATTTATTTATACGCGTATTATACTATTCACATATATTAGCATTATTGGAAAAAAAAAACATATATTAGCATTAAATTTTTTTATACTATCCATTACTATTTATTGGTCTGAATTTTTTTTGGACAAAGAAAAAATGAAAATGTCAGTTCGAACTTTCGAACATAATTTCGGGAGTCTGAAGTATAGGTGAGAAAATAGAGTTTAAAATAGTATATAAGATTCGGACTTCCGATATTAGATTCGGAAATCCAAAATATTGGCGGGAAAATAGAGTTTAAAATGGTATATAAGATTTGGACTTTCGAACTTATGTTAGAGAATCCGAATTATGGACAGAAAAGTGTAAATTTTAAATTGTATTTTTATTTTGTATTAAATAAATATATGTTTAGCATACACATAGGGACATATTTCATTTTTCAAGATTCGTATTTCAAACGACAAACAGGTAACTACCTTTGCATATGATTTTTGATACTTGTATTTGATGGTAAAAAAAAAGTGAATGTGGTTATGTATTTTGATATTAATAATTTTATTCAAATTCTGTCTATGTATTTTGTATTTTAGTGCACAAAATACTAAGTAATTTTTAAATTATATTTTTTTATTTTATATTAAATAAACATATGTTAACATACATGTACAAATATATCTTATTTTTTAAGATTCGGATTTCAAACGACGAGAAGGCAACTACGTTTGTAAAACATTTTCAATACTTGATTTGATGGTGTAAAAACAACTAACAGAATTATATATTTTGATATTAATAATTTTGTTCGATTTTTGCGTATATTTTTTTGTCTTTTAGTGCAAAAACACTATCCAAACATTTATTTACAAAAAATTATTTGCACTATTCACAATCCAAACATTTACTCAAATTATTCATATTTTTTTATTATTTGTCACATCACTCAAATAATTTCTCGAATAATGTACCAAAATAATACTCTAAATAATACAATCCATACAAAGCTAATATCTTCTTTTTTTTTCAATTATTTCAATAGTTTTGATGCCAACCTCACCCATGAATGTGGAAAGTTAGAGAGAAATTGGACAAAATACTTTAAAGTGAGTGAAAATTAAAATGAATTAGATTGAATAAAATTACAGATTTGACTCCAGTACCCCATTTTTTTTTAAATAGATAATGATGAGGGGTATTCGGGTCATGATGTTGTCAGTTAAGTACGGTGACAAATTATATAAATGTTCTTAATGAATTTGTCATATAACTATTGTACATAAATATCTAATGTTACACCAACAACCAATTATTGCATCATCACTCACAATTCCGAAGTTAGTAGCACAGTTAGCATGAATTTTAGACATAAATTCATAAAATTCTTTTCCATTTAAAACAAGAAAACCATATAGATGTGAGGGTTTGACCTTATCAATTTGTCAATGTTACTTTACCAGCATATTTTCACTTGTGTGTGTGATGGTATCAATATAATCAAGCCAAACACTCGACTCGTAAAATACACGAATTTGAGCTCAACTCGTCATATGCTCTTCTGGAGCTTTAATTTTGTTTCTATTACAAGTGAGGGAAATTAATAATGGCACTTATTTTGTCCAAATCAAATATTTTTATTTACTCAACTAAAACAGTATTCGAGCAAAGAGTGACGTTTTATAATTTCTCATTTTCTAATAGCAGCATTGTTTTATAGAAATTGTTGGATATCAATTATCAAAAAGGGAAATTGACTCCTCATATCTTGCAAAGCCCCTAAATTTGGATGCGGGGGAGCGGTGGCACAACCAAAGAAAGCTGGGAATCAGAATGATCTGTGTTAGTTTCCAAGGATTTTTGAGAAAGCTGGTGGCGAGATTTTCTGCAATGCAAAATGTTTAGACGCATCTGGTCTTTTAACTCTTTTTATAAATTCAATGATGTAAATTAAATTTTATAACATAAATAATATTAGATGATGCAAGTAAAATTTTATAAAATTTAATTTTGACAATAATATCTACATAAGTGTGGTCAAATATTAAATTTATCTAAATATTTTTTCCTCTGATAGCCAAATTTGTACACTAAGAAAGGATGAAAATTAAATAAATAAACCGCTTAGCTTAATTTATTGGGAAGTTTGCACTTGGCATCTATCCGTTACATAGTCTGGCTCTGGAAAAAAATTTTGCGACTCACTCTACATTGCGAGTGAGTATTACATACGGTTAAATAATTGAAAATTAATAAAATTTTCTTATTTTTAGTCATTTCAACGACTGTCATATACACCCTACATTGCGGAGTAGTAGTCAAAAATTACAGCTGACTTCGTTCCCCCTCCTTAGAAAATGGAATTTTGGTAATCGAAGTCTTAAGAAATTCAAGGTAATTCCAAATTTTTTTGTTTTTGAAAATTCAAGGTAACTCTTTCCGAAAATTGTATATATGAATTTTCGCGCCGCAATGCTTAATTGCTTAGTTTTCCATTGCATTGAAGGTACATAATGAACGAGTAAAATTGATTCATTCTTTTTCTTAGAATGCTTACTTAACATGATTTTCGTCCAAACCTACATTGTCCCAATGTATCACTAAAAAAAAAATAGATTGAAGGCAACTAAAGTATGCAAACTTTCACGTCAACTCAAAACCATTTGTAATCTTGATTAAAAAGTCAAAATTTACCCGTTTGGACCCCAAAAAAATCATTATTTTTAAATAAAAATTTTCAATTATTTCACAATACATTCTTTAATATGTTTATAACACATATAATACAATAATTATTTCTATAATATTTTAAATAATATATTAAATAAGTGATCGACTTTCCTTTGTTCTCGCCTATCTCATTTTCTAGCTGCCCAGATTGAATTCTTCTGGGAACAACTAAACTATTAGCCAAAAGTCAGTGGAAACTCCTTAGTCGAGGTTAGTAACGCCAACGAAGCCATTTAACTTATTTATAGCAAAATAAGACGGACCATTTTATAATCTGCGTGGAAGATTTAATGCATGGGCTATGAATGGTCCGTCTGTTGGGATGTTTTCTTGCATCATGGAGTGTGAGTGCTTGAGGAATAGGTAGGGGTACTCGAAAATATGACTCAACTCGAATAAATTTGAAGTTAAATGAGTAAGGTTTTTGGATTTTAGATTATTTGGGTCACTCAATACAACTCGAATAAATCTGAATATTCGATTAATGAAATTTTGTTGTTTTTAAATATATTATTAGTATTTGAACTTTTTTCATGGGGTTTTTTTTTTTTTTTTTTAAGTTTAGAGTTTCGGGTAAACCCGAAAATCTGTCTGCTTGGATTGAGTTAGGTTAGATTGGATTACCATATTAATTGGATTGAGTTGAGTTTTAATTTTTTTACCTGAAAATCCATAAATTCAAACTTGAAAATCCGAAAATCTAACCCATGAGCACTCCTAAGAATAGTTAAACTTTTTGTATGACATACTGATTATGAGTTTGAGTTACTAGAAAATAGAAGTTGGGATAAATTTTTTCTTGGAAAAAAAAAATACTTCAGGGCATGAGTAATTTCAAAAGTTAAAAGTATGCTAGTACTACCTACTTATACTACTGTGCATGTCTGTTTGTGTAGGTGCTAACTTTAACACAAAAAGTTAAGTATGAAATGATCGCCAAAAGCTGCGGCTCTGAACAGACACGTAGTTTTGGGATCCAATCATGTGGCACTACTTTTCATGCCCGAACCTCTTTAAATTTTGCCTTTTATATAATCTCTGTCTTTTCCTTCACTTCTTTCTTGCCACTTAATTTCAGTGGATTTACGGTAAGGACTACTCTCACTGTTCTTTTTAAGTATTGTTTAAAGTTGTGTTATAAAAATTAAAATTATTATTAAATAATCTAAATTTTAAATAAAATTAATCATGTATGAATAAATTATTTTTGTAACTAGTAATAAATTTAAAAAATTGCAACATTAATTCTGTTTCTTACACTATTTTCTCTTTCTCCAATCTCATGTCCATTTATCTTTCGTAATTAATAGAATTAGAAAGAAATAAGGGACAAAATTGGTAAAAAAAATTAATGTTTCATTGAATTTCTAAAATGACATTTAAAATGAAATAAATTTTTTCTCCTAAAGTAACATTTAAAAGAAAACGAAAAGATTATAGAATAGTTATTAGAAGTTGAACCTAAACTAATATGGGCCACCCCAAACTCAGCTTATTTGACCCGAAAAATAGTGAATTGAGACTCAAAAGAAGTGAGTTGAGTTTAGTTGAATTTAGGACTAGGGGTGCGCAAAAATTCTCGCTGATCCGTTGATCAGCCCGTTCCGCCCCGCCTCGCCCCGCCCCGCTCTGCTCCGCTTCGAAAAATAAGGGTATCCGACCCTCATCTATTGATGGGTCAACTAAGGGTTGGGTACCAGCTTCTGTGAGGGTCGGATGCTGGTTAAGGTTTAAAAAACCCCTGGGTACCCGCTCCAACTCTCATATATAATGTTTCCTATAATTTTTAGTGTAAATAAGTCATCCATCCATTTTTTAAGTCTTGATTTATAGTAGTATAAATGATTTTATCTAACTTTTCTTGGATAAATTTTATATTAGTTTTATTTTTTCTTTTTAGTTTGAAGAAATTATATGATTTCTTATATTGAATTTTGTTAATCTTTTTTTTTTAACAATCTAATATTGGATTTTTTTTCCTTTATTCTTCTCAATTTATATAAAATATTTGTTAATCAACTTGTCACTTCTAAAAATTATTAAAAGTTTGGTGTTCAAAATGAGATTAGTTTAGTTTTATTTTATTTTTTTTATAAGGTGAATAATTATAGGATAGGGTCGGGTACCGCTCTCTGAGTACCCGATGATATGAGAGTCGGATCATAGTCAAAAAATGACTGACCTGACAAGTGAAGTCGGATCAGAAAAATTCCTTGAGGGGCGGGTATCCGCCCAGCGCCCACCCCTATTTAGGACAGAGAGAGTAGTTGTTATCAGAACTGTTAATTGAGCTAGGCCTTCTCAAAATTTGCTTATTTGACCTAAAAAATAGTGGGTTGAGTCTAAAGTAAAGTGAACTGTTTGAGTTACAGTGGAGTTTGAGTTTAACATTTTGACCTAATTTCGTTATGAACTAAGTTTGGATCACACTAAATTTAACCCACTCAAAGTTCGGTCAGAATAATATCTGTATATGCAATTTTTTTGGAAGAATTTATGTAACATTAAATATATAATATAATAATTTCGTTGTATAATTTTTTTACATATTAGATTATATTGGTCAAATAAAGTTATATATATTTGAGACATATAGATTTTTTCAATTTTTTGAGAAAGATATTGTGAGTTTAGTTAGGCCCAATTTTAGCCCGAATCTCACTTAATTTTGTGAGTTGAGCAAGAGTATCATAAGTGTGAGATTTTGTAAATGGAGTTTACATTGAGTTTTACTATTTCAAAATGAATTGAGTTTAGATATATTAAAATCCAACTTTCATCACTCAATTAAGAGCTTAATTGTTAATTGCTATGAGCTGCCCTTCGTAAATCAAAGTTTATGGGCTTCTCCACTCATCGACATGCTTATTAACTCCAAATATTGATGCTCCAAAATCTGATCTAGAAAGAAGGATGTGAATTTGATTGTAAAATTAGCAACATATATAAAAGCACATCTCATTTATATTTTTATCATTCGATTTTTTTTTTTATACATCTCATTTTCAAAACTTAATCTTGTATACGTTTCACACAATATTTTATATATTAGTAAAGGTATATGTGGTTCATCCAAACTTACCCCAGTTCGGATGAACCTTCCAACCCTATCACGTAGTGTTGATTTATTTATTTTTTTTAAATTTTAAGATAAAATGTCTCCAAGAATTACGAGGATGAGAGGAAGGCGAAGGGAGGGAGAGGAGGAGAAGCGGCCTAGGGGAGGAGGGGTGAGGAGAGAGAAGGGGGGTTTGTGGGAGAGATACCAGGAACTACAGGGAGGGGGAAAAGGGCTACCGGAAGGTGGTGGATAAGGGGAATTGTAGATGAGGAGAATGGGAAAGAGGGGAAATCTCCTGAAAAGAAGGGATGGGTTATTGTGTTCGAGGGGCATTAAATCTTCCAGAGTGGACACAATATAAGATCATTAACTCCCATTCAATTGGTGAGTTGTTCTATTTGTATTGGATGTTGGAATTTTTTTTTTTTTTTTGTATGAATCTGAAGACACATTAAACTCTTTATATAAACTAGGGATATAGGCACACTTCAGGCCTGTGCACTCTAATAAAATTAAATTGATTCAAAAAAATAAAAGTTTTAGAAATTTTTTTTATTTAGACAGTGAGTAATGATTTGGAAGGAAATAAAATGAAAAAAGGTAGTGTGCAATTTTATGGTGAGTTAGTGGAAGTTATTTGATAGAGGAAGTGGTAAGTTGCAAATTTAAAAATAGAAGTGGATGAATAAAATACACCAAAAAAAAAAAAAAAAAATTACACTAAAATGATGAAGCATTGTATGAAGTAGTAATTTTCTCTTGTTAAAGAAATTTTATTAAGAACCAAATAAATAATATATGGAATTATTCATTACAATATTGATCTTTTGACTAAAAACCTAACCTATGACAAAATAAATGAGGCTGGGAATACAAATTTAGATGACTGAAAACATAACCTTAACCAAAAAGTTAAGTTATATCCTAACATGATTAGGTGAGTATATCTAATTAAAAGCGTTAATGCTAGTATAATGTAACAGTTCAAATTTGCTATTGTCAATAAAACCTGGTTGGTTTGATGCTTTCAACGCATAGAACCTGTAAAATACCATAATCTTCCCCCCTAATTAACAACTGTCGACAAAGCAATTAATCCTCTTATGTTATAATTACTATTTTTTTTTTTTTTTGGTGGGAGTCCTACTAGATTTTCAAATGTTATTTTTTTTTCAGCATGTTATTTTCAAATTTTGTAATTGTTCTGCCCATAAATTGACCTAACATTATCAGAAAATGTTATTTGTTAATATTTCGAAAGTGATAGTTTTTAAAAATGATAAAGCTTATGGTAGCGTGGAAGAATTTTACTGGTTTATACTTTATATATCTTACTTCTTAGCATTATGTGTTAGTGTAAATGCATTAATTACAACCAAGAGGAGACTAGCTAAAAGCTTTTAGAAAATGAATAGACATTCATGACAATATTTTTGGACCTGAAATGAACATATTGAGTTGACCATTGAAATCTTTATATATGAGATGATAAGTGTTACTCGATTTTTCTATCATACAAATAAAAAATGTGATCGCAAAGAACTCTAACCATTTTTTAATTGATACATTTTTCGTGGTGGAAAAACATTTGATCGATCTACTTGTTTTTTCTTAAAGAACACTTGGCTTCAATCTTGTAATTCTTATTGATCAGGGGACTGACTACAGTTATATGGTCACACTGAATAAGAGAGAAAACAAAAAGGAAAAATTATTCAAATATAACAAAAAAATTATAGTATCAGATGAGAGGCATCATGTACATCAACTGACTAAAAGACACGTCAAAAAATTGGTTGTCAAATTATTTGCTATTGGAGGTATTAATATGTTGAAATTTCTTTTATTCACTGCTATAGATCACACTTACACATTAGTTATAAAGCAAACTGCATTCATGGTTATCAAATTATTACTTGGCTGTAAAAAAATATTATTGTACTTTTTTTGTTTTTACAAAATTAGTCACTCTATCTATTTAAAATTTCACAGTGACCCTTTACTTAAAATAATATGTAAAAATGATAATTTTATGCCTCAAAATGTGCTTGTGTAACTCATGTGTGTAACATTCGGCCTATCTTTAATTAACAGCTCAAACAGACAGAATGAATCTATACAAGTGATAATTTAGTGACCATTTTTGTAAAAAAAATTCCGCCTACCTTAACTAACGGCTCAAATGGACAAAATAAATTTTAAATCTACACATGATAATTCAGTGACTATTTTTGCAAAAGAAATTCGTTGAGTAACTTGACAGGTTAAGGATTATTATATTAGGGGGAACAAATATATAGCTATCTTCAGTACTGAGCACTGCATGCCTAGAATAATTTTTTCCAATTTCAAAATATACATGTCTTGATTAGTATGACAGATTTTTATTTTAAGAAAAGAAAAAAAGGATAGAGCAAATCTCAAATAGTTTAGCACTAGTTCACATTTTGTCATTTTAGCAGGAGAGTTTGATTTTGATTGTCCCATTCTCCTTTCCCTCTTGAACAAGATGAAGAAAGAAAGGAGGGCATAAAAGCAAGAAAGGCAAAAATGATTAGAGGCCAACTCAGACATGAGAACACAAAAAATATCCAAATTAAGGTGATTTCCTTGTGTTAAGAACCAAGAACCAGTGTAATAGTAGTAAAGCTAAGTTGATGAGACTTATTCTTTCATGCACTAATCATCAGTAAAGACAGTAGTGTTTAAACATTAGATAATATTGCATGAAAATGTTATACTTTTGTCCATCTTTTTTATTACTTATTACAGGAATTTCCCTAATTAACTCTCATCAGCATCTGGATCCCCCTCTGCAGCAGCCTTTTTTTATTTTTATTTTGGCCCTTTCTTGTTTTCCCAATGATAGCAAAAGCAGAAGAGCAAGAGCGTGTGACAAAAGTTGATCAAATTACCATAACCTATTGCATAATCATTCCGATCAAAAGGGAGGCTTCTTTCTCTGTCACCACCTCAACTTCTCTGACTCCCCCAACGTGATCTCTACTATGTCATCCCTTTCTCTCTCTGCCCTCTATATCTCCCTCCCTGTCCCTTCTCTGTCCCATAATCTTGATTCAAGAACTGGCATCTGCAAGTTCATTTTGTACAATGAAGAGAGACCTTTCTTGCTTAATTACATGGTTGATTGATGATTTGATTCCACTAAATAAAATTACCACTATACAAAACTTTTTTTCTTTTCTTTTCTTGGGAGCGGCATCTTTCACATATTCTTCATTTGGAATTTCCAAGTCTCTTCTTTTATTAGTACTACTTTTTTCATTTTTTTTTTTTTGACAAGGGTTCTCTTCAATTCCACTCTTCACAGTACCAATGATGAAGACTGGGAGGTTGGTCATCAGAAAAGAAAGTACTGCAGGACTCATCAGTATCCACTGAAAAAATTATGCTCCTCAATTTTCACAAACTGTGGCTGATAAGCTGCTGCTTTATGGGCTGCTGCTTCCCCAAGAATTGCAGCTTTTGAGTCAGAAAACTGGAATCCAGCAGCAGCAGCGGCACTCATGGGCGATGATGATGAGCCAGAGCCACCACCATTCGAGATCAAGAATTGGTGGGATGTTTGAACAACTACATCTCCACCTCCAGATGAGGAAATAGCAGCATTTGGGCTACTATTGTTGAGGTTGTCCTCATTCAAGATTGCACTTGAATCACTATCAGATGATCCATCTTTAAAATCAGCAAAAATTGAGACCCCCATTATATCTCCATGGCTGCTGTTGAAGCTCTCAAAGTTGAGCTCATTATTTGCATCGTCATCATCATCATCACATTCAGCTAGAACATTCATTGGATCTCTTTCTTGATGATGATCTATTATGACCTTGTCATCACTTTCAGAGGACACAATTGCCTCTTCTTTCACTGAAAAAAAGTGACACTTTGCTTTCACTTTTATCATCTTGTAACTTGGATTTCAGTTCTCGAATCTACAAAACAAGAAGAAACCAGTATTTACTATACGAGTCAGAATATTATTTACAATGATCGCAAACTATTATTTAGAAAATAATGAACAAAACTACCCAGTACCTCTTTGACAAGAGCTTCATTGTCATGCTGGAGAGTTTCATAATTGTGTTTGAGTGCTTCATAATTGGCTTTGAGGACTCCATAGTCCCTCTCCAATTGCTTAGTTTTCCACCTAGCGCGGCGGTTTTGGAACCAAACAGCAACTTGTCTAGGCTGCAAACCAAGTTCTTGGGCAAGCTTAACTTTTCGATCAGGTTCAAGTTTGTTCTCAACTTCAAAATTCTTCTCTAATGCCTTAACTTGATCCACACTAAGCCGCCTTTTTTTCTCAGGAATATGGCCAGATTCTTCCACACAGCCTTCCTCATCTAATCCATCCAACATGGACTGAAATTCCCTTGAGTAAACTCATGGTTGTTGTTCCCTTGGTTGAGTTCATCTAAAAGTTGTCAACCAAAACACACAAGTAGAAAAAGATAAATTAAGAATCTTGCCAGCAACAAAGTTACTAAAGGTAAATCTTTAATAGACTGTACGGGTAAAAAAAATTTTATATTACCGATGTTGCATGCTATTTATATTTTGTTTAAATTTTAAACACATCCACAAATTTATACATCCGATAATATAAAAAATTTAAAATTTAAAGAATATACCATGAAAAATTATAAAGACTGAATTAGAAATAGAGAATCAACAATAGCAAGTAGTTCAAGAATGACTAAGTTATCAAAACAAGGAAAAAAATCAAAACAAGGGAAAAAAAAAAGTATTTTTTGACATGACTAGTTTTATCTGTTAAGTATATAGGAGATACAATTGATCACAGAAAAGGCTGGAGACAGGAAAACATGTTACTGTGTGTACATTTCAAATTAAGTGTGTGTTTATAGCTTAGTTTAGCACCTGTAGAAGGTGATTGGACAGATAGACATCAAAGCACCCAAGGAATCAGAGCTGCCAAGTCTCTTCATGACTGTTGACTGATCAATAACTTCTTCAAAAAAGTCACAAGTACTAAAAGAACTGGGAGAGAGTGAGTAGAAACTGAAAGTGTTACTCTAATCAGATCTATTTCTTTAGATCAAAATCAGACCACTCCTGCTTACTTTGTTGTTTTAGTCTTTGGTTTTTTTTTTTTTTTTTTTAATGTACAAAATTGTCAAGCTAATATGAAACCAAAATAAGCATCATCTCCACAAGAACCAGCCCATCTTGCACAATTTTGTATGCAAATTGATTCAACAACATTTTGTTATTATCAACTTTCTTGAACACTCCATCTTTCTCCTTTCTTAACACTACTTCCTCTATCACCTCTGAACCCATTTAAAACAACTACCCAAAACCCAAGGAAAAAAAAATTCTTTTTGAGCACCCAAAAAAAAAAAAAAAAAAAAGAGAAAACCAGGCTGAGAAGTAAACAAGACGACAAATCAAAAACACACTCTCTTTTCCCCCCCTTTAAAATCTACATAATTACTCAATCACTTCAATAACTAGTACTAATACTAATATGTATTGATAGCAAGTACTAGAAGATGGATTGATGAAAATGGTCTAGGACTGTTCATCTACACAAGAAAGTTGAGAAAATGGACAAGAGGGGATTGGGAGAGGGATGGATGAGTGAAGCAGTTCACAACCCAGCTGGCCATTCACAATTTGTGGGTCTTTAAATAAAACCAACTGGGGTTAGAATCTGACTGGGGTTAGGTACGCTGCATTTTGTGCTAAATGTAAAATGAAATGAGGTTGAAATGAAGTCTAAATGCATTTTTGGGTACCGGGTATAGCCGGTAATTTTGAGGGTTTTAGGAGATATTTTACTAATGGGAGTTGGATATGGCTAATGAGGTAGTGGCTCGGCTTGGCTTGAGTGGGTGACCTGGGTGAAGAGATACTGGTGGCGTCAGCGGATCCTGGTTTATTAAGAATGTTGAAGTTCAACATAAGCGCGTGGCCGGTGCGAGTAATCGCGATCAAAACAGATTATTGATAATATATTAATATTTCCAAGTTGTGATACGTATTTTTGTTGGAAAAATCATTCACAACATCACAAAATTTTCAAAATTAATTTATGAGTATATGCCTAAACTATAAAGAAAAATACTTGAATACAACCTGTATCATTGTATCATATGTAGACTGTACAATTTATGATCAAAATTAAATATTATAAAATTATGTGTAAATGAATTATGTTATTTATTTTGTAAAATCTAATCACCATTAGGTAATTTATAATTGGTGTCAAAAACTAAATTTATCAAAGTATTTCTCATAATAAAATAAGAGTAATCAAAAAAAAAAAAAAATCAAAATAGTAGTTCTTTTTCTATGTGGTATATATGACTGAAAAATTCTTGTATGAAACGAGTCATAACACTATCAATAAAGGCCACATCACGCATCTAAATTATGTGACCTTTTATAGACCATAACAGTTTTGTAAAATTATGATATTGACCTGGATCATATAAAAATTTCCTAGCTTTGATACAGAATTAATTCATGGTTACACAATTGGAAAGCTACCGTTGGGATTAAGCATGCCAATTTTTGTACCTTGTGTGAGAAATAATCGAAATTCTAAAGGGTTTTGACCGTTGGGAATAATATTAATGGCTTTTATATTTATTTTGTGAAGGAAAAAGGAGTGGAAAGAAAAAGAACCTTCGTTGAAGTACCAGAAATAAAGATTTTTAATTACTAAATTATACTTGTAAACCGAATTACTTGAGCCCTGTTTGGAGCTACGGTGGCTTATACCAAAATATTTTACCTAGTAGAGATTTAGAGAGAGTGCTTCGTAAATTCTGGAGCTACGGTGGCTTATACCAAAATATTTTACCTAGTAGAAATTTAGAGAGAGTGCTTCGTAAATTCTTAAATTTTGTTATTTGGATGTAAGTTTGCATAAGTACTTTTTATATTTGGTAATAATATAATTTTGAATTTTAAAAAGTATTTTATCTTTATTTAGTCCTAAATTTATGATAAAATGATCAAATTTTATCTTTAATTATTTTTTTAAAAAAAAAAAAGAAAAGCTAATCCAAAGTATTAATTTTTAACTTGTGTTAAAAGTGCTTTTAATATTAAAAACTCTACTACAACACTTAAAAGATAATATTTACCAAACACTTGAAAAAGTGTTTATACTATCTAAAAATACTTTTTTATCAAGAGTACCACAATCTCAAACAGACTTATATAAGACATTTTAAATTCACACGACTTAAGTGATGAGGACAAGTAATTTAAACTAATATATACGATAAATAACAATCCAATTAAAGGGTATATATAAGTATAAATCAACATCATTTGCACATTAAAGTAGCATTTGATTTCACACTTTTAAATTCACACGAGAATGTATAGTTATTGTGGTTAAACTGCTAAATATTCATTTGTAGGGTTTAAATTTTTCTTACGAGAAAGGTTATAGAAAATTAAAGGGCAGGAGGGCTTCAATAATAATCATTCTTAACTTCTACATGTTCTTTATAACAAGAAAAATCATTTACAAAATCACAAATTTAAAATTATTTGTCAAAATTATAGCGTGTGGTAAAATCATATTGTATCACCAATTCCTTAATTTTAGATTTTCGACAGAATTTCATTCTTTCTTTTTTAGATCTAGTGATACACCAGTAACTTTTGTTACTTTATATAAATACACTATTATAACAAATAACTGTACATGTATACCGATTAATATTTCAATAACAATAATCGTTGTATATATATAAAGATTAAAATTTCAATCATCATTAGTATATAAATAAATATGACAATTTCTTTAATTGATGTAGTAATTTTTTTGACAAAGAAAAAAAAAATTGTCAATTGTATTGATAATTAAAAAAAATCAATTTCTTAATTTTTTGTCAAATTTGGTTTGACTATATCAGCTGTCCGAAAATTTTGGAGACCGCCAATAGTTGATTCCTTGGTAACAGTTACTTCTCATGTACTACAGTTCTACAATTAGCTGCGTCAGAGCATTTCAATATTGTGATTCAGGTTTGATAATTTTTTTTTTTTTCCCCAAAGCTTTGATAAAATTCACTTGGGAGATATTCTTGCCTACTGGACATTTGGCTGATTTGCACAAGCACTATTACAATCAAGTTTTGTTCTTTCTTTTAATTAAAAAAAGAAACCCAACTTTTTTTAATTAAAAAAGAAAAAAAAAACCCAACTTTTTTGTCATTTTTTTTCCCCCTGATCTTTGATTCTTCTCTAAAGAGATTTTGCAAACGTATTGGAGCATTGTGCCAATGACACATCTCAAATTCCATCTTCTAATAGATGCTGAGGTGTTCCTTCTAATAACTCTATATTCAATTTTTCTTTTTCTTACGTTGAAAACTCTATCTACAAGTAATTAATTAATCAACATCTACAAAAAAAATAATAATAATAAAGTGACAAACCATTAATATGTCATTAGATCCATTAAAAAAGTTTGAAACAAAATTCAATCAAGAATTAATAATTAAATATAATTTTATAATGTGAATTGATTTGGACAAATAATCATAAATTTTTAACTTTGCAAGTCTTTTCGTTAATTAATATACTACGTAATACAAAGTATGCTACTGGAATAGTTACAAGCTGTTTTGACGAAAAAATAAATTGAATTGTAAGAGTATATTCCTATGAATGTCGAACTCGAATGGAATTTTTGGCCAAATACACATAAGAAGTTCATGGATGTAGTAAAACAGTACAGAATGCAATCTTTTCTTGTCATTGTTTTTTTGGGCTATCCGACATCAATCAATGAATTAGCAGGTTTGACCTTAATTACAGATTGACGTGAATGCCATGTAATTCTTACTTTTATACGTTCACGCCATTGGAACGGTGAATTAACGTAGCTTAAAAATATCTTTCGGTAAAATGATACGAGACTTGATGAACACCTTGTTTAATTACGTTAAATTTGATAAATTTACCGGTTATCACCCAAGTTTTTATCTGAGTTTATCTCATTTAAAACTTACAAATATGATAAGTTGTGAACAAAATTATTGAAATAATTTTTTGAATTGATTGTATAATTTAAAAAACTTATAATTTTTTTTGCATTTAAAACAATTGTTGGAATAATTTTCTTGTAGATAGATAAAATAATAAATGCACATCACTTATAACTCCAATTTTCAATTTTTTGACTCCATAAACTTTGGCCTTGCTTTCTATAACTTTTAGTGTTTTTTAAACATTGGTATTAAGTAGTATATATGATATTTTCATGTGCATAATTATTATTTCTAGAGGAAGACGTGGCAATGGTTGGATTAGGATACTCTCCATTTGGAATTATAGGATTCTCCCTTTAGTAGAGAAAAACAAAAAAAAAAACAATAGAGTTCTCCATTTACTCATTAAAAAATAAATTTCTGAAGGATCAAAACCGTTTATAATTTAGAGCATGGTAGATCCAAGTTATTGAAAAAAAATAAAAATTAGTCCAACCGTGTGAATCTTTCACCATTCTGGTATGCAAATTTGCATTTTGTCTCAGTTAACACCTCCAAATACTATATAATAATCTAATAATAGATATTTCTCAAATGATTTTTTTATTACAATTATTTACTCAATAAGGCAGAACTTGTGTTACGATGATTATTGGTTTGAATTTCAGTAATTTAAATTTAGGTAAATTGACAAGTAAATTGCTGAAAACTAAATGCAGATTTTTTATTTTATTTTTTGTAAGTTTTAATGCAGAAAATATAAATCCTCAGCAATCATAATGGAGCATACTTGGACAGATAAGGAAAGAATTTCTTCTTTTTTTTTTGTTCCAAAAAGTAATATTTATAGTATTCAATTACACCATTAATGATTTCCAGAGCCAAAATGAAAATAATTCTTTCGCTTTCTTGTAATTTAATGTCAATCCAGAATTTATTAAAGTATGTAATATTAGCTGAAACTTTATAAACGGTCTTAAAGTGCCCAAAACAAACAAAAAAACATTCCATTATAACTGCTATAGAAAGCTAATTTGCAATTTACAGAAGTAATTGATAAGTCTGACAAGATGATTTTCTTTATTAATTAAGTATGACAAGATGTTAGAATTATTGTGCTGAAAGTAGAATCCAAATAGGAAATTTTTTTAATATTCCCAAGTTTTTGGTATTGAAATTCCTAGCCAACAGTTCAAGCAGCAGCCTCAAATTAGTAGTCTGAAACTGCCATTTGCGGCTGAAATTTATACCTATTGTCCTAATCCATAATGCCTCGAGAAAAATGAAATTATCATACTTTCAACATGTATAATGCACACTTTTTCATTATTGAGAAATTTTTGGTAGACGATTTTCACCATATTTATAAATCATGTATTGTGAATTAAAATATATAAAATAAATAATATTAGTGGATATAAATAAAATTTAATAACACTTAATACTAATCAAAAAATATACAGGTAAGATTGAAATCGGAGCTTATCTAATATACTTACAAATTGATGAAAGTAAAATTATAATTAAAATTTAATTCTTACCACAAAATCTATAAGTGGGTTCAAAAATTTAATTTATCTAAATATTTTCCTTTCCCACAACTTTATTTCACGTCAAGTAAGCATGCGTAAAAAGTTAAACTCGTGTTCACTTTGCAAGAATATACTACTTATCAAAAAAATTGTATTCACTCCCCTCAATCGTCGGTGCCTCTCAAAACAGCTCCATAGGTTGGAACTAACAAATTTCTCCTTTATCCAACAAATTATTAAAAATCTTTAAAATTCCTTTAATTAATTATCGTATTTATATTTTAAATATTTATATAGTATAATATTATATATTTTAAATATTTGTATGGTATAAATCTTTAAATTCAATAGAATCATTTCTCCAAGAGCAGTGTAGAACTTCGTCAAATTTTTTCTTCCACAATCATACCACCATTTTGAAGATTGATCTTCTTAATTAACTCCTCTATAACTCTCAGTATATTTTGTTATACTATTTAATTTGCTTCGTAAAGGGACAATTAGGAATTGATAATAATGGTTCCATTGGTTGGAGTTTGCGAGTCAGTGTTATTCATTCCTTATTTGGCAACTTGTATGACAGCAGTGTGGCTGCGTACGTCTTAAAATTCACATTTAATCAAAATTTACTCGCCCATAAGTCATATAGTATTAAGAAGATATTTAGTTAATCGAAATCAGAGTGAAATCATAAATCACATTATCAATACGAGTTTATATCATTTTTTCTTATTTATTTGGTTTAAACAAGTAATGACTTTTATTATTTTGATAAGTTAATCAATTTAAATTCAAATAACATGTAAAAAATAAAAATAGACATTTCTAACACTTTTATTCTCATAATAATTAATCAAATAATATCAATAATATAATTAATTAATTCTCATTTTTTTCCCACGTACTAAAAAATCGCATCCTAAATTCTTCAAATTGTAGTTTTCAATTACGCCAATATGAAACGAAGATAGATGGGCAAATTTAACACTGAAATATGAACTTAATACACGTGCTTCATGCACGGTGGTAGAATGGACCACCAGTGCATGATTCACGTGGGATATGGTTTCCACATAGTTCGCCCAAGTTCTGATCATTTGAACGCGATAAGTTGTCAATCAATATTTGAGTTTTATTAGTAGTGAATGATATATAAAATGCCTTTGTAAAAAATTGTCTTACTAATTGATTTCCTTTTATAACTGAAAATTAAAAATTGATAATAACGTATTAAAAAAAATTAACTTGACTTGAACTGAATTTTGTGGCTAACCAAATTGCCACATTAAATATGTAACATGTTTGTATAAGTCTTTGTCCAGTGCTCGCTTGAGAAAATAGGTTTGGTCTACAAACTCAAATTGTGCCTATTAAACAAGTTACATAGAAAATGTAACATTCAAAGACATTAGCATACCGTAAATAGGTGATGCCACCTAAAATCAAATCACATGATACAAGATCTACGAGTGTGTATAATAGACCATTTTCGCTCATACCAAAACACATTTCAATTCCTAGGAGTAAAAAATCTTTCTTTTATAAAAAATTTATACTATTTGCTTTGTTAAGATAAATATATTATTCATTATTTTTAAAATAATACTTTGTCATTATTTTTTAACACTCATTTTAATTCTATTGTTATTTCACATGTATCACATTTTAAATTAATTACAATATTTATTCTAAAATTATTATGAATAATATTTTAATTAATAACTATCCAAACCAATTATTTAAACATATAAGGTTAAATGAAGCAAATCAATTAAAAAAGTCTAAATCAAATCTAATAACACTAAAAAAAAAAGAAAAAAAATTCTCTACGCTAAAAACCATGAAGATATTGTTTAGAGCATCAAATTCAGTGCCCAATTACTAGTAATAGAACAGGAATAATCAGAAAAATTTGGGTCCATCTTCACTGTTAAACACAAATATAACCTGTCTAGCTGCTTGTCCTTCCTCTCGTGGCACAGAAAATTTACCTAATTTCTGTCGCATAAATGCTCGAATTGTGACGATGCACAGCACCTCACCTAACTGCCTTTTTTAATTTCAACAGTCTCCAGAAATAAAAATAATAATAATAATAACTTGCTGGTTTTTCCTAAGCTGTAATACGAAGATATGCTAGTGGGTTTTAGCTGTTGTATCACAGTCATGGAAAATTACAAATTATTAGGAGCCCACACATCTAATATAAAACAAAATAGTCATAAAATATTGTACATACTACTATGTTTTCTTTTCTTAAAAAAAATAAGTTACGTTTTTTTTTTTAATATCAAGATAAACTATGGATATATATTTCACTAATTTAAAATAATTTTTACAGATTGCCTTCTCATCAACAAGGAACAGAGACGGCAAGAACATTACTATTTTATCTATATTTCAGGAGCCCACAGCTAGGAATTGGGATGATAATCTGCTGCTGCTATATATGCAGAGTACGCCAAGGTAGGACAATGAGGTGCACTTTTTATAATGTGATTGAATACCCCGTGTGGTGACTTTGGGGTTTCCAAAGTTTTTGTTGTTTCATTTGAGCCCACAAATTAATAAAAGGAAAAAAAGGGTGAGTTGTGTGCATGTGGTTGTACTGCTGGCTTTTCATCATAAAAGTTAGATCGATTTTAATTTGCTTCATTTTCTAAAATAAACGAGTTGAGTCGAGTACGAATATTGTATTATTTGAATTTAAATTTGATTTTTTTTTTGACTCTCGAATGCGAACGAATTTTAAAATCTGAATTCAAGTTTGAACTTAAAAAATTAGACGAAATTCGAGTTCGATTCGAGATCGTTCGAAAAAAAATAAAACAAGGTTGAATTTGAGTTCGAATTCGAATAATTCGATTTTTCACAGACAAAAGGTATAATTTTTCTAAAGAATATAAATATTTTAGTAATTTTATGTATAATAAAAAAATTTATATAGTGTTTGAAAAGTTGGATGAATACTCAAACATAATATACATATATTCGAGATCGATTCGTCAAGCGTTTCGAGTTCGTAGCAAACTCGATTCGATCTCAGTTAACTTAAATTCGAGTCGAGTTTTTGATTAAACTGCTTGAGCATAGCTCTAGTGATACACTTTAATTTTTTGAATCTAATTCACATAACATTGCCTAAACAAATTGATAATTATGTACAATTGATCACGTGACATTTATCTATGCCCCTTTAATTATATATTTCTTGTATCACTTGATGTAGTCTAAATTGCTGATTAAAATGTGAAAAGCAAAGTTGTTTCACATATTCATTATGGGATTTGGGCCATCGCAATGTATATGTACATAGTAAAATGTTTAACCAGCACAAGATATAAGTAATTAATGCATTTTGTATATTTAGTAGTTGCTCCAAATCAAATAAAAATTTTCGAAAGGATGGGTTTTCAATTAGGTGGCTGTTGTTATATTCTAGTCCGATGGATCAGTTTGATCCAAATAGAATTGAAAGAATTGAGGACTAATTCATAAAACCTGATATTATCAGTCAAATTTTAAAATAAAATATATATAATTAATGACATTATGTTAAATTTTTTTGATACGACTTATATAAAATTTGTATTTCGCTTTCTTAAAAATTCTTGTCCCCTCAGAATGCCATCCTAACGTCCACCCTGACTAGCTCTTTATTTCCCTTGAACTTCAGCCCATCCAGAATTTGAAGACTTCAAAAAATCAATTATTAATAATTATTATCAGACCGAATAATCTCTTTCCTTAGTCTCATAACTTCCCAAAAAATGACAAAGAAAAGAAAATGCAATCCAAGAAAACAAAAGGAAAAGATGATAGAAGAAGAATAATATTCTCATAAAATTTTGGGCATGGGTTATCAAGTATCCGTGAGAGGTGCACTGACCATGCAAGCGCTAATTAGGTGTAGAGGCTCTGAGGAAGTGTGTGTGTGTGTGTGTTTTTTTTTTTCTTTTATGAAATCTAGTATGGGGTGAAATGGGGTTTCAGTTTGCACGGTGAACGAAGTATGGGAACATATTAATTGGAATCCTCCTGACCACATATATCACAAAGCACCTCCCATAACATTTTTGTGGATAGTCTCATCTTTTTTTATGAAAGAATCATATCCATCACGAATGCAAATTCTAAAAGCTGAAAAGAAAAAAAAAAAAGAAAAAAACTCCTAGCTTCTTGATTTGGATAATGATATTCCACACATATTATTTCTAGAAAAAAAGTGACAAAGAGTTAACGTATCATTATATCTGAGAAAAAAATAAAATTTAAAATTGACAAATTAATATAATTTTATTACATAAATTGACTTGACAATTAAAATTAACATTGTGATATTATAAATAATTTTTCAAAAGAAAGATGCCAATAAACATTAACTGGGCTCCCCCCATGAACACGGCAAGGATATTTTAATACTCTGCAGCATTGTCGTGAAAACCTCCATACATTTGGCAGTAACTTCGTCTGCAGACACTAATTCGTCCCCTAAATTTCCGCAACTGCAAGTTGCAGTGACAAATAATAATAAAAACACACATAATATAAAGAGTTAAAAATCCACCTAGTAAATTATGAATTTGATATTCAGCAGTATTATTTATTTTATCGTCACGGGACTTGATCTAGGAACAAATTTTTCAATAATATGTCGAGATTCGACTTTCATTGTCATAAATAAATTATGAATAAATCATAATAAGAGAAATTAATTGAAAATTGTACAAATCCATGCTAACATAATTACTTGTACATTTACCTAAACTAAAAAGTTTTGTTCAGTCGACAAGGGAACAGTAATTTGACTTGAATACCAATTTATCATGTTCTTAACGTGTAGTTCATGGGTCTATTATAGTAATTTATTTGTGTGAAGATTAGTTAAAAAGGGCGAGTCTAATTAATTTGTACGAGACAAATTCCAACCCCCCTCCCCCCTCCTATAGTAGATCGACACAGCTTTTAATGTCCAACAAAATTTTTTTTTTTTTTGCCATAGATTTCAACCTCTAAAATTTTTTTTTTTAAAAAAATTGTCAATTTGAACGTCTCTCGAAGTGAAATTTTTTGCATGTCGGATGCTTTCGAGATCTATAGTGACAAATAAGAACAAAATGAATCGTTTTCCACCTTAATGACTATTTGATTAATGTGGGATCCACAAGCCCTAAGTTTACGACAATCATTGAAAACAAATGAGCCCATTGTCCTTGATCTACATGTGAGTTGTTAATTGTGTGATTGAGATCATAATCTTGTTGAAAACCTGCCCATATTAAATCTTGCATGCAGCCCACATATGGCAGAGCAGGTAAAGAAATGTTGACTTTTGTCATTAAAGTGAATACGCGGTTGCCACTCTTACATGCATACAAGGTATTGTTAATATGGGTTTTTCTTGATAAGTTAATTTGGTTATAACCATTGTTGAAAGATTCAACAATTTTTTCCATTCATCATCTATATTAATTGAACATTCTAAATCCAAAATGTAGCTAGGTATCTCATTAATAAAATGCACATGTCTCCCTAAAATTGGACCACAAGATTAATTTCAAAGCATATAGACAATAAAATTAAATTTGAATTTGATCAATTGCTATTAAGAGATTGAAGCAACAAGATTTAAAAAATTAACACGTCATGGATTAACATGTCAATATTTGATGTGGATTAAGGAGTAGTAGGAAAGTGGGTGTCTTTTTTCTTCAAGGGATAGGGTACCAAACTTCAATAAAGCTAATGCCTATTTGTGAGGAAGCGTACATAGGATCTTGTGCTAGTAGTAATTATTTCATAGATAAAAGTTCTGCAAAACAAAAGGCAACTAATTAATGGGAGGGAAAAGAATTTAGTGGATTCGATATTGTGATTAAAATTAAATTTTATAAAATTTTATTTATATTAACTGATAACATTAATTTATTTTATAAAATTTAATTTATTATCACAAAATATACTAATAGAATCAAAACTTAAATTTACTTAAATCTTTTTCAATTAAAAAAAAAAGTTGGTTAGGTGAGTGGGCTTTGTAGAATGTAGACCCCCTAATGGTAGGCAATAACTTTTCTTTTATAGCTTTTCAATTCTATTTTTGATAGTGCTGTGCATTGTCCAAACTCCAAAGGCTAAACTTGAAAAGAAGTGTAGGAAAGTAGAATCTTGACAAAGACTTTTATGTATTCAGTACTTCCTTTCAAATTTTTTGAAAAAACAGGCGTTTCGTGTTTGAAAAGACTACCTTTTGTATAATGGACGAGGCCAAGATGTTTTTATCACTTGGGCTTTTGATAGACAGGGAAGGTATCCACTCATAACTCGTTGGAAGTGGAAATGGTGCCTTTTATACTGAATGGCTTTAAAAGTTTTCATGAAAATGAAACAAAGATGAACCGAAACTTATGATGAAGGGGAAAGAATGTAAATAAGAAGGGTTAAAATTGGAACACACGATATACTGGAATTTATGACATGGGGTCCTCTATAACCGAAGTTCTGTGCTGGACACTATAGCGTCCAAAAACAAAATGAATATGTATGATTCATTATTTTTTAAATAATATTTTGTAATTATTTTTGTAATATATTTTTAATTCGTTTTTTATTTCATAATATCATGTCATAAGACTTATTTCAAATAATATGTTCAATAATAATTGTGTAAACGGAGTCAAGTTATGCATTTGTGTAGTAGATCTTCCCTATTCTAAGAAAGGTGGCAGAAATCAAGCAACAATCAGGCACTAGCCAACAATTTTTTATTAATTCAAAACTTTCTTGCACTCATTATTTTGTACTAATAGAATTTCCCAAGTTGCATTGCCACAGCACACATGATTCTCTCTTGATAATGTTCTAGTTTACATTTTATTTTAAGAAGAGGTTGAAGTTAATTATGGGGTAAATCTATATGACATAGTAACAAAATTAGATATTCCAACTTTAGAGTAAAAACTCATGTTATTGAATAAAGTGAAGATTTGTACTGTTCATCCACGGTCCACCCGTTCAAGTGAACGAAGTACTGGTGGAGCCACATTAAACCAAGGGGACACTTGTCCCTTATAAACTTTGAAAAATTAGTTGGCATGAAAATATATGGAGAAATTTTCAAAAAATTAATTTTATCTTATAATTGTACACATTAAATTTATTAATTATTATTTTTTTCTTCACACTGACCCCTTGAAATTTTGGAGTCCTTAGATCATGCAATTAAACATGATGACATATTTAAAATTAAGAATAAGTGTCACTTATAAACATAAAAATTTCAATTTTTTTTGAAATTTAATGTATAAAATTGACATATGATTTTCATTTTAAATTTATATTTTGAGTATATGTTGTATTAAAATATTAGCACTATATGATTTCTTCAATTTTAAATTATCTATACTACATTTTTTTTTTTTTTTTGGGTAAAAGGTTTTGACAATTACTTTTAGATCCTAATAATTACATATAAAGTCTGGTTATTTTTACATTAAAAAATTAATTATACTTTAACTTTGTCTTAAACCCATCGAATAGAATAGAAGCCACCGCAAACATGGGATTTTAGCTTCGCCCTGCAAAGTAGCAAGATTTCCGGTGGCTTTAAGAAAAGATTGAAAAGTTCAAAGACAGTATATCTTTTGTAGGATGGCAGAGGGAAGTGAAGGAATTTTCTGATATACAGAAAGGGTTAATAACACTTTGTCCCTCTAAATTATATAGGTAATTACACTTTGCCCCATAAATTATAAAAATATATACTTTGCCCTCCATCTACACTATTCATCTATTACCAATATTAAAATTATTAAGATAATCTAATTAAATAACTAAAATACCCTTGGTACTATATTTTGATTTTTATGTATTTAAATTTTGATAGTGATGTGATAATTATTTAAGAATAAGCAAAAATAAATTATATGATATTTCAATGTAATCTATATCAATATATTTCTTAATCAAAATTTAAAAAATTTTAGATTTCATTTTATATTATTTCGAATTTGAATGTTTAATTGTAGTGGTAAAATAATTTCTAAATGGGCTTTTTTTATGATTTTTTTTGATATCTCTTAGTATTTTACACTTTTAATATTTAGCTTAATCTATGCAAATTACGATATTGGATATAATATAATTCAACAGTTTCTCACATTTTCATTCTCTAAATTCCAAGATATCAATATGTTATTATATTTTATTTTTTCCTAATTCTTTTATAACTATTAAAAATCAATTAAATACATGAAAAATCAAATATGATACTAAGGGTGTTTTAGTCATCTAACTAAATTTTTTTGATATTTTAAAATTTTTAAAGGATGAATAATGTGAAATGAGGGACACAGTATATATTTCTATAATTCAAAGAGACAAAGTATAATTACTCATATAATTCAGGGGGACAAAGTGTAATTAACTCATATCGAAATGAAGTGGCAAAGCTAGAATATGGGGTTTTGTGTAGGAGAGACTAGATGTGTTCTCATCTATATTTTGCGCCCGCCCGGGGAACTTGTACTCATTTACATAAACCTTATATTTTGACGGCTATTAGATGGTAAGACGTTTTTTTAATGATTCGTTGGTAATAAGTTTGAGTTATTAGAAAATGTGTAAGGGGAGGAGTAAGGTTTTTTTTTAAAAAAAAAAAAAAAGAAAAAAGAAAAAAAAATAGGTGCCCATATAGTAGTTTGCATGAGAATAGAACTAAAATGGTAAATTTCTTGAAATACTTGAAAATCTTTATTGGCCAACTGCCTCAGTTTTTACCTTCGGAAAATCTCATAGACAAACTAGACCCTTTGTTCTAGATTTTTGTACCAGGCTCACTTATCCTACTTTTAGTACTTCTCTGAAAATTTTCCTTCTTACGTTTTGGGTCGCAACTGCAATTAAGTTTTAACTTTATTCCAGATTTCTATCAGAATTTTGTAGATGTGGCCCACTATTCTTGGTACTTTCGTGAAAAGTCCTTCATTTCTTAACACCAAAATGGCCCTGCACTTCTAATCTTGAAGTAAAAAGCTAAGATCCTTTATTGGGATCTTTTGGGCTATAGAAGTTGGGCCTGAATGCAAATGAAAATTTGAGACATTTCCCTTGGTAAATACAATCCGAGATTTGCTGTAATATTTTCTCAGATGGATTTAAGTTTTTTCGTAATTCGGCCTGCTTTTGCTAATTACGAGCAATACCTTTTAGCCTGAACAGCTTGACGTGGCCCAAATAACCAGTACTAACTTAAGAAAACCCGTGAGCCTAGCACGCATGAATTTATTTACGTGCATGCCATTAATCATCTCAGCATGAAAACTAATCCATGATCCCCCACCATTGTCGTGATTTTACATCTCTTCGATTTTATTTGCACAAATTGCGAAAGTATTTATGATAAATGATTTAAAGTTTACATCATACAACCAAAAAAATAAAAAAATAAAAAAATAAAAGTGTTGCTTCAACAGTTCAGTCACTGCAGAGGTCCTTGATCCCTCCACCATTAAATTTTAAATTGGTTCAATTATGCTTGCAATCAAACTTGTAACTAGGGTATAAACGAGTCGAGTTCAATACGAATAGTATTCTATTCAAACTCGAAATCGAAAATTTTATGAGACTTAAGCTCGAACGAGTGTTTTAACCATTTAGCTTGAGTTTGAATTCGAAAAATTTGATAAAACTCAATTTCGATTCAAACTCGTTTGAAAATAAGTAAAACGATTTCAAACTCGATTAATTCTAAAAGATATAATTTTTCTAAATAGTATAATCATAGAAAAAAAAAGTTAAAAAATTAAATACGTGTTTGAAATACTCAACAAATACTAAGTATAATATACATATATTCGATATTCGATTTGTCAAAAATTTTAAATTTGAACAAGCTCAATTCGAATTTCATCAACTTGAACTGAGCAACTCGGTTAATTTACATCTATTTGAAACAAATTGAGTTTAGAAATCTAGAAGATTGTCTGATCCACCTCAATCTTTCTTAAAACCAGTTACTTTGGCTGATATTTCTGTGAAAATTAATGTATCCAAGATTTGTATTTATGAAAACACAAAAGGAAATTGATCACTAATAGCAAATAAACGGATTCTGATTGAGATGTAAGAGCCAATATAACTGCAATTGCTATTGTTGAAGATCAAGATTTGCATTATATATTTGCCAACTTTATGGTACTAATACATACATATGCCAGCAGAGTTACCATTACCATATCTCATTTCCAATAATTCAATCTGCAATTAATAATTTTACATATATAATCACTACATGGGTGGAGATGGTGGAGATGGAATCCAAACAAGATTATCAGCTGGAAAGAAATGGCAAACTGAAGATTTTCCAGGCTGAGTTTTTAGCATCAGAAAAGCGACATGATCGCTATTCCACTGTGAGGTATCCATATGGCACATTGCAACAGCTTCAACTTTTCCTCCATTCTCACCAACCAATGAAACCTTAAACAATTTATTATCACTCTCTTGGCTGTGGCAGTAAAAAACTGCATAAGGATAAGGCAAAGGATGGCATCCAACGATTCTACGAGCCGATATCTCTACTGGGATTCCCTCAATAGTGTAGTTTTGCAATAGAGAAGTAGTAGTCTTTGTAAGGTGATTTGTGGTTAAAACTTTGAATGGAACATTTGGTCCGAAGATTGCCGCCGTCGAATCGAGCAAGGACTCCAATGATGTGGCGCAGAATTTGGATTCTCCTTTCATGGGCTTGAATTCACAATGTCTGAGTGTAGATTCCATCGCTTTTGCTTGTGGGGAGTCATCAGAGAAGGAAAAGAAGTCAAGAAGTTTGTGAAGTTGAGATGATGAGAAAGGTATTGAATCAGCTTTTTCCTTCGAAAGAAGAGGTGGAGAGGTGGAAGGGTCTTTTATGGGGAAGTAGATTGGCATTTTTTTCCCGAGTTTGAGATCATTAATAGTGAAGAACACTCGCAATTCAGGGTCATTGGGATTCATATGATGCAAATCTTCCTTCATTTTTTGCATTCTCTGATGATCATTAATCCCCCTTGTACTTGTGCACCAAAAACACTGCAATTAAATCAATAGAAAACGTTTAAATAAATTAAGAATATATTTACAACTTGAAGGAAATTAAAGGGATTGTCTCAAAAAAGATTTTTAAAAAAAAAAAGTAGCACAAGAAAACTTGATGTTTTGAATCTTGGAAATTTAGATTCCTCAAACAAGATTTGGGATCAATTTAAAAAAAAAAAAAAAAAAGGTTGCTGAAAATCATTCAGAAACTGCATAAAATGTCTAAGAGACTGAGATACCTGAAAGACGACAAGTGCATGAAATACTAATGATGAAGCCAAATCCAGAAGAAGCCATGAAATTAAGTAGCTAGATAGAAAATAGTTTTCAACTCTGGTGATGCTCAATTTCTTGTTAGGCAATTGAAATTTTGCTTATGAGTAGAGTGCCTTTGACCTTTTAAGGATGGTTGAAAATTATGTCAAAGGGATTATATAATCGGCAACGCCGCTGGACACTGATGTTGCATATTTAATACGATTTATTCACCCAACGTGTTCTAGATTTGGAGAATCCCTTTTGCCTTCTACTTCTAAAGTGATTATTAGATAAGTACTGTATACTCGGCTCGTGTATCCGTTCGTTTAGAGGAATTGGCTGACCCGTCCTGTATTTACTAATTTACTAATTAACAATTTTTTTTTACCTAATATGTCCTTATTATCGTCAAGTAATCGGTTGATAGATGCCCGTTGAAAAAGGATGGGATTATTAGTTTCCAACTCTAAAAAAATGTGCTTAAAAATTTTAATATCATACATATATATAAATTGTTCATTTATACGATCATCAAAATAAAAATTTAAGAGTTACAGAACAAGATTACAAAATAAATGTGGGATGATAAAAGAAAATCACTAAAGTTATTACAAGACTCTCAAAAAATGAACAATTACACAATTATCTTAAAAATAATACAAAACATGTATATCTGCGGGACAGAACATGTAACGTTATGTCCCACATTGAGAATAGAAGAAAATATTGTATTTGTTTATAGCATTTTGGGTCATGAATTGTTAATAATTTGGCTTAAATATTCTGAATTCATTGGTTGTGCTCGAAAGATATTGAATCTCTTATGGAGCACTGTGTACATATTAATTTAAAGAAAACAAAATTATCAAAATTTAGGCAAATTCAATAATGAAGCACAATTCTTAATACGTATTATACATGCGGTGGCCGTCAAACCGATTTCGGTTGTAAAATGCATGATTAATTTTTATATAAGGTTAAATTTAGATCGTTTGCATATAAATCGAACAAACAGTAGTATTAGCTTTAAATTTATTAATGTGCTGCCGTATGTTATTTCGTTTTTCAAATGTGTAAGACATGTAGAAGCAAAGTATTCCAGTATAGCTAAAGAATTAATGAGTATCAATACCAAAAGAGAAAGTATTATTATCACTATCTTTTTAATTACCCAAAAAAAAAAAAACTATTTAATTACCAGTTAAAAGTACTAAACATGATTTGTGTGCTTCATACTGGTGTATATATACCATAATCTGTGTGTGCTGCATTGTTTAAGCTTGAGAGAAAAATATGCCATATAAAAGATGGTGTTACTTCAAAAAAAAAAAAGAAAAAGAGATATGGTGCTGAAAATCTACATGATAACCATCTTGGCTCTCAAAGCGTGCAACATTATTCATCATTACATGTAGTCAAACGTAGCTCGTTAAATATGTGAATTTAGCAGTTTGTTAAATGTTTTTAGAGTTAAATGCGGTAAACACTTAAGGTTGAGGTTGTGAGCCCGTTAATGTTATTTTTTTTAACAACCCAAATAAGTAGATATTTCAATAAGGAAAATGATTTATAAAGTAATAAATTTAAAATTATTCTAAATTATTTTATATAATAAAATTTTAGTAAATTACTGATATTTGATTTTAGATATTCGATATAATTTCATTTATTTTTTATATATTTAATAATATATCAATAATTTTGCCAATTTAACACTTTATATACGTATACTTATTCAATAAATATGTGTTACACAGGTGGAATAAAGTTGGTGCTCATGTAATTAATATGCTGTCTCAAGAAAATACTCCTATTTTGCGTTGACTTAAAATGGGATAATGCCATATGTATAACCTTTGTCAACGTTGTGAAAAAGGGTCGTTTAATTAATTTTAAACACAATTGCACCGTTTTTTAATAATTTTTTTTACCACTTTTTAATTTACTATTCATATTTTTATGAAATATTTATTTGATCAGCAAAAATTTTTTTGGTCAACTTTTTTTTACTTCTTTTTCAAAATACTATTAATTATTCACACAATTCAATTTTTTCTTTCACTATTCATTACTTACACAATTCAAAATTTCTTTCACTATTCATTACTTTCAATCAATTATTTGCTATTCGTTTATACGCGTATTATACTATTCACATATATTAGCATTAATTTTTTTTATACTATCCATTACTATTCATTAGTCTAAATTTTTTCGGGCAAAGAAAAAATAGAAATGGAAGTTCAAACTTCCGAACCTAGGCTCGGGGTTTGAAGTATAGGCGGGAAAATAGAATTCAAAATAGTATATAAGGTTCGGACTTCCGAACTTAAGTTTGGGAGTCCGAACTATGGGCGGAGAAAATAAAATTTAAATGGTATATAAGGTTTGGATTTTCGAACCTATGTTGGAGAATTCGAACTATGGACAGAAAGTATAAATTTTAAATTGTGTTATTATTTTGTATGAAATAAATACATGTTTAGCACACGCAGATGGACACATTTTATTTTTCAAGATTCAAATTTCAAACGACGAACAATTAACTATTTTTGCATGTAGTTTTTAATACTTGATTTGATGGTATAAAAAAAAAAGTAAACGAGATTATGTATTTTGATATTAATAATTTTATTCCAATTTTGTGTACGTATTTTGTCTCTTAATGCACAAAATATTAAGTAATTTTTAAATTATATATATTTTTTGTTAATTTTATATTAAATAAATACATGTTAGTATACATGTATGAGTATATCTTGCTTTTTAAAATTCGAATTTCAAACGACGGGAAGACAACTACCTTTGTGTGTGGTTTTTAATACTTGATTTAATGGTATGAAAAAGAAAGTGAACGGAATTATATTTATTTTGATATTAGTAATTTCGTTCGACTTTCGTGTATATTTTTTGTCTTTTAGTGCAAAAAATATTATGCAAACACTTATTTACAAAAATTATTTATACTATTTACAATCTAAACATTTATCAAATTTATATTTTTTTGTTATTTAACACATTACTCAAATAATTTTTTAAATAATACGTTAAAATAATACTTTAAACAATACAATCCATGCCGGATGACTGTTTAGGACAATGGAGTACAACTTTTGACTAGTTTAAATGGATTGAAATTTAGAATAATGTCGGTCAAACATTATCAACTAAAAAATTTTGAATTTAGCAGCAGTATAAATCGTGGGATGTGGCCAAATTAGCAACCACATTCATTGCCATATTTCTGAACTAGTGTGATGACGTTAAAGATTCCTACTCCCATCTCTCTCATGTTGAGCTAAGCATATCCAGTGTAAGTGCCGTTTCAAAGTTCCCAATTGCACCAATTCTTGGAGATGGCGCTTTTTTTTTTTAAGAGTTGGGTTGAATATAGATGATAAGATGACATCAAAATTCATGTGCATGAACGGATGAACCATCTTACTCTTTTCGATCTCTATCCTTATGTTTTTCTTTTTCTAGGCAAATATGTATCCTGATCTGAATCTTTTGAATCAACATTTTATATGTGCATTCCCAGCCTAAAATTATGCATGTTACACAATTTTCTCTTTTCTAAAGCAATGAATTTGCACTGGACTTAGCTTCAATTTGTACAATTAATTTATGTTCATTCTCACTAAGCACACTGATGAGAGCTAAACTATAGAGAGAAAGTAAAGAGAGAATGGGTTTGCATAAATAAGAATCGAATGAGTTATTATGGTATAAGAAAGTAAATATGCAGATAACACAGCGGAATTTAAAATTTTACTTTTCTATTACGGATTATCTTGATTAATTTATGCGTAGTATAAGAAAAGTATAAAGATTATACCTGAAAATCACGGTAAAATCTCTACTATGTCTGGAACGTCGTTTTATATTCACAAGCCGCACAATTGTCCAACCTTTAATGGTATTCACACAGATAATTAATCAGGAATCTGCACAAGATTGAATGACTCAAATCACAGAGTGCTAGCTCCACAATTATTTTTTCCTTTTCCTTTTAATCGTGACTTTCACTATCAAAAATTTGTTCACGGTTTTTTTTAATTTAATTCTTAATGCCCTGAGCCGCCTTCAATTCAATTCATACATACATACATACATACATACATATTTATATATATATATAATATAATATAATATATAGTTCTAGTATCCCAATTAAATTGAGTTTAGAGAATTACAATAATTCTAATCAGTTTGAGTTAAGGGCATATGAATAAGTATAAAACATTTAGAACTTTTAACACATATTACACATTAGCTCCTAAAATTTATAACTTATTAAATTGAGCCGAAAAGGTTAATTTATCTCATAAATTAAGCCATAAGCATCTCATACTTATCGAAATCAATCTAATCCCGAATTAATTATCCTTAGATTAGTCTAGTGTGTGACCCTTTAGGTTCCCAATCACGTTGGTAATAAGTCTAAGTTATAATCTTAAATTAATTAAGATAATATAAATTAAACATCTTTAGTTTATCATTAATTCTCCAATTAATTAATTTACATTTATAGATTAAGATTGGCTTCTAGCAAAGTATCATGACAACCCAAGTGTTGAGATATGTCAAGTGGTTCGACATCATCCATCACTGATTTAATTCTCGTGTAATTATTATTCTTTTACCAACTTATATCCTAATTAATTCAAGAGTATAAAAATAATGCCAACTCTTATCGAATTAGTTAATTTATTTCTTTCTAAAATACAACTCACTTGAAATCGAATTTAAGACACTCTTAATTCTATTTTCACTTTGCGCATAGATTTTCGAATAGTATTTCAAAAAGTGGTCATACTTGGATATACTCTCCTAATATAAGAAGTGGTAAATCCTCTATTGCTCATATATTATCTTATCATGATTCATATTATACTCAAATGAATCTTCTACAGTATGTGCGACTCATTAAGAGTAACAACTAATAGAGTCAAAGTATAGTAATCCACAGTCAAGATAAACTCATGACATCAAGTCAAAAGATCATTACACTACTATCACAAAGAGATTAATCCATTGACATTTGAATAATAATCCGTTTGGAATACTCTTAACGAGTCAATCCAATGCACTTATTCTCAATAAGCATCCACATACACTTATGTGCTAATCTACCAGTGTCAAATACTACGATTAGGGATATTCACAAATAAAATATAATTCATCACAACTATTTATGATTATATATATATATATATGTGTGTGTGTGTGTGTATATGCTAATCTACCAGTATCAAATACTACGATTAGGGATATTCACAAATAAAATATAATTACATCACAACTATTTATGATTATATATATATCAAACACTACGATTAGGGATATCCACAAATAAAATATAATTACATCACAACTATTTATGATTATATATATATATATTCAAAATGAATGTCATATTATAAAATATATATAAATATAAAAGTGTAATTTATCCCTAAAACAAATTAGTTTTAGAGTATACACTAACAAATTCTCACTTGCAATAAAGCCAATCATTCATGTGTTTAAAACCGAATGAGTTAACATGACTCTCATGTTTCTTCTAGGACAAGACTTTGATGAATGGATCAGTAATGTTATCATCTATGGAAATCTTTTCTATCTTTTCTTCATTTCTATCAGTGATCTCTCTAATCAAATGATAGCGTGTAACACATATTTGGATCGTTGATGAGACTTGGGTTCCTTTGTTTGTGCAATTGCTCCATTATTATCACAATACAAGAGTATCATATCACTAATGGAAGGAACTACTCCAAATCCAGTCACGAACTTCTTGATCCAAACTGCCTCTTTTGCTGCTTCTGAAGTGGCATTTTATTCGACTTCTATTGTAGAATCAGCCATGGTATCTTGCTTGGAACTTTTTCAACTGACTGCACCACCATTAAGAGTAAATACATATCCAAATTGTGACTTGGTGTCATCCTTGTTAGATTGAAAGCTAACATCTATGTATGCGTGAACTGTCAATTCTTACCTACCATAGATCAAGAATAAATTTTTAGTCCTTCTTAACTACTTAAAAAATATTCTTGACTGCTTTCCAATGACAACTCTCTGGGTTAAATTGAAATATGCTCGTAACACTTAGAATATAGGAGACATCGGGTCTAGTATATAGTATAGCATATATTATAGAACTTACAGCCGAAGCATATGGGATCTTTTTTTTATGCTATCTCTTTCGCATCTGTCTTACGACACATGTCTTTAAAAAGGTACACACCATGAGACATTGGTAAGTAACCCTTCTTTGACTGATCCAAGCTAAACCTTTTTAGCATCTTGTCTATGTACATTGATTATGTAAAACCAAGCAATCTCTTTGATCTATCTCTATATATCCTCATTTATAGAATGTAGGTTGCCTCTTCTAAATCTTTCATAGAAAAATTTCAGAACAACCATGCCTTTACACTTTGAAATATAGGTATGTCATTTTCTATCAATAATATGTCATCCACATAAAGTATCAAGAAAACAATGACACTCCCCACTTGTAGACAAAGTTCATCCTTATTTTTTATAAAATCAAATTATTTTATTGTCTCATCAAAATAGATGTTCCAACTCCTAGAAGTTTGTTTTAGTCCATAAATAGATATTTGTAACTTGCATATTTTATTAGGATTTGTAAATATAAACCCTTCAATTTGTATCATATACACCTCTTCCTTCAAATTTTCATTAAGGAATGCAATTTTTACATCCATTTCTCAAATCTCATAATCATAATATGCAACTATAGCAAGTAAAATTCGAATGGATTTCAGCGTTGCAATTGGTGAGAAATTTTCATCAAAATCAACTCATTGTCTTTGTGTATAACCCTTTTTCACTAATCGTATCTTATAGGTAATTATATTACCATCTATGTCAGTCTTACTCTTAAATACCGTCATTTGCACCTTATGGGTTTAATCTCCTCAGGTGGATCGATTAAGGTCTAAACCTTATTATTATACATGGAATCCATTTCAAATTTCATGGCTTGTAGCATTTCTAAGAGTTTTTATCAAATAATATTTCTTCATAAGATGTAGATTCATCATTCATAATGACTAATATATCATTGTGTCCACTTACAAAAAATTCATATTTCTTTAGAGTACGACGTATCCTAATAGTCCTATGAAGAGTTTATGTATCATTAGCTTCATCCTCTATCGTATCATCATATGATTGAAACTCTTGTTCTACTTGTTGATCAATACCATATTGTATTTCTTGAATTTCTTCAATATCTATTTTGCTCTCACTTGCCCTTTCAAGAATAAACTATTTTTCTAAAAAGACAACATATTTTGAGACAAACACCTTTTGATCAATAGGATTATAGAAGTAGTATCCAAAAGTCTCATTTGGATACCTCACAAATAGGCATTTATCTGATTTAGGTTTGAGTTATAAATTTTGTCATATTCTACCCTCTTCACATAAGCAGGGCAGCCCCAAAACTTCACGTAAAAAAGTTTAGGTTCCTTTCTAAATCATATCTCATACGGAGTGAAATCAACAACTTGTAATAGAACACAATTTAGTAAATGGGAGGCAGTGTTGAGAGGATAGCCCCAAAACAATTTAGGGAGGTCTACAAAAATCATCATTGATCGAATCATATATAATAGAATTCGATTACATCTCTCAGATACACCATTTAGTTGTGGTGTATAAGGAGAGTCTATTGAGGTAGAAACCCATTCTCTTTAAGATAATCTTGAAACTTTTGGTTTAAGTATTTCTCACCTCGATCAGATTGAAGTATTTTAATACTTTTACCAAGTTGTTTTTTAATTTCATTTTTGAATTTCTTGATTTTTTTCAAAGGTTTCAGATTTATACTTTATTAAGTATACATTACAATATCTAAAATGGTCATCTGTGAAGGTAATGAAGTATAAAAAATTACCTCCAGCATGAGACATTGACATAGGACCACAAA